>JBBMOC010000032.1:3158621-3202367 GCA_037975185.1 Centropyge bicolor | reverse complement strand
CCTCCCCACCTCCGCCCCCGCCTCCGGTCTTCACTTCCCATTCTCTCCCAGGCTGTGAGACGTGTGTGTCCTGGCGCGCTTGAGTGAAAGCAGGCCATGTGGGTGCTGGTGGCTTAGTTTGGGGTTAACACCAGTGACAGCTCCGCACAATGGTCCTCCTCCCCTCCCCCACATCACTCAGCTCTGAGAGGAGCTCTGCTCACCAGACACTGATGTCATCTACGCACCAAAAGAGTCGAATAGTGGTGGTTGCTTTGTTATGGCTACATACACAGCGACGACAATTTCAAACATATATACACATTCGTTGAACACATGGTTGGATAGACACATAAACAAACAGCAACATAAACATCAGAACTCAGGGTACATTCTGTATTTGTGCCTATGTCATTTCCTGTTTTGGTCTGTTTGACTGTTGTATCTCTTAACTGACTATCCAGTTTTACTAACTAAAATATGAGGTGTTAATAGCTCACTGACATTGACAAATAAAAGACATTTCTCTGCCTTTAAGTTTTAGATTTATTCTACAAATGTTAGTTAAACGTAATATAAATGTTTAAATTCTTTCTATTTCAATCCCGTTTTCAAGCTCATGTGGTAGTACCAAATCATACCTTGTTCTTATCTTACTCCCTAGGGCGACTCAGTGCCTGCTGGAGACGACAGCCCGTTCGCCGACACAGTGACTCTGGAGCAGAAAACTAGTAGCATTGGTGGAACTAGTGGAAAGGTCAGCCTTTGGATGCAGTGGATGTTACCCAAGGTCACGGTTAAACTGTTTGCTCCTGACCAAACCGCCAAAAAAACAGGTACCCCAACAATGACGCATGAACACTTACACTTATTTTTTTCCCAAATACAATGAATCTCAATGCATTTCCCATTCACTGATGCTCACTGATGATAGACAGTAGTTATTTGTTATTAAGTTAAATTTGAGATCTGATGAGTCTATGTTATCAAATGTTTTTAAGTAAAGTGGGACTAGTTTTTAATTCAGATTTGCCAATTTGCAGCGTGAAAGAGCGCCGTAGGTTTTACAGTGTTGCTGTGTCAGCACTTTAAGTTCTCATTCAGATGTTGAGCACTCAGGAGGGGGGGGGGGAGCAGCTGGAGAGAATGAGGGACAGAGGGAAAAGACAAATAAATAAATGGGTGATGAATCCTAAGCGAACCGCCTCTTGTCCCCTTTAGATTTACTGGGGTGATGAAAGGCTAGATTTACCTTTAATTGGTGGCAGTAATATTTAGCATCTGCCAACCAGATCGCCCAGCTTAAGGTCTTTTATAGTGGAAACGGAATGTTTTGGAGGACATCACAGAGATGGTTTGACTTAGAGACATCCTAAATAGGCATTACTTTGGATTTGGGCTTAATATGTGCCATCTGAGTTGCGAGATGAACTTACCACTGGATTTTCTGTGCGCGCCACATTAAGCATGTTATTGAAAACAAGAATTGTGTGTGTGCAATATATTAGATGGCTAATATCACAAGTGCATTCTTTGAGATAAGTAAGCCACAGATACGACTGCAGACAATCTGCTATGATGTAATATGTTTTTCAACTGCAAAGGAAATAAGATTCTTGTCTCTCCAGAGAAATGGAAAAACAGTCATTCCAGACGTATTGGTTCTCGGGTATAATGTTATGCTATTATGTGTTGGAAGATTAGAGGTAGAAAATCAAGCATGAATCTCCCGAGGCTCTACTAAAGGCACAAATCAGTGGTACACTTTCCTTCTTTCAAGATGAGCCATTTAAGACGACGGGACTAAGGGTTTCCAGGACTCTTACAGGGTGGGTTTAGAAAACTCATACATCAATATCAACACCGTGTTCGGAGACTATGAGTTTCTGAGTATCTAACAACTTGGGAGAGTTCTTTCCACACAGTATCCACAATAAAGCTGACAAACTTTGTCTTTCAATTTTAATACGCCATTAGGAACCTCTGCATATCTCAGAACCGCCACAAGGCAACAGTACAACAACAACAACCATCGTTTCATATGCATGAAGTTCATTTTCCCAAGCTGTCCTGTGATTGTGGGACTTTCTCGGTGGAAACAATGAGAGAGAACCAACAGTTAAACTCAAAGGCTCGGTTCAGTACAAAGCTAATCAGTCCTTCTATGAAGTTTACTCACTTTGCCTGCAGTGGGTGGGTTTGTGTGCACTCAAGGTGCACTGAGGCACGCACATACATTTTAATGAATACACACACTGAAGAGTCTACATCAACACTGACTATTGTTTAAACACACAGTCACACACACACACACACTCTCCTCATTAGGAGCGGCTGAGAGATGTCTTATTCATGCTTTGCCTACTTTCCCACATATTTCAGTATGACGTTCTTAGGCAGCCAGGCAGGGTGTATGAGTTTGCACGTTTGTTGTGTGTCTGTGTCTGTCTCTGTCTATCTGTCTGTGTGTATGTGAGTGTGTGAGTGAGTGAGAGGCTCTAGCCTTAATCAGCTTCAAAAACACACTATGTGTCCACTGTGCAGGAACTGACCACAGCAGTTGGATCAGGACCAGAGACGAGACCTGCACAGGGTTAGCTACAGTGCAGGTCCTTGCCCACAGAAATGAAATCCACACACACACATGAAACTTCCTCTACTTACGCCTGTGTTCAGCTGTATTGCCTGTTGCAAGTACAATGGTGGCCAAACAATATTAAAAAAACAGAGGGAGAAACCAAATGTCATTCCCAGAGTTGCAAACTATAGATTTATACACATTTAAGTTGCCGGAAAAAATGTACATCCTTCGGTGTGATCCACTTGTAAAATGTAACAAACATTTTTCTGTGTGTGTGTTTCTGTCAGAGATCTGTGTCATCAGTGAACTAGAAGACCTGAGTGCCTCAGTAGATGTCCAGGATGTTTACACAAAGATCAAATGTAAAGTTGGCAGCTTCAACATCGACCACTGCAGATGCAGGTAGAGTACACCTCGCACATGCAAACACATGCATCCAGTTGGGTTTTTTTGGTAATCTTTAAGTCAGCAAGCAGGAATGTCTTTGATGACAGTGTCACATCTAAATGATATGGGACCAGCAGACAAACTTGGACCTTCCAGTTGGGTGGACAGCCTCTCTATCTACAAGGACACCCTGCTGCCCCCTCCACACAGTTGTGCTCTCACAGTCCGGTACACCACTAACACTTTGTCTGTTTCCACTTCTGCTCATATGGGTGATTTTTCGGATTATCACCTCAACGTCATCGTCTTTCCAGGCAGCTGTTGCAGTGGTGGCCACAGACAGACAGATGGACCAACAGGCTCGGTGGGACGGGTTAAATGGGCTCTGGCCAAGCCCAACTGTGACTCACAAAGCAGAGGAGTTCAGTCAGTCCGTCAGTCATTTTCTCTGAGCCTGCGGTGTCTGAATCGATTCACAGAAACATTAACACGTTGTTAGGGGAGGAAAACCACTGGGCGATGTTCCACTGCATCCTTATGGTAATCTCTCCCCATGTCAAGTTCCAGTCAAAATGGGGTAATTTAGCTCTGGGCTCTAAAATTATGAAAGCTCATACTGCAGCATGGTGAAACTGAAGCTGTTATTGAAGTTTTTTTTATTCCCTATATACACATTCTTCCCATCAATTAATCTTCATTTTCAATATTTAAATCCTTTTTTCTCCATATTTCTTCCTCCTTGCCTTGATCACATTCCGCTGTGATGGAATCAGCAGCTCTGAGTGTGTGCTGTGTACGTGCCTGAGGCCTTGTACTGTTGGGAAGAGACCACTTAGCAGGAGGCAATTCAGAGATAATGAAACAGTGATCTATTACACTCGAGCGTTTTGCGTCCAGCAGAGCAGAGCGCGTTTGTGTGTGTTTGCAGGTCTGTGCCTACGTGCCTCAGTAGATGTGTTCCTATAAGTGCCTCCATCTCTGATGGAGCCAGGCAGTGAAAGGGAGATGGACCTGCGCCCGTATCGAATCCCATCATCAACAATCAATGCTCTCACCGCTGATATGATAATAGATATTCGTTCTGATTTGCCAGATTTTAAAATCACCTTCGCCGTGTCCTGGGCAGGTCAGAGAGGGACTGAGCCATCGTCTTGGCTTTGAACCTGACTAGCTGTCTAGCAAGCGTCTCGCAGACCTCCCTGTTTCGCTGTAGTCAGATGATTTATATTCTGTCAGGCCGAATGTGTTAGATACAGTATGGACTATTGGTCTAAGCCAGAACAATGTCAGTGGTTAGACAGTTTCAGAGAGTGAAGGTGTCGTGGGTCATTATATTATACTACTCCGCTCTCCACGGGTGTGTGTCCAATTGCTTCTGAGACGAAGCCAACCTTAATCTTTTTAGTAGACCTCTATGCCTTCCTAAGTAGATAATGAGTCAATTTTCTCATTTCTAGGTTATTTCAGTTTAATGTGCATTTAACAACATGGTCTCAACACACTTTAAACCGGCCAAAGTTCTGGCAGGCAGAAACACTCTATCATCCAAGCCAGGTTACAGTCATGGCTGCTTAGGACACAGTGGAGGACCGGTGGGCTCCTGGCGCGCTCTAATCTGTATCATCCACATATACAAGCAAGCCCACAGGGCTTGGAGTCCATATTAATCATTCTGAACAGATAATTGTTAGGTATGTCATCACCCAGCCCAGGTTACTTGTGCGCACTGGGACAGATTAAATCAAGCTTGACAGAGAAAGTGTCTCATCTGGCCTTAGCTATCTCACTGCTGGAAAATGAATGGAAAGTTAGATAGGTCAGGCAAATATGGGAGGTGAGTATATAACTGAAACCCTGATTGTATCAAAATAGGAGGAGGACAAGAAAGGGAGGAGAATGATGGAAAAGGAAAATGATGAGAGATTCCTCGGGGAATACAAAATAGGTGGGCACTGAACCCTGTAGGTGTGGAGCTCACTCATCATGGAGCAGTTGAGGTGAATTAAAGGGAAACATAGGAGCAAGGCAGTGATGGGGTGATTGGGTTTTAAATTCTGTCAAGAGGCTTCTCTTGTCCAGTGGGAGGTTTAGAGTTTAGGAAGCTTCTTCTCCACCTTATTTTAGCCAGTTCTCTGTTCTGGGAGGTGGTGCTCCCAGATCCCTGAAACACAGCGATGCCCCCCGAGAGAGGACGGCCGGTGACAGTTCACCCTGATTCGTTCCAAGGAGCAGCTCACACAAATTGGAGCTGATGTCTTCCAGCTGTTCCGCAAATGGCTCGGAGAGAAGGATTGGAGCAAGGGGGGG
This sequence comes from Centropyge bicolor, assembly GCA_037975185.1. Classification (NCBI taxonomy): domain Eukaryota; kingdom Metazoa; phylum Chordata; class Actinopteri; family Pomacanthidae; genus Centropyge; species Centropyge bicolor. The sequence continues at coordinate 3,197,113 of JBBMOC010000032.1, read as the reverse complement.
GAGAGAAAGAGAGAGAGAGAGAAAAGAGAGGGATGATGGGAAAGATGAAGAGCTGTGAGAGCTGTGGGGGGTCCATATGTATTAGTCACTCTTACAGCTGAGAGGAGAGATCACAAAGAGATGTTCACATTGGCACACACGCAGAAAGGGCTGACGTACGCACACGAGATAACGATGCATGAAACACGCACATGCATAGTAAGTGCAGGACTAATGGGGGGGGGCGGGCGTAAAAGAAATGATGCAGATGGTGTTGAACCACTGTGTGAAACATTTTGCTGTACGTCTGCTGTGCATGATTTGGAATTCTAGAGTAACTCTAATAATGACGTGCATTGTTATATGTCAGTTTTTACACTGTAGATTTGATGTGTTGCATTGAGAAAGATAATTGTTGTGTCTCTCTATATGTTGATTTCTTTTGACCTCTGCTTTACAGGTGCGCTCTGTTTCTCATGGACGGCCTCAACAACATGTACAACAACAAAAAAATGCAATAGTGTCACAGACCACAATTATCTATCACATTATATATCTTGATATAATTTCCTTCAGTAAATATTTCAAGACACTGTCTAAAATTCAGTAGGTTTGATCATATTTTACCAGCACTGAAGTTTCAGTGTAAAGTTCCAGTCTGCTGAAGGTCTGATAAAAATGTTACTATCAGCCTGTGGTTCACTTATCTAAATGCAATTTTGTAACTACTGTTGTTGTTAAAGAGATATTATCAGTCCCAGCCAACAGAGTATAATTAGTCCCAGTTGCCCAAGTTAAGCTTGGCCTTGTGTGTCTCTCCAGGCCAGGGCAGGGCTGGCACTCTGGTCACTTTGAAGGACTCATTCTGCAGTGCAAGGAGACAGCCGCGGTGAGGCCTCTGCCTGTCCCAAAACCGGCCACAGCAGCCTTAGACCTCTATATACTATGCCTCTGCCCCTCTGCTGCTCCTAATCAAGGCCCCTCATCTCTGCTCATGCTGGACAGACAGGAAAATAAAGGAAGGCAAAAAAAAAGTTTTTGACTTTAACATAGGTTGTGCACAAGTGTAATATTTTGATACACTTTAAATTGCAAAAAGTTCCATTTACAGTATAACCATTCACCTGTCTCTCCAGTGGCTCTGATTGGCTGAATAATCAAGCCAATGAAATCTGGTGACAGCCGTTCTTCTGTGTGTGTGTGTGTGTGTGTGGGAGGAGACTACAGTAGGACATGGGCCTCCACTCTCTTGTTGATGAAATCTTATCCTGGCGATGGTCTTATACTGGTACATATTAAATGAAAATGTGTGAAGCAGCAGAGAAATTACATTATTTTCAATGATTTTAGAGATTTTTTTATTAGTCCTTTTCTTGTGTACATGTCAGGGGATTTAAGTGCCTCTAAATTTTATTTTTTCCATTCAAAATACTGCTAATCCCAAAATTAAAGAGTCTTCAGTGTCTTTATTGCTGGATAGTATAAGACCATTCCGCAATGTTTCAGCTGGTTCAAGCTGTCGCAACTTCCTGTGGTTTTAATCACTTTACTCTAAATTAATTTTTCAAAGTTTCATGCTTTTCTGTCTTTTCTTCCCCATTCTTCTCTATCTGTATATATGCTATTTTCCTCTCTGCTCCCTCTGGCATCTACTTTCCCTCTCTCTCTCTCTCCTCCTTCCCTCTCCTCACCTCCAGTCCGGAGGAGGGTGTTCGGAGCTCAGGCAGCTGTGGAGGAGTGGTCCTCTCTTGCACTGACAAGCTGAACAGACGCACTGTGTTGGTTCGACCCGTCAGCAAGCAAGACACTTTCAGCCACTTCTCTGGCTTTTTCCCTCCTGTAAGAATCCAGCTCTTCTCTTTTTAGTTGACTCTGCTTAACATCTGTTAACAGTGGCTTAAAAGAGCTCTATGTGTGCTCCTCAGAGATGGTTCAAATGATGATGCTTAAATTTGGTTTCAAACAACTCCTTGAAAAGTTTCCACTGTTGCTAAAATGTAGTCACAGTAACAATCACAAATTAAGAAAAAGAAAAAATCGCATAATGCTCTAAAGGAAAATAACTTAATGGATAGTTTTACAGTATAAAACACTTAATCTCTGAGGAGAGTTTTTAATGTATTTGCTAGGTGTAAATTTTGTGCTTTTAGGAAATTTTCAGTTAATAAATTCTCTTTTTAACATCTATTATAACAAGTCCACTGTTACTGGATGTTTTTGCAGACTTTACCTTGATGTCTTTCTTTTAATCATGCAACAGTTTGAGATTGTATTCTTTTTCTTAATGGGTGTTTCAGTGATTTTCACCTTGTGTTTGCTTTGCAAATCAATCATATGATTGGAGATCTGGCTTTTCTGATAAATCAGAAACAATTTAGCATCAGAGGACAAATGCAGTTATTAATGTGTTTTATAAAAGTGTATGCCTCTCATAAAGGGGACTGATGCTATGATCCATTCTAATTGGACAGAATATGAATAAAGTTTACTTGTACAGGCTGAGATTAAGCCTTTTCCTGAAATAGAGGGGGTAAGTGTTGACCTGGCTTTCCAAACTCCAAATCCCAAATTGTATATAGAGCATTAATGAAGTTAACTTTCTTCAAAAAGATCCTTATTGAATAAAATACATATCTGTCTATCTTTTAAATTAGGAGCATTGTATTATTCTAATATTTTTAGCCAGGTTTAACCCTCATCCAAGAAATCAGACCAAATTAACACTGAACAGCTCCATTTTTATCCTCTGTGTAATGATAACTGGCATCAGTATGATTTATCCTATCTAACCACCGGCTAGACGGCGGCCAAGGTCCTGGAGGGCTCTCACCAGCAGCACGGCTTCCTGTCCATCACCTACACCCAGGCTGTCACCAAAAATGTCCGTCACAAACTCACCACCCGGCCTGAGCGGCCAACGCGCAGCAGTGCTACCACTGCCAGTCAGCGGGTGACCACAGATCCTCTGGCAGACAGCTCACCTCAGTACCTGAGAGAAATCCTGCTGACAGCCCAGCCCTTTGATGTGGTGCTATCCTGTCCATTACTGGCTACTGTAGCAGGGGTATTCCAGGTAGGAGAAAAGTTTCTGTTAGTGCCTGTAGCTGTGGAGTATGTTGACGAAATGTCCAACAGTGATTCTAGAATAACTTTGCAGTAATTTTGGAAACATAAAAATGTTGGTATAAATCAAAATCTGCTAGATGTTGAGGATTTTTTAACTTTGTGATTAAGATTTCTGAATTATGTGTTTTCAGGCTACAGTTCCAAGACGCTACAGAGAGCGTGGAAAATCAGCAGGTCAACCGATGAGAAGCCACACGCTGACCTCTCGGTGTTTGCCTCTCATCTACATCAACACCAGTGTGATCAGGGTCTTCTGCCCTGGGGCACAAGACAAGCACGCAGCGTCAGGTTAGAGAACTACTTGTTGCTTCGGAATGCACGCTTTGTTTTCGCATGGAAAACTTTATAACAATGGGACACTGTTGGTGTCTGTCACAGGCGGTGTCTCAGATTCTTCAAGTCTGTGGTGCCTGTATGAAAGTCCCTGTCATGGCCAACCAGACATAGCTGAGCCACCACATTAGTATGCAGAGACATTTGTACAGAGGAATAGTTGAGGTTCTGAAGAACCAACCACAGTTATATACACTCAGACAGAATATAAAATTGTCGCAATGCCATAGATGGAGGCTTGTTTTGTCTGCTGGTAGTAATAACTAATAGTGCTCTGGCTGTAGTGTAAGGCAGTGTGTGTGTCCCACAGTATTGTTCAGGCTTTTGTAAAACTTTGTATGGAGGATAAATGTATTGACTATTTGGAGTGTGTGTATAATATATGTCCTTCTGTATTTAGCATAACTTTTTTGTCTGTGTGTCTCAGTAGATCCGCATGTGAAAAAAGAGGACACCCTGGTATTAAAGCTGGGTTCACTCAGTATGGCTCCTCAGGCTGACAACCCCCTGACCCGCACTGTGCTGCGAAAAGACATCTACCAGTAAGACAAACTCTCTTCTCACTCCAACCTCTCTACTGAATTGACACTATGGGATTATGTGGTGGACAGAAAAAAAAATCAAATTTACTGTTTTCAATAAAAAAGGTATGTGGTGGTAAGTCCACCACTTCTGGCTTTGTTTTAGTGAAACATTTTCAGAAATTGTTGTAATAATTTTCTGCAGTAAGTAAAACAAAAACGTACAGGAATATAATCAGTCACACAGTAGTACCATTTAGAAAGTCAGTGCATGTTTAAATACATGCCAAGTGATTTAAACTGTTTCTCTATTCCTCCTCTGTATGCACATACTGTATATTTATCCTCAGCATTTCCAGGACAAAATGTACCGGACATTTATCACTGAGTCTACCTCACACATTTTACAAACGTTAAGTGTTGGCTCTGACACCTTTTCTGTTATTAAATCTCTTCACACTCACACAGCTTTAACACATTCATGCTTTTGAGACCACTGGTAATATCAGACCACCTCAAAACTTGTTATTCATTAAAGGTGACACTCAAATTTGTCTGACCTCAAGTCACACTCCATAAAACCTGTTGTGAGGCAAGTGTTGTGTGCGTGTGTGTGTCCAAGCCTGTGTGTGTGTGTGTGTGTTAGTGCTCGGTTGCACTTGTGTGTTCTCATGATGTTTGCTGTCTCGTGGGGAGTTTTTAGGGTACAGTGGGTGACAGCACCACATAGTGGTTAAGCTGCCTCAGCAATGATAGGGTTTGTACAAGGTGCTTGAAGTACTGGAATACCTTGGACATCAGACATTTTTACCTGAATCATAAAAAAGCGTCTGAATAAAATTGAAAGGAGAGCAGAATGATACCCTTTAATATGAACTATTTCCTGTAGCTTGCAAGTTAAGGACAAAAAGATTAGTTAGCAGTTGCGTTAAGGAGCAGTCTTAGGTATCACTGGTGTTTTAGCTGCAGTGCACATTAACAGCTGGCTTTTGCGTGGATACATTTTGCTGATTGTAATGACACAAATGAGCAGCAGCTTATTCCACGGAGAGGGTGCCTAAGACCTTTTCAACCAGCTTTGGTTTAAACTTTGGCTACTGACTCTTACATGAGCATATAAATGGAATGGAATCAGGAGTCCACAAACTTTGCAATTATTTGTTTTAATTTGATTACATTTATCATCACTGAAAACACAGTATTCCAAGACTGTAAAGTTTTAGATTTTTTATAAATGCATGTTGAATAAATGACATATTTATTACAACACACTATGCAGTCATATTTTCAAGCCTCCAGTCAGCTATTAGCAATGAGCTCTAATGACATGGATGGGTTTTTGTTTTGTTTTTTTAAATGGTAAACTGACTTAAAAGGTTGTTTTTTCACTCTGCGTTTTTATTGAGGCCATTTAGACTGATCAGGATCTTAGAGCAGTAGCTTCATTTATGAATCTGGTCAATTTTCTTGCAACAGCTGGACGGTTATGAAGAACACAATTTCATCCTCGACATTAACAATGAGTGCTTGAAAAAGTACTTGAAAGACCTTGAGTTTGACTTGCCCCTGTCTGTACAAACCCTGCAATGAGTGACACCTTGGGGGTCCGTCGAGCCCTCCAGCTGAAACACAAGACTGTTGACACAAGCCCCCCGTGCCATGTGGATCAAAGCTGCTAGGCAGGGAAAATCTGGACTTCTGAGGGAAACGACTCCGCACAAAACACATTTCCCTGCTATAGGCAGCTAAGAGAATCTGGATTGTGTCATAGCTGCCTCGAAACCGCAGCCCCACGGTGGGTGTGTGTGTGTGTGTGTGTGTGTGTACGTGTGTGTGTGTGTGTGTGAGAGCAGTTGTGTGAATGGGCAGATATAGAGCTGGCAAACACATGTAATGAGGGAGATAAAAGCGGTGCCAAATGCTTTGTGCAACTGCAAGTGAGATGTGAGCTGACACAAGACGTGAAGTGGAGAGAAAGAAAGAAAGAAAAGAAGGTGGACAACATAAGGAGAGGAGAGGCCACTTATGGCTTTATTGCTGCCTTCAGTTGGTTGAAGTGTCATGTGCAGGGAGATTGCAGGGAGCAGAGAGGCAGAGGGGGTCTAGGCCTATGGGCATGTCTGACTGTAACCATCAAGGCAAGATGGAGGGGAATACCACACTCTGTCCAACATTGTCCAAATTTCTTCCAGAGTACTCAAGCTGTCTCCCTCACAGTCTCTCATTTACTCGTTTGATGTATTGGAGCAAAGATGGTATTGATCAGTAACCATAGCTACTGTTTTGCAGGGACTTTTGGTTGGGGTATTTTTTTTTTCATCCCCACTCGTTTCACGCAACTTACTGTGCTAAAAATGATCTTTGTTTTTCTACAAGTTAGTACAGCTAATGGGATGCAACTCCTCTGTTTCCATGGAACTTGTGCCTAGATTTATTTTGTTGACATGTTGGCCGTGTTGTTATCATGTCAGATGATAAATGATGATCTTGTGGGCTTGGAAAATAATCTGGAGTTTTTCTCAGACTTTCACCCCAAAAACCAGTTAGACCAGCCATGCAATTTCACCCCATATTGGCCAGTAATGTTCTCCCTCTGGTAGTTAGAGGATTGGTGACTCTGTGGCTGTGGTGCCCACATCTGCTCAGACACACAGATTGTCTCGCACGACACTCCACCCTGGCTTGAACACACACACACACACACAGACGCTACCATGTAGCCCTCCACATGAACAGGGGCGTGCAATATACACAGTCATTCACAAACATTATAACTTGCCCACACACGGTCATACATTCTCATCCAAATGAACACAACCACATACTGAACAATACAACTAACAATTATTTTCATTATCAATTAATCCTACAGTCAATTAAATTGCTCATCAGAATTTCCCAGAGTCGAATGTAATGTCTTCAAATGGTTTTTTCCAACCAACAGTTCAAAACCTTCACTGTCATAAATGGCAAAGAAAATTAATGAATCTTAACTTTTAAGAATCTGGAAGCAGCAAATTTCTTCCATGTTTGCTGAAAAAAATACGGAAACAATTAATTGGCTGTCAAAACAGTTGTTGAATTACCCTGTTTAGTTTGACTATTCAATCAATTGACTAATCATTGCAGCTCTGCTGGACATATTCACACAAAAGCATACATATGTACGTGCTCTGTCACAAACACTAGCAGCAGGCATGAACATTTGTACACACACACCCACATTCACTCACCCCCTTAGCCTCTACGCACAGAAGCCACGAGCCACCATTTCCCTCTCTGCAGCTAAACCCAGGAATTATGACAAACTGCTGTCTGTGTTCATTCTTCCATTCCTAACCATGCATCATCCTCACCACCTTCCCTGTTCCCATCTGCCCTCCAATTTAGAATGATCACACTTCTAAGTCACATGATTGACAACCCTGAGATCAGGGACTTGTTGACATACCATTGCCAGGCACCATTACGTTCTTTATCTGTGCTGAAATCTACTGCGCGCAGGCTCCCCCAAGTCGTATCGAGAAAGTCATAGTGATAGCCTGTAATCGTGCAAACCAATATGTGTTTACAATCTATAACCAACTGTGGCTATAGGAGGAAATACGTCTCTGAGCGCCGGTAGCCATTTGCTGCAATTCTGTTTAAAGCCCACCACTAATTACATCCGTTGTCATAATTGAATGACTGATCTAAGTGGCCATGCTGTTATTGTCTACTGTACATGAAATGATTGCCTCACAGTGTCTTTAACCATGATTTAGTATAATGCCACCCTGGGAGAGAAGACAAGAGTGAAGGCTGAAATAGCGAGCGAGTGTAAACATCCTGACGGAGCATATCTTGATACGGTTCAGCTAAAACCGTTTCTGACGCACTTCAAAGCTTCTTAGCTCCCCTCTCAGCCCCCATATTTTCAGGGCACAGTGTGTGTGTATCATTTAGAGTAGATCGATTTCTTCAAAGAAGGTAAAATAAACCTATGCGACTGTAAAGCTGTAGAGCCGAGTTGATATCCAGCGCCAGGTTCATTTGGTAACAATTAACACCGTTTCATGTGATCATGTGACGCTGAATTTTGTTTCCCTGGGTCCCCAGTGGCTTCTTCACTAAGCAGGAATTATGACACAGAGCTGCAGGCTCCCCCCCTCTTTCTCCCTCTCCATCTTCAGGTACAAGGCCGCTGTCAATTTACACAGCTGAAATCATTTTCCTGTCTTGAAAAAGCGGGCTTTTTCCAAGTACACGAGCGCCGGCCCGGGGAATGTCCAGCATGCATTCAGCCCTGACTTTCTTGTGGTTTGGGCCCTCTGTAAAATCTCACAGATCTTTTGCTCCCCGCTCCTATTTTCTTTCATTCTCTTGGTTTCCCTCCCCTTTTTTCCAGTGAGATTTTTTTCACTTTTGGAACACAATTTAAAGCTTCGTATATGTTGGGGTGAACAGGGACCACTCTTTTCAAGTACCATGTGGAGATTGGGTTTTCCTTTTTAGGGGCGTGGAGTCATATATTTAACATGTCTAGGTGTAAGAGCTAAACCGTTATATACGTTTGCCAGTATCTTGGCCGAATACTTGACTTTCATGAATTTCAGTGCATTTTAATGACATGACTTACATATTTATTGATGACTTTATCAATACGTGAAATAGTTGATGATTAACTAACCTAAGCTGAGCCTCTTATTTTTCATGATTTTTGTATTTGTTTTTTTCAAATCCAATGTTTTTGGTTGTTAAGTTTTCTAAAAACTTAAAAACAAATAAAATATCTGAAGACATGAATTTTTTTTGTATTCAATATAATTAAAGCTCCAAAAACATTAGAAACTAAACTGACTTTTACATTGGCTGAGTGAATCTTTTGTATTATGTGAAACCGTGTGAAACGTGGATTTGAAGCTTTATTTGCCACTAATGCAATGCTATAACATCACATGATGATCCATCAGACACCAGACACCATTAGACAAGCTAACGAGCACCTTGTATGAAGCATCCCGTGGCCTGTAGTGTTGTTAAAACATTATCCCTGCACATCATCCCCTCTTAATTTTTTTATTAATTTGTTCATTTTTTTATGTGGAAAAAACCTAAAAAAAAATAACCCAGAGTTAAATAAAGACCAAGAAAGTGTAAATGATGAAACCGACTTAACCTTCTTGCGTGTGTTTGTCCTTCCCATCCATGTGTCTGCACATGTTTCTACATGTGTGTGTGTGTGTTTGTGTCTTAAAATATCCTGCACATTTCCCGACATCCCCACACCTAGATGACACAGCTCTAAATTCCATCACATACTCGGTTACCTCATGGTCTGTCAGAGGGAGACTCAGGGAGCATCCCGCTGCCGCAAAATATGTTTTTTTGTTTTTTTGTTTTGATCGGTGCACATGCCTGCGTTTCTACGGCAACGGCAGAGAGGGCTGCTGTGTCAGTGATGATGCAGAGCCAAGTCAACATGATGTGGCTGTATCAGTGGACTCGTTTCACTCGCTCCTCCTCGTCTTTCTTCTCATACACTTTCCAAAGTATGTTCTTACTGTAGCATTTTTTTATCCATCCTTCTTTTTTTCCTACTTTATTGCTTCATCCTATGTTTGTTTCTTGTGTTTATAACACTCTCTACCTCTTTTGCATGTATATACGCCTCATCACCTAAGTTCTTAACTTTTTTCTCTGTATTTTATTGCTGTATTTTTCCTTTCTTTATTCCATTCTCTCCATTTCTTTAAGTTTGTCTTTCCTCCCTCTTTTTTCCCTCTCTTTCTTCATCCTTTCTTCCCTCCTGCCTTCTCTCTCCCTAACTTTCAATTTTAATGTCTTATTGTTATTTCCTTTCACAACCCCTGTTACCCTTCTCTGATATCATAATTTTCCTCTTCTTCTTTTCCTCTTTCCTGCTCTTTCTTTTTGGCTGTCGTATATGTATACAGCATGTCTATAATGTCTAGTATAATTGCTTCCATCCATTACTTTCCTCCTTTCTCACCTTCTGCTGTCCTTTTTACCCCCGCGTGTCTCTTTTCTATTTTTTTCCTAACTGTGTCTCCATGTGTATTTGTTATTTCCTTCCTGTCTTGCTTTTCCTCTCCGCCGCTCCAGTGTTGGTTAGACTGGTCCCAGTCCCAGCACGCTGTGGTGAGTAAGCAAGCCCCTTATTGCTGTTGAATGGCTGCCTGGTTAAGCCCACATATATGTCCTAATAAGTGGTTGTGATGGGGATCTCCCCTCCACAGATAAACACAGCCTGTCGAAGCCAGGACACTGCCTGTTACTAATAAAATTCCCTGGCAGTGCGTTATATGCACCCTTCTCCCACAGTTACGTCCTTGCCAGTACGTGTGGATATAATAATACAGGTCCAGAGAAAGGTGGAAGAGAGGTGCACCACTCTTTCCTACTACCTTACAAGAAGTGATTTACCTGATCAGAAACTTGTGGGAGAGCAGTTTTATTTCAGTTGGATGGACGCATGCATATTTTTGTGATATTCATTTGCAGAATTAAATTTTGGTTTCGCTGCTAACCTCAGCAAAGTCTTCCTGACAAACTACTGTGCTCTCTGCATAATATTAAACAAAGTTAATATGAAGTTAACTATGCAAGTTGTGGTAAACTGTCACTCTGTAGTTAACGTGGTATTCGTGGGAACTGTCTCTCAGCGATGCAGTTTTCAAAAACGGCTTTCACAACATATAATCAGTAATTATGACTTTTTACAGATACAACTTAATTGCAACAACCACTTAACCATATAGTGAGTGTGCTTATAGATAAATGGAAAGGATTCTGTCAAACTAAGTGGGTCTGCTTGCTATGAACACAGCTGTGCTAGATATACATTCTCAAGACATCAGATCTGTCCTCTAGTGCCTGTTTGCTCATTGAGTAGTAGCAGAGGTAGTATTTCTATTTTTATTAGTTCGAGGCAGTAGGAGTAAAGGCAAGGTGTGGAATAAAGCTGCTTATAGGCCCTCAGCTCATCAGCTCTGTTCAAAGGTGCAGACCTGTCACAGCATCAGCACTCACCTCAGTAAATTCACCACCGGTCACCAGGGTTCACATACTGCTGCTGCTGCTGTGCTGGTAGTAGGATTAGGAGACCCTGCGAGATTTATGCATTCTAATCTCTTGTCCTCACATTGGGGCAAAACGCTGAATGATCCTCTCAAGCATTTGACAGCTGCAGCTCACTTACTTTCTTTTCTTTTCATATGAAATGCCATTCTTTTCTTTTTTTTCCCTCTCAGCTGGTCTCCCTCTTTCTTGTCTTCCTCCTCATCTTTCTTTTCCTCATAAAACCCAAAGTTCCCAGCAAATGATTCATTAGATGCTTCAGTGCTCACTTGCCTCATCACTCACTTTAGTCGGCTGCCAAGTGCCCCATTTCCCCGTTTGTTTACACCAGCAAAAAGTGCGTCGGCTTTGCTTCGCTGCCGCAGCGGAGCCGCAGCGGAGGGGAAGAGCTGCTCGGGCCACACACAGTGACACCCAGGACCTACACTTTTATACACTGATTTAGGAGTTGCTTTAAAAAATCCCCTGGCTGCTGAGCAGGTTTAATGATAAACTCCTTTCAGAGGTAATGATCATAATATCTGTATCACCAGAATAAAAGAACTCTTCTAAATCTTTCTAAGATGCCACTACAAAACAGCCTAAATGCTGACCAGCGTCCATAATTGAAACTTTTTGATACACCAAAATTAAGTTTTGTCGCAGTCGTGTTGAAAGCCAGTTGTGTTGTAAAGCTTCTCAGTTAGTCCATGCTGGTGTATTACGCTGCTACATGGTGATTTGAGTATGCAGAGTAGCATTTTACAAGAGTAAAAGTGGTGTCAGTGGGGATTACCCAGGCAGACATGAGCCATCTGAATCAAAGTTCTCTTTATCTATTTTGGTCTGTCCTTTCAGGCTTTAAAATATAATCAGAGGATCTTAATTCTCTAGTCTGCGCTCTTGCCATTCTAAATTTTGTCTTTTTGTGAAAATATGCCAGTGTGTCATTAACACAGAACTGTGGGCAAAACCTAACCAACTTAGTAAATCTCTTTAATTGCATCGGTTCTTTTTTGGCTAACTAGCTGTTCTGATCTTTTAGTTGGTTCATATGTGTATATTGATGTCATTCCTCTGCCTTCTCTTACGACTGTGACCGAAATATATTTTATTACAGCAATCCCTTTTGATAGTACATGATTCAGTGGGAGTAGTTTTGGTACGTTAAAGTCAGATGTTCAGTTATCATAATCTAATTAAGTAGTCATTATAAGCTTTTAGAGCAGAAAAGGGGAAATGGCGCTGAGCCATGAGTTTGTTGAGCTTGAGCCAGCCAACAGAGGAATCCGATAGCAGACCCACCCAGCAGTCAAACAGAGGTAAAGTGGCTAATAGTGTGAAAGATTTCATTAACAAGAACGGCTCTGAGGGCTCCTGAGGCTCGGCTTCATTTCTGTTGTGCTCTGCTTTGGGCCTGGGAGGCTGAGGAAAGAGACGTCCAATTGAGATGATTAGAGCTGGACCTTTCTTGGTCAACTGTAAATCATTTAGCTCCATTTGTTGCTCTCCCTTTCTTTTAACCCTCTCGTCTACTCCCTCACTTTAGATGTACACCAATGTTCGGCCTCTCTTCTGGGGAAAAAGATGATAAAATAAGCAAGGATTGGAGGGTCAGCCAGAATAAACATTGTTTTTTGTCAGTCCAGCAAATGAAACACCTGGTGCTGGTAAACGCAATGGACATATTTCACATTGCCTTGACACTCAGGATTAATGCAACATCAAATTGTTTTAAAAATGGGGACAGCCGCTACCCGGAGTAAATCAGACGCCCCCTTTTATTAAAGCTTGCCCCAGAATTTATGTTTTGAATCAGACGGGATAGCCTGCGCCGAGCCGACAGATGAGACTTTGGAGGCTGGAGGTTCGGAAGGGCTCATGTTGAAACAGCCCTCAGACAACGTGTCGTAATGTGAACAGGAAGTTTAGACTCAGCCACTGAATACTGCTGTGGCTTTGAGGTGGACTATTTCCCTCTTAACGTTCCTTTTTTTTTTCTTTAGACAAAGTGATATTTGTCGTTCTTTTCTGTGGGAAACGGTGTTATGGATAGATTTCTCTGTTTCCCAGATGATACAGCGAACGTATCGTATGACGTGCGAGCTGATTTCCTGGAAGGGGAGAAAATGCTGCTTGCCTCTACTGCCGTAAGAGGGAGGGGAAGGCTTGGTTTGTCTCTGCGGAGCTAATGTTACTAGAGCAGAACGGAGGAAACGAGATAAATGTTAGTGGATTTGATCTTTAATCTGTGAACCAGAGTACCTGACCACTGTGTTCAATCAAGCCAACCACTCCATTTGGTATGAGGCTATCAGTCTTTTTAAGCGTGTACCCCACGCTGTCCAGCAGCTCTGTCCGGCTAGAGGCCCTCAAACAGATTAATACAAGTAGAATTCATATGAACACTGAGCAAAATCAGTGATTTACAGCTGCATCTATTTACTGGTATATCATATTGTATCTTTATCATCTCATTTTCTGTCCCTCTAATTCCGCTTATCCATCATTGGAGGGCCTTTGACCGCAGCTCTACACTTTGTGTTTAGCCGGCAGTGTCTTGTGCTGTATATGAGTAGGGAGCTGTATACAGCGTCTTGTGTGCTGTGTTGTGGTGTCTGCTGACTTCTGTGTACAGCCTGTGGTTCATTCCATAAATATCTGTGGCCTCTGTGATGTTATTCTCAGGCCCTCTGCTCTGTGAGAAGATTGCACCACAACACTTGTATTCCTCAGCCTGCAGTTAGAGGTTTAGGGGGATTAGGAGGGAGAAAACCCCAGCCTGGGCCCTGCTATACGTTTTTATGGACATTTTAATGCATATGATTCCGATGTAGTGTGCGGAGAGGAGGGAGAGAAAGGGGTATTAGGACTCACCACAGGGGAATCAAACAAGTAAACCACAACTTATTTTCCCTCTCTTTTTGGCACAAAGTGGAGGGACTGCAATGTTGGTCTGTTCGTCTTTGGTTCTAATGGTCCAACACTTTGGTCCAGCTTGAAATATTTTAATAACTTTTTTATAACTTATCCATGAAATGTGTTGCTGACATCTCTCATCCAAGGCAGATAATTTATAGATTTTGAGAATTCTTTCCTGTGGTGGCACCGTGAAGTCACAGAGGCTATACAACATTGGACAAGATGTATGTTGGTAAATTTTATTGCATGGACTCTCTGGGTAAATTGTTAACTTTGTGCATCTGAAATAGGTAAGACATATTCAGAACAAAATCATGCTCCCCAAAGGATGAACCCTTTCACTTCATTTACATATAAAATGCAAGTTAAAGGTGGATAATGTGCCCTATGTATGTTGGTTAATTTTCTCTAGCACCTCCTACAGGGTGAAAAATAACTGCTATGCACATTTTAATTCTCATTAGATAAACCCTTTTAGATTTTGGTAACATGGCTCTTCCTCTGGCACAGTCTGAGTACTCACATGCAAGCTGGCCAAATGACCTCATCAATCCCTGAGTGCGATCGTGCAGTTTCCCCCTTCACATGTTAGTCCTGTTCAACGCAAAGCTGAAACACTCACAGCAGTGATTCCCAACAACTGCCCTTTCTTTGTTCCTTTTTTTTTTTCATTCACATCTGTTGCTGTTGAAAGCAGCCCAGAATTGTGCATTCCTTGTTTAGTGGCACTCAAGGTGACAGACCTTAATTCAGAGCTTCCCGGAAAGCGCTCTTGTGTTTTGGCAAACTGCTGTCACTCAGGTCGGAATACACGTTGACAGAGGCGAGAGGGATCACCCCTCAGCTGTCCAGCACTCATAAAAGGGCCTGATCCAGGGGTTGACCGCCTGGCCACGGGGCTCCGTGCTCAACGATTGTGCCTGTATGTATGTGTGTGTGAGTGTAAATGGTTCATCCTGGAGCAGGATATAAGGGTTCTAAGAATACACCCATACCAGCAACCTAGGAAGCTCTGTGCTCAACTGCAGCATGCGATACACACACACTCTACCGGTGTTACCCTGTCAAAATCTTGTGTGTGTGTGTAAAATTGAAAGCTCATGTTTTGTGTATGCGTCCATGTGTGTAGTCAAACCCCAGCCTTGTGCATTATTGTGTTTTAGTTCCTTTTCTCCCTGCTCATGACATGTTGATGTTCTGGCATCCTGTGTGGTTGGTTCGAGGCTGTCATTGTACTGACAGGGAGACTCTGACTGGCCAGTCACACAGCAGCAGTGGACGCCAGGTGGACTGTCAGGGGAATGCAGGAATACCATATTGATAGTCAGCGTGTCTCCATTTTGTCTAGTTACTTTGGATTTTTCGTGGAAATAGCTGAACTTCAGCCCATGTGTCAATGTGCATAGCAAGGTCTGAGACGATAAATTTGGAGGCAGAGTCTCTGGCAACTTGTCTTTACTTCCCAGAGCAGTAAGGTTTTGTGTGTCATTACAATGTAGTGCTGACGGTTTAGTCAGTTTTGGGAAATTGAAGAGAATAGCTACAGGATTATAAATATAGTAGTGTGTTATTGTATTGTAATATTTTTTTCAGTAGGAAGAGAAAACTAGATGTTGAGTTTCTGTAAATATGCAATTCTTTGTAAACATCCGTGTGTGTGTGTGTGTGGCCAGTAGTCTGCCAAGTGGCAGTTATCAGTAGGTTACACAGTAGAACATCAGACCAGAGCAGAGTCACTTGGAGGATTGAGCAGAAGTATGAAAGAGGGAAAAAAAAGAAGTCAACCTCAAGAAAGAAGGAATGTGCAGATGCTTTCAAATGTCCATGTGTGAAGCCACAAGCTCTTCTGTGGCTCTGGGAAGCCAATGTGAAACCAGTGGCGTAATTGCCTAATGCTTGTGTAATAAGAGGCACATTACAACCCCAGGAGGCCCAACCAGACTTGAAAGAATCAGAGGCTGGCACTAAAGTGGGCTCAGAACTGTCTTCCTCCTCCTGGTCTTTACCAGTTGTTTTTGCTCCCGCTCAACACCAAACAGCTTATTTCATTGCACACTATATAATCAACTGTAATATGTGTGTTTGATTAGTCCCTCTGCATTCATATGTTCAGCTTTGTTCTGCCACTTTTATACCATCTTGCCTAACACACAAATATTCCTTTTAAATAAACAAATGCAATAAGGGGAAATTGAATCTCCTCAGTTATGTTCTTGTGGTCTTGAGGCAGACACTTCTTAACAATCCGCACTAATGCATCTGTAGCTGTATGTAGTTTAAGTCCCACACTCCTGGTTTGGCCCAGTCCACATTTTTGTCAATATTTATGTGCTATTTTAATCTGTATGACAAAAATGAACCCTGTGTATTACACTTAAAGAGACAATTGAGTTATTATGAATATGTATCTACAGCCATTGTGTTTTGTAGACTATTCAAATCAAATTTGTTGCCCAAGGTTGGCATTGAGAAAGTGCCTCTCCACAGAGTAAGTGTGCATGTTTTTGTTTTTCTATTCTGGGACTTAAACCTGACTTGCACACCAACCCATGGGGACAAAATTGAGGTACTCATGAGTCCAAACCGTCAAAACCTGGTTTTAGGGTTAGGTTGAGAATTAGGGTAGGGCTAGGGATTCAGTTGTGATGGTTAAGGTTAGCATTTGTCTGTCTGTCTGTCCATCCGTCCGTCCATTCGCCCATTTGTCCATCCATGTGTGTGTGTGAGACTGTGAGAGAGAGAGAAAGAGAGAGAGAGAATGTCAGTCATGTTACTTCAGCTGCAGGTTTGAGAGAACCACAGAGGGAAATGTGAAGCCACCGTGTAGACAACTCTACTGCGGTGGTCCCCTTTCTTCTCTCCATAACTTACCCCACACACACAAACACATACGCACACACACTCACACACACAGCCCTCCCGTCAGCACCCCACCCGTCACTTTATCATTGCACGCATGCACGGCTCTTGTTATGCACATGTTACCGGGGCAAAAATTATTAACTTGAGCTTATTTATCCTGAAATGAAATGTCCAACTGTTGGCAAGACTTCCCTCCATTCCTCAGTAATGACGAGTAGCCAGTGTTTAAAGCATCAATGTTCCCCCCTTGATATTTTTCCATCTCCGCTTCTAACAACTGAGAAGGCATTTGAAGAGCCTTGAAAGACGTTTTTTTAAGGCCTCACATTATGTGTAGCCTGGTAATGGACTGATATTATTAGCATTTTAAAGCCACAGAAGGGATTTTTTTTTAAGGAGCAGAAGGCTGGTTTGAAGGCTGAGAGGCAGATCCAGCTGACAGACACATGTTGGACAGGCAGCACAGGGAGACAAGAGGCTCACACATCACAACCTGACATATCACACCCTTCCAGCAGAAGCACACAAACGCTCTCCAGCACACACACCATATCACACACTGCGCAAACGGTATATGTATAAACACTTATCTACATCAAGCACATCACACACGTGTTTTCAACCACACACACAAACCTCACTGTGCTGTCTGTCGTCTCTGTGTCAGACATATACAGTCGAATTGCTTATCTGTCCATTTAATCTGTTACTAGTTTATGTCACTTTCCATCTCACTTGTCAATGCAGGGTGTTAGCCAAGCCACATGGAAGCCAACTACGACCCTGACTCCAAAAAAATTTGGGACTCTGTGTAAATAAAAACAGAATGCAATCAGTGCTCTGTGCAGTAATCTCCTTTCTACAATCATGTGTTTGACAAAGTGGTGAACCTCTCTCCACCTTTGCTTGTGAACGACTGAGTCTTTCCAGGATGAACCTTTCATACCCAATCATGATACTATCACCTGTTACCAATGAACTTGTTGACCTGTGGAATGATCTGTGCACAACTTTCACAGTCTTTTGTTGCTCCAGTCCCAACTTGTTTGAAACGTGTTGCTGCCATCAAATTCAGAATAAGTAGATATTTATAAAAATCAATGAAGCTGATGAGGAGAAACATTAAATCCATTGCAATGATGTATAGAATTTTAGGTTATTATTTTTAGAGGACTATACAGGAATCCTACCTTTTGAAATACTTAGATGTAGAGATCTTTCACAGATCTTATACATATATATGTTTATCTTTGGTCTGTGTTCAATTTTTTGTATCATTAAACCTTAAACCCTATGCTTCATTCTCTTAGTATGCTTTTTTGCCCAGAATTCATTCATCATCTGCCCGTAATTAATTCCTCCCCCTCTCCACCCAACCCTTACAGACGTAGCTCAACTTCATGCCTGCTTTGTATTGCTCCCCTGTCTATACATGATTCAGTCTTCTCGTATCCTGCAATCCTCCTATTCCCCTCCGCCCAGCTCATTAGTGCCAAGTCATCTCACAGGATGTTGTAGAGGTTTTCCAACCTTCTCCTCACTTCTCCCCTCTCTCCTTCACTGCCCCGTTTTCCCTCTCTCACTTTGCATTTGAGTTTCCTCTCTTCTCCCGTGTCTCTCCATGTCCTTATCCACCCCTGTATGTCCCCTAATCCCTCTCTTCTGTGCAGGATGTTGTCAAACATTTTCTACATGTGCCCTCTTCTGTTCTTCACCTCCCACTTCATTTGCTCTCCCCGTCGCTCCCTCTCGTCGGTTTCTCCCTGGTCAGCTCACAGGATGCTGTAGAGCA
Source organism: Centropyge bicolor (assembly GCA_037975185.1). Lineage (NCBI taxonomy): Eukaryota > Metazoa > Chordata > Actinopteri > Pomacanthidae > Centropyge > Centropyge bicolor. Next base: position 3,178,519 of record JBBMOC010000032.1, on the reverse strand, counting down.
TTTCCTGCCACCAGGGCTGCAGGAAAGAGGCCGAGCGCGGTCCCCGTTTGATGTGCCATCTCCTCTAATTCTTTACACCTGGACTGTTCTTTGTACAGATTTTCTGCTCAACAGAAGCGCTACTCATTCCCTTGTTCCTTCCTTTGTTCTTTCCTTCCTTCCTTCCTTCCTTCCTTCAAACAGCTCCCTCACTCGGTTTCTCATTTTACCCCTGTAGCCTCTTGCTTCACCACTTACTCTTCTGTTCTGTATGATTTTATGACCTCTACAGGGGGTAGAAAATCCATTCCACGATGGCATCACGTCCTTCTCATCTCAAAGTTCCTTCTAATAAAAACAAGGCCCAGTCCAGTCTCCGGCTCAGCGCAGACACTGCTGAAGCTCTTTTGCATGTTTTTCATTTTTAAGTCCCCTCCCGCTACTTCTTTTATTATTTTGTCCCTTTTTTCGATCTGTTTCTTTCCCTTTGTTTTTTCCCATTAAAGGTTCTCAGGGCCTGCAGCTGTTTGGATGGCGGCATGGCGGTCAGAAGTTTTGGCATTGTGTTGTTTGAATGCCATATTTTCACAGCACTGCCTGTTTAGAGTTGTGGTTTGTCAGGAGCCTGGCCTGCAGGGGCCACTTCCTCCCCACTGTTCTGGAGTCACTGTACCAAAACACTGGCTGGCAAGAGAGGAGGGGGGAGAAAAAAGAGTAAGATGTTATGAGAGGGAGGAGGGAGTGAAAGAGGATACTAAAAGAAGAGTAAAAAATGATTGTGGAGGGAGTTACGTAAGGATGATGTATAGGCAAGCAAGAACAACGAAAAGCAAGGAGCAGAGGCGTTGAAGCAGGAAACTGATTAATATTTATTTATCTTCCAGAAAAACATGCGTCTTTTAACTTCTCTATCATTATCTCTCTTTAAGTTTTATGCACTTAATTAGTACACTTTGCTTCTTCTACTCATGCTGTGTCTCACACTGCAACTTTCCTCTCCTTTGCCACTTTCCATGACTTCCATCTCCCTTAGCTTCATTCTCCCTTTTGTCTTTCTCACATTCTGCAACAATGGCTCTTCCTCCTTATTGGAACAAGATGCAGTGCCAGCAAACACAGACACAACCAGGCTCGGGCTCATTCTTCGAGAACGCTGTCATTGCACATGTTCAGCGACAGGCTCCAGATGACGCGGCCTTTATTGCGATTCTCACCTCCTGTAGGTTTCTGATATGCAACCAAGTTTCAGCAGCTTGTTGAAGGCACTCCAGTTACACCAAATCACTTCTCGCATGACATTTCTGTCTATTACTTTGAATCTATCCAGCTTCTTTTCCCCTCTTTTTACTCTGTATTTCCCTACATGAAGTAAGGACTTTCACCTCATTTAACCCACAGAAGTTGCATGACTTTCAAATTAAGCAGTGTACAGTTATTTAATGAGAAAGAGAGAAAACAACAGTGACAGCCCTTATAGACAATGATTTATGTTGACTATGTTCTCTGATATTTTCAAGTGGAGGAATTTAAAGACTCTTTATGGGTACATGAATTTGTACTGTAGATTTTCCTTTATAAATCATGAATCTGCCCCAGGGTGGCAACTCTCTATCAATCAAATATCATTGTCAGGGACAGCATTTTGACATGTCACAGTAGGAAAAATTAATAATGGTTCATTGTCATACTGTCATGGCTTATTGGGACACTTTTTGTCAAGAAGAGTTCCTTTTTCAAATTAAATTTAAAAAAGTCCTGCAGAGCTTTAAGCTTTTTACGTTCTTTTACGTAAGCACATTTACGTTCAGTTTACATTGTCAGACTCAAAACTAAGTTACACTCTTCTCAGTCCGTACTTCAACTGCATTTGTGCTACATTTACATTTTCTCTCTTTTTGATTTTAAATGTAGTTCATCCTCATTCTCTCTCCCGTGCCGTCTCAGTACCTTTTCTCCACTCTTCCCTCCCTCTCCGTCCTCAAAACGACAGCATCATCTAGTGAAATTAGGTAAGCACAGGAGTTCACTACCCCGATGTGATTTCCTCAGTTAAAGGGGGAAAAAGGGGGAAATCTCCCATATAGAAATGTCACTTTGTATAAATACACTCAGCGGTTTGGATGAATGCGAGATCCGCTTCAGAATTATAAACACTGGCTCTGCAGTCATTTACAGAGGAGGAAGAATTAGCTGATGTAGGAAGCATGTGTGCCCCAGATTATTGTAATTATTTTATGCTGTTTTTCCTTGCTGACATAAAAGTATTTGGACACTATCTCATGAGAGGGCGGTTGTAATCCTGTAGTCTTGGGCCACACCAGAGGTTCCTAAGCTGCTTTCATATTCTCAAAGTCTGACCTGTCTCTCCTCAGAGCTTGTGATTTAGACATAAGTTTTTAATTCCATTATGTGGGAGCTTCCAGCAGCAAGTCGTCGTATTTTGTTTCGTTCTGCCTTTTGTTTGCTTGAAGGAAATTTGAATTAGAACAAAATGTTGTTTAAGGTCAAGGCAAACGTCAACGAGAAGGACCTACTGTTTTAGCTATCCAATTACATGTTTGTTCAGTCTGTCTGCTAAACCTGTAGCATACGTTAACCTAATCAAATATGGCCATCATTTCCATGACTTTGTTTAGGAAAATTTTCATTCTTTATCCGAAGAAGGATAAGGCCTTGATATGTAATCTTGTTGCTTTAAACATTTGTCAGAATTCAATAATTGCTGTAAACAATGTGTAATCAAGTTCAAAGTGCTCTGCCAAAGACCCTCAGTTTCACAGATAAAAATGAGCATCTTCAAAAATACGCACAACACGCCTGTGTGTATAGTAATGTGAACCAGCTTGGCAATGCTGAAGCGCTTAATCAATATCAAGTGGAAAAAACAGTAGTGGTTCATGCTGTTGGATCCATAAAGTGGGCCTAATTTTACAGCTCCATAAAACACCCTCCTTGCCGGAGCACGAATTGAACAATTTATGTGTAGGAGTAAATCACAAGGAATGCTCTGAAGACTGTAACCATCTTGGTTTGAGACTCATATCAGAGTAAATGTGTGTTGCATTTGCCTGGGCATGTGAGCATACATTTCAAGCTTTAGATTTTTTTTGTATTTATGTTTGTCTTGATCGTGTGTAGTTACGGTCCTGAAGGGTCAGTTATGTGTCTAAGTTCTAAGATTTGGGTATGGTAACGAGAATATGCTCCACGTATCCTTTTATTGTGACAATCTGGACAGCATGTCTGATACAACATGTGAGGTGCAGCTGTACAAGTATTGCGCTCGCTGTATCATCAATTATTGTCAATCTGCTTGAAACTGCGTCAGCTGGAATAAATGGTTTTGGTCTCGTATGATTCGGACTCCTTTATGTTTCAAAAAGGGGTTCGACTTCACTTCAGGCTTTGTCAATCAGACCGGTGAACACCCTGAGTGCCTTGCCAGAGTCCAGGGATGGACCTTGGATCTGAAATCTTCCTCCAGCAAAAGGATCATTTTCCTTTAATTAGTGTAAAAGTAGCATTGAGGTATGCGCCTGTTCTACTTTCGCTTGATGAAAATGACTGCATACGAGGGCAAGCCAGATCCTTGGCTACTCCTGACATGTTCCCTACTGCAGCCAGTTATGAATAATCTATTCCACGCATGTGTTTAGCGATTAATTAAAGATAAGGCCTCTCAAATTAAAATGGCGGTGGGATGACATCATTGTGAAATTGCTTGGTGGGGACACAAATCTGGTTTCAATCTGAGGTCTGAGGAAGTCAGCGAGGCATTCCCTTCACACCTCTGCATCAGGGACCCACTGCTAAAGCACTGCCTGACATGTTTTATAAAAGCAGCATTATGTCCATTTTCAGAGCAGGGAGGAAGCATATCGAATCTGTTACTACTAACAGAGGAAGTGATTTCACAAGCACCAGCCCACTCAGTTTTATGGGAAAAATGGTAGCTTTGTCCTGCAGTGACACACACACACACACACACACACACACACACACACACACACACACACACACACACACACGGATGCCTTGTAGTAATTCTCAGCAGCAACTTCAAGACAATATATTGTAGTTGAAGATCTAAGACGGACTGATGCGCACAAACAGACGCATATGTCAACCATTTTCAGCAGCAGCCTCGTCTTCAGTCTTTTGCAAACGAGGATCCGAGGTGCCTTTTTCAAGAAATACACTGCAGATGTACCTTCTGATTGAAGGACTCCGGTGAGAAGCCAGTGCCCTTAAAAAGCCAGTGAATTACTGTCCCTGTTACACAGGAATGTTCCGTGCTTAGAGCTGCATGCGAGCAGAAGCAGGAGAAGAGCGCAGTTAAAGCCAAACAGACCGGGCAAAGTGTATATGTATGTGTGTTAAGGCAAAGCAGAACAGAAGCAGCGGAGATGAGACGACATCTGTAGGTTTCAATAACTGGCCCTTGCAGTGCTATTAGCAGGGACAAAGTGCAGAGCACTTCAGATTGAAATGTAAGTCTGGAGTTGCATCAACACTCCGACTGATGCGCAGCCAAGGATATGTGATATTATATGGCTTTAAAAATACTTTCATGTTATAATGTGTTAATAAATCAGTAAGTGTTCTCTTTTGGATTGTAGCAAACTGTATGTTTTTACTGTACAATGAATCATGGAATATGATGAAAGATTAGCACTTTAATTTGTATAGTCACTGGCATGTGTGATTTCCACGAAATAGACGTCAGCCCAAGCCAAATGAAATGTCTGTTCAGTCTTCACTCATGGCTTCTTTGCAACACGGGACTCTGATGCAAGGAGCAGATCTTGAATTAGTACATGATGAGCCTACAAATTACACTGGCCAGACTGACATCTTTAACAGGCCGTCATGGCGAGCACATGTTAGCCAGTGTCTTCAGAGCAACCCGCCTAATACCGACTGTGTTTATAACAATATAACTTCTCTGACACGTAAACTGCACGGGAGATAAATGAGTCCTGTAATTAAGATATGTTGAAATCAAAGCGCAAACACTGACTTTTGGTGTACACCATGTCACTGTAAACAGAGGGCCTTCTTCTGTAGCGCTTTCTTTCAACTGCTTATTATCATGTACCATTGTCATGAGGGTGGTATGAGCTCAAGCTACGCCCTGCTTGTATTGTATATAGAAGTAATAGTTTCCTCCTAAGATCTTGTGTAAATATGATATAATTGGTCGAGTTTGAGTGTCTTTAAAGTGCAATCAGCCTAATGAATAACAGGCTTCTGTAGGGAGCAGCAGTGGAGATGAGTAATGCTGTTGGGCTAAAAAAGAATGGATTATTGAGTTTTTGTCATGGGAATTTGTCAGTACATCAAAGCCTTGACACAATGCAGGAAAGCAGCAATTTATGTTTATTGCATATTGTGCCAGTGAGAAAAAAATCAACTATAGTTTGGAATTGTTGTACTTGGCCACAAGTAAGTACTTTGTTATTGCCAAGTGTGACAAATTTGGAGCATTGTCGCAGCTTTGTTGACTTGGATATCTTGTTGTTTTAGTGACTGTGTTTGACTCCTGTTGAAAAAGCTCCAGTCATCAAAAATCATTTTAGTAGCAGGGGTATAAAAATCCCTTAGCGACTGGGTCTTATGTTCTGCTGACTCGCCATGTTCCACGACATCATTTTCCCCTCTCACTCCGAGGGCTGCTCAGCGTTCTAATTTAGAGCCTTAATTACTATAATTGGTAGATGCAAATTAACAGCAATTGGACTTGACTGGGGTCATAAATCCACAGCTCAGAACTTGCAGAATTTCTGGCAATTCAGAGCAGACCACCGTAGGCAGGGGGGCTTAACTTACTAAGTAATTGCAAGTTTCATGAATCATAATGCTTATGAATTCCCCCTCGGCGCACACACGGGCCCAGTGGGACTCCGCTTTAAGGAACTGGGAGCCGTAGCAAGCAGATCGAGAAGCCACTGTGCAGCTTTGGCCTCGACACAGCAGACGAGCTGCTGGGTGCTAATGGTGTTTGGCTAATGACATTTGGAGCCACAGAGAAAGAACATCAAAACCTCAATTGAACACTTTCTTTTTTAGAATTCATGGATGAGTGATACTATTTATGTCGGTCTCACAAGAACTCTTTGCCTCTTGGATGTTACTTTTGCATTTGAACGAAGTGGTGGAGACCCCACCACAAAATTCAATGACAGAGCTGGACATGCATGCATTAGTGTTTCACGTAGCATGTGCTCTTCTAGTTCAAATATACAGTAGTTGGGGTCTGCTCAAAACAAAGAACGTGGAACGGTCATGAAATATAGCACATCTGTGTACAGACCTAATTTAGCTTGACTTGGCCGAATTAAGCCTGAGATCTCAATGAAATTTCTACTCAGTATGTATGTTCTAGCAGGAGAGTAGAAACAGAGGGCCCCATCTCTCTTAAACACACTTACAGGCGCATGCACACATGCATTTACATACACTCCTGCCTCTGTTGAACGTGTAAGCAGACATGTATTGCATGTGATTGTTGGGGAAATGGAGTGAAAAACAGGTCTGAGGTTGTGGGTTCAGGTTGCGGGTTTCAGAGTGACGAGATCCAGAAGCCAGCGGCGCTTGGTATTACCCTGGTGCTTCCTGCCCCACTGGCTTGGGGCAGGGAATGGGGATGGGGGGGGTGGGCTGGATGGAGCTTGAAAAGAAGGTGGGAGAACATTCAAAGCCAAGGGCCAGGATACACCCTGCCCCACAGGATCCCCCTTGCAAGAGGCTGTAACACAGCCCACTGCTCCCACACTCCTACCATCGGGCCCTGCGCCTCAACCAGATCCCACTGTGGTTTGTTTTACAACCTTGAACCACAGTTAGCCTTCAAAACCTTAGCATGGTAATCAGGCTCTCCCAAGATTCCACTTTCACTCTTTTTCAACAAGCCCTTTTACTTATTTACCCATTGGCTCTGTTTGATGTGATTCTGTGTCCGCGGAACACTCTTAAACGTATTTCACTTTATTTTTCTTACAGTTCATTCTCTCCTGTCGTGCAATTTCTATATTCCAAGCCTGGATGTTATTTCAAAGTTATGTGCAGCAGCAAAGTAAATCCTCCACCGGTTACACCTAATGCCTCCATGGCATGCTGCAGCAGTGTGTTTCTGCATGAGCTCATTTGCTGTTTATCAGCATATACATGTGTATTAGCTAATGTCAGTGTTAACTGGTGTGTTAGGCATGTGCCCAGAAGGTTCCTCCTTGAATCCTATTACCACTTGAGCACACAATCCCAAATCTGCTCCATGTTAAGCACTCAGTCCTCCCACACGTCCACTTAATAACACAAATCATGATTGATGCTCTGCCCGGCGCATGCATAGACCCAAACAATGCTAAGTACAGGAACATAACTTGTAATTAATTGTCCATTTGTAAATTTGTCTGCATGTCTTCTGTTCAGAGGAATTTGAAACATCATTATTTTCTTCACAGTGATGGAGTACCAGCGAATCGCGCTTTCCAAGCCCTGCATTCTAGATACATAACACTGCCATGCTTTCCCTATTTTGTCTGCCGTTTCCCACTGGAGGGCTTGAATTGGATGGAGGCTTTGACTTTGAGCCATAATAATGTTGGGTGGGAGCCCTCATATTTCAGCTCTGATGCGAAATCGGCCCAGTGGCTTTTCAGACTCAAATTGGGTTTAAATTGTGTCAGAGGAGGGAGAAATGTTTTTTAAAATAATAGCCATGAATGCCATGAAACTGAACGTTCTTGCTGCAGAGCTTTTGATCCGTTTTTATAAATAGCAGAATTTTGTCGTAAAAAATAATGTTTCTGTGGTCTTTTCCTGCAATTAAAATAAGGTTGGCTCAGGAACAAGGGCAAAACTAAGTACTTGTGTTTGAGAAAAATTTCTCTCCCTCTCCCGCTCTCTCTCTCTCTCTCTCCCCCCTCTCCCTTCCTCATCTGCTAAAGCATGCCATTTATGACTTGTTATTTTCATTTGGCTCCATATTTTCCACATGCTAGTGGCAGGCAGATGTCTGATAATGGCATGTGAGACCCAGCAGAAGGGTGTGTTCCACCTGCCTCGCTCTGTATGTTTTTAGTTCCTCCGTGTATATGGTGGGCAGAGTGGAGTGCCGTGCTTTCCCAAGGCATTCTCTGATTCCTCTTGGCCAAGCAGTGTGGTCTTCACATGACCAATCAAATATGTCAAACCGCCAGTGTTTTCCCCCCACATGTACAACAAGAAAATCTGGCTTCAATTATTATTGCACCCCAAGGGGAACTTCCAAAATTCCTCCCCTCCTCATTTGTCAGAAATGAAGCTCTCTCGTTTCCTGCGATTGGCTGAAATATGTCTTTTGATATTAAATCACACCGGTTTCCACTGGCTGCATGACCAAGACAAATGTTTATCATATTTATTTATGTCATTGGAGATGACCCTGCAGCTCAGCAATGCAGAGACTTGGCTGCAGACTCCCATGTAATGTTGATTGTGAGTAAGAGAGTCTCCTAAATAAGCTGAAGTTAAGAGATAATTTGGAAAGCATATGAGGTAACTGTGGTTTGTTTAATGTGAAAAATACAGTTTGGGGTTGGGGAGGGTGATGGAGGTACTGTTACAAACGCCCTAATGAATCTAGACTGACACATCCCACCCAAATCTTACAGGGCTCTTGGTTTGATTTATATTATACTCTGTTGATAAATGTGGTTCCAAATGTTGATTAAGGATCTGTTTCACTTGTTTGTATGTCAACAAACCCAGCTAAATCCAGTTATACACCTCTGATCTCCCATTGCCATTGTTTTTGTACTTGGTGCTTATTGTCATAACATCACGCTCTGGTAGAGGCCTTTCCAGTGTGGCTAAGGGAGAGAAACGCTATATGAAAATTGCCATTGACGTTGCCGAAACAAATAAAACTACTCATGCTGCCGCTACATCTGTAGCCATTTTAAGCCCTTATTTATACCATTTAAGCTCTCATTTGAATTCACCAGCACAAATAAACATATCATAACGAAGCGAGAGCCCTGATGTCATATGCAGATGTTGAATTTTGATTATTCCTTTTGCCCCGTGAATTCGTCAGGATCTTGTCTCTCAAAGGCAAAATAGATGACATCATTTTTTCTTGGCGCTAACGGGACGGTGTTTGCTCACTTGACTGTAGCAGTTCAACTACAGAGACAGCGCTGCCCACTCCTGACATATCTCTACATCTCTTCTACCATATTACAGTTTGTGTATACTGTAGAAGTCCCGTGTTTCTGCAGACAGAAATAGAAAGAGAGAGGCAGTAAGAGCCCCAGTCTCCAGACTACTGTGCCGTCCAGCCAGGGGTTTCAGCAATGTTTACCGCCAATGATAAGCTGGCATAAATCAGAACTTTATAAAAGGCAAATGATTTCACCTGAGGCCTGGGGTTATTTTTCTGAGGCCTGGCTGTACAAGTACCAGAGGCTTTGATTTAGTCATAAATCATCCTGTAAGAAACTTGTTCTACTAAACCACTCAGTAGGCAGGGGGAAGAAAGAAGTCAGCGGTGGTTAGGGCCTGCTGCCAGAACCTCTTTACTGGTTCAGTATAACAGACTACCTGGTCTACTACTGGAGTCATTGTAATTGACTATATAAAGTACAGCCTGACTCAATGTGACCCCCACAGCAATAAATAAAGCCCGTTCATGTTTTACACATTTAGGTTAGTTGGACTTCGACACCTGCTTGTTGAATGTGACTTGTGCACCACCCCCTGTAATATGTTGCTGACCTGATAGACTTTCTCAAAGATTAAAAAAAAAAAAGTCATTGTTGTTACACGATTTGTAAAATGACTCTACCAAACAACCTTGTCTCTCTCTTTCCTGTAGACGTGCGCTGAACCTCGGTATCCTGCGTGACCCGGGCTCAGAGGTTGAGGACCGCCAGTACCAGATTGACCTCCAGTCCATCAACATTGGAACGGCTCAGTGGGAGCAGCTCAAGCCAGAGAAGGAGGGAATCAAAGGAGGTGTGTCAGCAGAGAATGAGAGGAGCTCCCAGAATCCAGCCCTGGAGTGGAACATGGCCAGCAGGTCAGTGTTTGTGCATGACGATAAGGGGAAGATGGGTGGCGTATGATTAATTCATTCAAGTTATATACATAAGTATAATTGAAATTATTGGCACGGTTTTTCCTTTATAATAAAATTAATTGTTGTGGTGCTTTCTTAACAACACCTTCTCATCAGACTTCACGTGCTCAGACAAAATGTTCACATTTTGGACATTTGTACACAATTGTATACTAGCTGCCCAGCACAATGTGGCATTGAACCACAGTGACCAGTGAACACATGATAATCCAAACAGAGTCATATATCTCTCTTAGGACTTGCCAGACTGAAACATTTGTGATTACTGAAACAACATTCATCAGGTGGCCAAAAAGAAAACTCCATTGGGATGTCCGTGTTGCTTTGTGTCAGCTTGATGTGTCAAATAGTCGGTTGTTTGATGACCTGTTTTCCATAAGAATCTGATATCCAAAATGCTCAGTGTGTAGCCTCTCTGCCCACCAGTCAAAAACACACACATTAATAAATAGATTATTATTAGTCAATCCAATAAAAGGCTGCCAATATTATAGAGTAAGAAAAGTAAAAAAGTGAGCTTATGCCTCTTTGCCACTTAATAATTAAAAGTACACAAAGAGCCATGTTATTGAATTTAGATGAATCCCTTACAATGGCCACAGCAAATGTAATTCGCATTGCTGCTAGATCACGTTGTTACAACTCCGGGGCAGGTGCCATGTGTGTGATCTGCTGCGACCGTCCCAAAATTTATCTCATCAGTCTCGATGTGGGAGCAGCATGTAGTTATTGAGTTAGCTCCCTATCATGGAGCCTCTCCATGCACAGTCATAATTACAAACCCTGTCATTTTTTTATAGACTCGGGAGCTAAAACGAGCACGAGTGTAACAGCCTGTTTGGCTCCACATCCTTTTTTTCCACTCATGTTTTGAGAGGGAACAGGCCCAAAAATCACAGGCAAAGAGTCCAGATTTGTTCCTTGTCAACTAAAAATAAGCCGTTGTGGAAGAATGCGGTGCAGAATCAACACGGGCCTGAGCGAGAGCGAGCGCTCTCAGGTCATCAGTGCTTAGAGAGTTGCTGGCTGAGATACACACAGACGCACTCAAGCGCACTCTCACAAACAATCATACACACTCATCATAAACACTGATATTTTATTCACTGCATGTCTTACACATACAATACACACATGCAGTATGATAGTGTTGGCAGCCCTGAAAACAAAACACAGACTGCTACTGCTGGTGATACTGATGCTGAGCTCTCAGCTTGTAGACCTGCTGTAAGAACCTTTATTTTAACTTGTTGTCACCTCTCCCCCCCTTCTATCATTTCCTGTCAACGCTCGGCTGTATGACATCTAATTAGGGCAAAAACACTTTAAAAAGTTGTATGATTCACCTCTTCCAGATTGACCCGATAGATATATTTTTTAGGAAGATTTAGGCCAATGTTAAGTTGAGCTTTAAAGGTGTATCAAGCAAGAGGCAGGCGTCAGTATAGAAGGCAAAAGTGATCATGTTGTCATTTTGATGCTTTCGGCCAGAGTGACTCAGAATGAGCAAGCAAAAAGCACTTTTGAAATTTCAACAAGATCAAGAAGTGGACCTATGGGATGGTGTCTCTGACCACTAGACCACCCTGATTTCTCTTTACTTTCTCCCTGTCTCCCCAGTAGTCTTGACCATCTATCCCAAACTCTCTCTTTGTCCTGACCTTCTCTAACTGTGTCAGCCAGGGTCTGTTGTAAAACAGCCCTTTTACAGTCAGTAGCGGACTTGGACATACGTTACAGTCTTACACTCATATTGCCGAGTCTGACGAGCTCATATGAGCAAGGGGCTACTGAGACTCACATTTTTTCTCTTTTACTCTCAATCTGTCTCTCCGTCGATGAAAACAGGACTGCTCGGGCCTTATGCCAAGGCCAGACTGTCTGACAGGGCAATGAGGTGAGACTTTGGGCTCACACTTTGGGCTCCAGAAGATGCTGAATGCCTTTTGAGTAGACTCAACTTTCTACTATAGCTGCAGGTCTGGATTTCTATTCAGAGCTTGATCATGGGATGACCTAACATGTAGCTTAACAGTTACTTTTGTACTCAAAGGATTGACAGAGAGTATTATACTATAACACAGGTCACTTTAGTTTGACAGTGACTTGTTGCCAATGCAGTGTGTCACAGTGATTAGTCATCTGATAATCAAGAGGCATTAGCTTCCTCTCTTCTAATTTAATTATCCTGAACAATTAAGACTCACACCAGTATGTAAGTATGCCTCTATGTGCTCATGCTGAGAAGGTCAAAGTTGCTGTTGTTGCTGAGGTTTTTTGAATTTCCCCCTAGCTTCCAAACAAATCACTCAGGGTGGCTGTGGTTGCCTCCTCGTTCCCCTTTCTCCTCCCTATGCCAGGAGCAGCACTGGAGGTTCTGTTGGAAAATGGGCTTTGCTGTACTGCACTGCTGTGTGCTGCACCGTATACCCCGGCCTCAGCCACCACCACGACCAAGCCATAACTGAACATGTGATTTAGAATGTTCCGACACACTGAGGAAAGGGGAGTCAAGTTCACAGCTTTACTTGTCTGCTGCAATCACCCGCAGAAGTACACCACCTCAGTTGTAACAAGTTTTGACACACACCACTTCCAAAGTTCACACCTTTCCCTCATTCCCTACATCGATACCCCCCTTTCCCTCTCCAGCTTTGGACTTGTGGCATGTTCGCTCTGCAGTTTTTTTTGGGTTCAATTCCAGTAGTTGTGGATCTGCAGTGGCCTCAGTTGGCTTCCTGAGGTTTGGCGAGGAAATTCCAGTGCCGTGGATCCACTGACAGGATCTGTCCTCGTCACAGTGTGTAGTTGCCGGCGAGGAAAGACCCTGTGTCGCAGAGCCGTGAACTCTGTCCATCTCCTCCTGTGTCAACCACCCAGTGCAGGCCTCTCTTTTCTTTTTGTCCATGCCGCGGATATCTACACTTACTGTTCACACTGTGTGGCTTTGTATGAAAACAAAGTCATTCTTTCCATCTTTTGTGCTTTTCACCACACCCATACAAAGGTGCACACACACACACACACACACACACACACAGAGTTCTCCAGTTCAGTCAGAGGGCCGCATATTACTGGTAAACCGAGCCCCACAGCTCCTAGCCTTGCTGGTGAATGATAGCACCTGTCCCCTGCAACGAGACACTCATTGTTTCAATCCCTGTCTGAGGGGAGATTAGCCAACACCAATTGGCCTCACAGATCATTTCACCTCTGAATTAGGCCTCCCTCAAACTCTCAATGCAGAGAAATGTGTCAGAAAAGAATCCCTTGAGGGCGCTGGTAATGCACATTTGTGTAGCAGAAGTGAATATGATATTGGTTCTGGTTAAGTACTGTACTCTAGGCCACCTAGAAACGGCGCTTTTTATAATCCTAGCCAACTATAAATATTGGAAGCCGTACCACTTGATTGTTTTAATAGCAGCAGATGTGGCAATTAACACCACCTTATAAAGCCCGCTGGTATATTTGTTTTACTGCTAACAAATGTTCCCACAAATATGACTTGATTGTGGGAATGAACATTAGTGAAATGGAGAGACTTGATGTGAGAAGGTCTCTATTTGATCTTGTGTATACAATTAAGGGGTGTTCCCAATTGAGACTTGTCAAATAACGTCTCACTCTGTCTCTGTAACCATATTCAAGCTTCCAGCTAAAATGTGTTAGAGCAGAAATTTAAAAAAAAAAAAAAAAAAGCTCACTTACGGGAATATTTCACAGGTCTGGCCTGCGAGAGCAAATCTATTTTGAAGTCTCTTATTGTAAGTTCAGCTTTTCATCCTACTGGTTTGAATTTAAAAAGCCAGAGCACGTTTGAAATGTGTGTCTGCCTGTCAGCTAAGGGCAAAACAAAAGCTTAGCATTGAACATTTTGTGGTTTTGACTGTGTTGTGTTGACTTGTCATTCGTAGGCAGATGGGACAGTCTTACAAATATTTTACAACTGGTAACCATAACACATTATTAGTAAATAAAGGTTGGGGGATGTTAGTGAATAAGTGGTCCCTTATGGTTGCTGTTTGTTTTGTAGTGTAATACTAAAATCACTTCAACACTAAGACAACACACTTTTGACTACAATACAAATAAGTAATTGATACTTTTTAAATTGTCCATTAAGTTGATGTATGGTACCTTATACATATACCAGCTTGTAAGGACATGCCTCTAACTGAAGAACCTTGATAACAATAAATCCATCCCTCAGGTTTTGATAGAACATTAACAACAACATAAGCAACCTCTCTGAAGAAGTGTCTGCTAACAGTTTGATCCTGCATGTATCTCTGCTCAGTATCAGGAGGCACCAGGAGCGGCGGGCCATCCTGACACCAATCCTCACTGACTTTTCTGTTCGGGTGACTGCTGCCCCAGCCATCATCTTCAGCAAGAATCTGTCCCCTGACTGCGGACAGGCAGAGGTCAGTATCCACCCAGCTGTTTATGAATCCAGCATTACAGCTTTTGCTTGATATTCATATTTTCTACAAGAGTGAATTTGGCAAACTAATAAATCAATTGAAGTAAAAGTTTAAAGAATGATTGTGTTTATATTTTTAACATCGAAGTTTGATGTCTGATTAATGGCAATAGATCCTGATGATGTAAGAATAAACAAGGATTTTCTAAGATTAGATTATTTCAGAGTCACTCGTAGTTGCATATTTTTCTTAATCTACTTCTGTTCACTGCTTACACTGACACTGTGTCACCTTTGACCACGACCTGTTATAACCATGATTGTAACCATTACTCTCACAATCCTTTGTCCATATGAAAATAGACATTGATTATGTGAGATTTCAGAAGTATTTACGTTTTGCCTGTTACCATACAGTAACTTACTCATTAGGAATCCCTCAGCCAGCCCGCCGAGTAATGGAGGCTTTTGACCCACAGAGTTCAATCCTTTCTGCTTATACAGCTGACGTTTTCTGGCACGGCTCTCTGAGACTTCCTGCCTCTTTGATGCCTCGTCCGTCCACGCTAACGTGCCCCTTGACAATGCGTAACAGCTAATCCATAGTTTGCACTGACACACGCACACACACACAACAAAACACACACACACACAGTGTGATTTGTGTAACTCTCTGAAATATGGAGACTCAGAGCCAGTAACAACACAAACAGGACTTTGAACTACGTAGTGTAGTGACATTACAATAATTTGTATAATAAAACTCATATTCATTTTCAGTGAACTTCTGTTTTTAACAGATTTATGCATGCTTACCACATAAATGTAACAGCTGTCTTTATTAGATTATTGTTTTATTTATTATAATCTACAGTCTGTGATCTACATATGCAATCCCACAGTCTTTGTTTCATCTTTTCCTTAACTATTATTGTAACCTCATGATATAATGACCTTGTGTGTTACAATTACTGCTACTACTCCTACTAATCATAATCATAATGTTTTAATATGTTTTATACATCTAAACTGGAAAAAAACAAAAACTGATATTAATGTTACAACAGATTAGCATTCCCCTGTTTTAAAAACAGTGGGTCTGAATAGATTGTGTTTAGACAGTAGTGGCCAAATACCATTATGTGTAGTTACTGTAGGTCTGGCCCATGTGTGTGCGGTTCAACCCAGAGTGTTAGTGAGTGATATCCTGTTAGATGTAGCCTCCAGGCTGAGGTTTGAACTGCTGGCTGTGGGCGGGACCCTGGAGAGGACAGAGGGGAATAGGGAGCAACTGGGCTGAACGGAGCAAGATAGAGGAGGGATAGAAAGTAAATAGACTGCATGTATAAAAGATAAGAAAAAAGAAGACACAAACAATCCTGATGTGTTATTGAATGTCTTCCCTGCTCTCTCCACCCATCTCCCCTCTTCGTTTCCCCCCGTGCTATCTGCCTCATCTCTCTGTAGGAGGTGGTGGTGTGCGGCCACTCTCTGGAGGTGAATGTGACCAGCAGTCTGGATTTCTACCTCAGCGTTGCCCAGGTGCAGCTTCTTCAGCAGCTTCTCAGAGACAACATGGTGGGGATGGACGTTCCTGAGAAAAGTGCTGAGGTACATAATGTTATCAACAAATATGAGTCGCACCTTGGCCTTCCTGCTGGTGATTAGTGTCTTGTTAATCTTCATGACAGTTTGACAAATCACGGCATGGGACTGTGCCAGTTTCGCTCAAATATCCATCACGACCGTTTTTCCTGAAGCAGTGCCCCCAGCTATCGCCCCTGGCTATTTTGGGTGAATCTAACACATTTAAATATTTACTCACTCAGAGCGAGGCTGTTCTCTAATGTGACCTTAGTTTACTGTGCTGTGCTCAGCTGCAGCTTTCAGGGCCCTTTCTATTGTTTACAGGACAGGGAGCTCCCAGGCGCCATTTGCCCTGTCTGACCGCTTAATAAAGCTTTCTAATGGAACACAATATAAAAATATTTACCAGCTGTGGTGAGGATGGGGAGTCATAGGAGAGGGAAGGGGACAGGGGAGAGGAGAGGAGGGGGAACGGGATGGAATTAAGTGAGTTGACAGAGTGATTTTACTGTTGGTACTCCTCTTAAGATTCTTTACGGGAGGATGTGAGTGCTGACGTGCAGCGGCTGCGTCAGATGACTCAGACCCCGTAAAGGCTTCTGTAAAGTGATGCGGTCGACTTCCTAGAAAAACCTAAAATATGCATTAACTGGACAGAACAGTGATCACACTTTGTCTCTGTTACCACTACAGATGGACTTGACCTTGCTGTAGTAAATCATACAAACAAAACATGCCTTCTTTGTATTCACAGTCCATTCACCAAACAGACTGTTTCCTGAAAACAACAGCATAGATTCAAATGTTAAAATGGTATTCTTACAGTCTTTTCTATCTGTCCAATTTGTTAGTGTAGCACTATAGAAACAAATGAGAGAAAAGCATAGTGTGAAGGTTGCTGACTTCTTTATTTATTAATTTATTCAGTTATTTATACAGTTAGTCCTAAGGAGGTTCCTGCTGTGCATCTGGTTTTGATTTGGGTGATCTCGGAGCCCTCACCCCTGACTTGTAATGATTCATGGCCTGATTCTGTTGTGGGGCAGCTAGCGGCTGCAGAGGGTTCATCCAGGTTCAAGGCAGGATGTGAAAGTTCAGCGAGCAGCTATTCTGGGAGGTCCTTTGGCAACAGTTTAAAAATTTGAAAATGTGCTTTACCCCCCCCCAAATAAAAAACCAGCTTCATAACTAGTTCCTAGAGCAGGGAATTAAGGGTATTGCTCAGGGGCACTGCGATAGTAGCTCCTAAGTGTTGTAAATGTTCTTTTCCCCAGCCATGTTTCCCAGTTTATCCGGCGATGGGAACAGTCAACTATTTGTTCAGAAAATCACATCTAACCACTTTGTTATTGCTGCCTTCAGCTGGATTAAGTGAAATTGAAATGACCCATAGGTCCAGAGTGATGTAATATAATGATCATCCATCCACTGTTGAGAAATGAAGAATATACTATGCTTGGGAAAATGTCCCTGCTTTCATTTAAAAGTTACTTTTTGGTCACAGTTGTTGGGAATTTTTCACTTTTATTATACTGTATTAGGTTCAGGTGCATTATGCTATGTTCTTTACTCATTCAGTTTTATAGTAGTGCCATTATGGAGCGTAACAGTATCATTAACACTGAGGTCAGTCAGTGTGTGTCTTCACCTCTGTGCAGCTGCAGAGCAGGGAGGTTACTCTCAATAAATGTGGTCTGGCTTTGACTTTTTGGACACTCTCTGTAAAACTATTTGTACCTCCATCTATCTCGGTGTCGTAAGTCTTTTGGCGACCACATCTGTCCGGCTGCTTGGCTCAAACCCTGCAGAAGGGAGGTCAGTATGACTAAGACATGGTCTTGTCTGATGTGTTCCGGTCTGCAGGAGCTCATTTCGCAAGCTGCAGAGCCCTCTAGTGGTGCGTTTAACTACAGCACAGTGTGATTCCGTGCTCAGACCGGCTCCTGAGGACTGCTTCTCTTCTCTCGCAGTCTGCTCTGCCAGCTGCCTGTCTACCCCCTGCTAACACATTAGACACACCACCATCAAATAATATCAGTAGTATGTGCATGGGCATTGTTTAGAGTATGAGTTTGGAACAGGTAAAAACTTTTGGTATAGTTAAAATAGACTAACTGGATAGAATAAAACAGATGTCCGTCCCACCCCCTGCTAACAGGTTACAAATAATAATCATAAAGTGCAGATGTATTTCCACTGCCAGTTCCCACTATATTAGAATCTGGATTTGGAGCACGTATCTGTCTTTTTTTAATTCAAACCCAACTTCCGTGATGATATTTATAGTATTTGACAGTTTTGTTTGTACTTCCTTTATACAACCTGTTCAAAGGATTCAATTAAAAACAGGTCCTGGATCTCAAGCATCTGGTGCAGGGGAACCGTTTTTGTTGTTGTGCTTCGATAAAGCATCTCCGCTCTCATAGTCAGCACTGTCCCCAGCAAGAGTTTAAATTAAACACCGCTCCTTGCTCGCTGTCTCTTATTTCCACTCTGTTTGCCTCGAACAGATTCTCCCCAATCCCGGGCACTGATTTCAAACAGTTCCCATCGCCGTTCACAGCTGTGTTTTATTGTCTGGGTTAATGAATTTGTTTTGTAGGGGCTTTTGGGTTCCCTGGCAGTGGTGAGGCGAGCCAGGCGCGTGGGCAATGTGTGCAAGTCTTCTGTGTGATTTCAGTCATTTCTATTCACTCAGCTGTGCTTTAAGAGAATCTGTCCACACACATATATTTATTATGACCCTTCCATGCATACATACAGATGCTGTCCTGCTATTTTCAGTTACATTCGGTGTCATTGTGCGCTCTGGCCAGTCGTCCAAAGATTGTGTCCAGTTTTCCAGATAAATCGTGACTGAGATGCAAAGCTAATGCAAAATGATTTCTACACTGTCCATAAGCAGATTTGTCGCTCTTTATGTCGCTGCGTTATTAGAATGTTTATCGCAGCATTAGCTACGGTCTGTTGCAGTTTGACTTCGTCTCTCTATTTTTTTGGTTGATGTTAATGATGATAAAGTGAGGCTGGGTTGAGATCAGGCAGCTTTCAGCAGCAGGAGGTACCACAGCCAGGGGAGCTATGAATAGATGATAGAGCAGCTTCTGGGACTTATCTCACTGCTCTGTCATCGGCACTGTCACCCGGCAACACTGAAGTGTATAGCCTCACACACACACACACACACATGTCCAGACGCACACACAAACATACACATGGCCCGCACATTCTCTGCGTGGTAACTGCCTGCAGCCTTTTATTTGGGAGCCAGTGCTGTAATACTGCTTTACGACCGAACAGCTGACCTTTGTGTGTTTGTTTGTGTGTTTGCAGCCTGTGTGTCAGCTCTGCTATGACGTTATTAGCTCTTCAGAAAGTGTGACAGAACTAAATTAATGGCTCCATGTGAAAATGTGCAAATCTCTCATCTTCCCGGCAGCTTCCCATACCAGTCTCTCTTAACCACCGCTCCTTACTCGCACACACACCATATCATTCTCTTATTGGCCACCTCAGTGCCATCCATTCATTTATGCAGAATTGTAAGCTCTCATTATTGGCATCACTGTCTGGCCGTCGTGCAGTTGCCACAATGACAAGCTCCCAAAGTATTTTAGTAATGTCTCACCAAACTGGTAAAAAGCAAGAATAGATAGTATTTATAAAATTGCTTTTCTCGCCCCATGTTGGCATGTCTCTCTCTCTCTCTCTCTCTCTCTCTCTCTCTCTCTCTCTCTCTCTCTCTCTCTCTCTCTCTCTCTCTCTCTCTCTCTCTCTCTCTCT
>JBBMOC010000032.1:2824618-3153287 GCA_037975185.1 Centropyge bicolor | reverse complement strand
CATCTGCCCCCCCCCCCAACCCTACACCTCCCACCCCGTCCTGCTCCAAACATCCTCATCTCACCTCGGGTCGTCGTTGTTTTCCCCACTGTTGCTGTTTCCCCACGACCCTGTTACTAAAGCAGAGAATACAGACATGGCCGCCAGGCAGCACAGGGAGGCGCTTCAGAAGAACACTTTATGACCTAATGAAAGGCATCTCCGCTGCTTTTTGAAGTCTTTCAGACGTCTGCTTTCGTGAACCGCCGAGCCCATGCTGAAGACAATACATTTTGAAGTCTCTTTTGTTGTTTGTTTGTTGAAAACATGATGCCAAAGCTAATGATGTTAAGTTGAAAGCTTGGATGAGCGAGTACGAGGGACAGGCTGAAACCTGATGATGACTCTGCTGCATAGCTCTCTGCTGCACTGAGGATGTGCTTTTTCACGGTGTGCGTGCCTGTGAATTGGAGTGCATTGCCACACTTCCATTTACCCACTAAGTATAAACAGTGATGAAATGAAACAAGAATTACATTGATTGAGTAGTCTTTAATTCTTTCTTAACAGATGTTCAAAGTCAAATTGCAAGTACAACTGACATCTAAGCCGAAGCTCACACGTTCTCTAACACACACACTCCTATGCAGGATTTCTCACAGTAGCTCAACCACAGACAGCCAGACATTTCACACCCACAACTTTCAGACGCCACCGTCACCAATCAAGCCCACCTCACTCCGGGACTTTTTTGCATGTGTAAACACTGGAGCCTGAATATTAGATTAGAAAATTACCCCCCCCACACACAAATCTCTAAACTAAATGGGGACGGTGACAGCTAATGAGAGCCAGTTGTTCTCTCCTCCATTCCCATGGAAAGAAAAAAGAGAGGACAAAGGAAGGGAAGGATGATGATGACTGCGCTGCTACAGAGGCCAGGTTCACAGCAATAAAGACAGACCCCAGGGTGCTTCTGTCTCTCATTCACTTTCACATTCACTGTAATGTGTCTTCTAATCACACCTTTTCCCACATCTGGCCTTCATCTTAATTTAATCAGTTACCAAATGAAATGTTCGGAGTCAGGTTGCACTGTTCCAGGGATTGTAGGACAAGGAGTTAATATAGATGTTTTTATATTGCATGTACAAAGGCCATTCATCCATTTACAAACCACATCATTTTGCCAAGTTCTCAATCTAGCTTTAGCCTCACGATAGCATCGTAAAATGTCACTGTCTTTACTGTCTTGTTTACCATATGGCTGATATCTTTGTTTATCATAAATGATTGGAGCATTTGTGATAAAGTCCGTTCAGCAGCATCTGATTCCAGCCAAGAGATTATGTCGGATGAGCCGTGAAAGCCTGTGTATCATTTCTGAATACTTACATCATGACAGTCGAGCCACTTTTCCCCTTTGTTTGTTTTCACTAACACACTCATGGTGTTAATCTAGAAATTGACTTTTGGCATTTTTGAACACTTCCTTCACTGACTAATACAACTCCATCGCATCCTGCTTATACAAACAGCCGGTGTTATTGTAGCGATATGGGGTAATTCCTACATGTCCTCACCATCACCCCTAACCCGAGCATTAGATTTGATTGGTGGATCTGAATCAGGAGTCTGGTTTAGACTGGTGGATCTGTTGAGGATGACTGAAGCAATAAGTCTCCTGTTGAGCTTTAAGGGTGGTGTCTGTCAGACCTTTTAAATCATTCTTGATTGCCTAAGCTTACGAGCGGGGGCATAGTGGGTTTGGCGAGCTCCTCCGAAAGCTTGGAGTCGCACTGGGAAGGCCTCGCTCTTAAACTCAACGTGTTGAGCACAACTATGCAGCCCGCTGAAAGTCAGAGCTCTGGATCCAGCTCTGCTCTACTAAGCAATGGCAATCCGCATTCTATTTGTGGCAAAATATTTGTAAGCAAACTAATGTCATGTGCAGGGGTAGAGGGAACCGTTTTTGAAGTTCAGTCAATTATAAAACAGAGGACTTGGCTGCCACTTCTCCCAGAGCCAGGTTTTTTGTTGAGCAGCGTACTGTAGTTCCCCAGATGGACCACATTAACTCACTCTTTCACAATTTTTCTTTTCATTCTCCAGCCTTTATCATTTTGCATCTTTGTTTTCAAGCCAGGGCTTTTCCAAGCCATAAAGCAGCTGAAAACAGAAGAACATCATCTCCGTCTTCATGTTTTCTTGTCTGTTCATCTTTACTTTGTTTTTTTTCACTTAGGTGTTTCACAGGCGTTCCTCTATTTAGACCGGCCATGTCATACTATTTCCTCGCCTCTCTTCACTTATCCTCCAGTAGGTCTTTCCGGATGGAAAGTGTTCCAACTGACCCAGCGCTTTAGGAATGTCAACATGCATAAATTATTACTGTCACACGGATGTTTGCTTTCCCCCCTGTATGTCACGTTGCATCAGGGGAGCCGGACGGTGTCTGACATGGTGAGCAAAATATTCTTACACTGTTGCTCTGTCCAGCGCACAGACTGAGGGACTAAGCAGAGATGCTTAGGGGCCTGGATTGTGGGAAGAGAGAACGAAAAGGATATTGTCTCTCGTGCTTGTTTGAAAAACATGCCGTTAAACCCTGGAGGAGCGAACCCACCCACCAGCATTACTGCGTGGAGGGAGCTTGTTAAAATGACCCCACTCTGCGCCCTGAGCTTTGGAGTACACTGTGCTTAAAATACAGTTGACAGTCACTCTGAAGCACTCAGCATCCATTTGCAAGCACCGGGGTCACGACCTTTCAATGCTTCTTTGTTGTGGTTCAGTTGAAGTGCATAGCAGGTTGCCTTTGTTATTGAAACAAAGTTGAATGTATTAAATGACTGCCTTTGATGCCCTCTTTTGCTTTGTGACCGCTGTTATGGCGTACAAAGAGCGGTGACTTCATATAATAAATGTCTTCCCCCCTCTGTTTTCCACAAGAAAATGAGAGAATGAATTGCGGCCTTTATGGCATTTGGTTAAGTATTATTGTTATTATTTTTGATTAAGATGAGGTATTTCTGCATTGAGGTTTTCTTCCATTAGCACAAAAGCACAGGGGCCTGCTATCAGCTTTATGGTTCTGGTAAACAATAGTGGGTAGCACAGCAGGGGCCTAACCTGTAAACTCTGATGTAGTCAAGATACAGAAGTTAATTTCCATGCAGGCGTCCTGCAAGCAAGTAGCTCAACTGAATAGTGCTGTCAGAAAGATTTAGTGATATTACTTCCATGTTTTTCTATGGGAATTCTGCCGGAGTTACAAGAGAACATGGGAAAGCTGTGACAAACATTAAACAATTTTTCAGCATGAAATATTTGAAAAGCAGCTCGGTTCCTAAGCTGACCTCACCTGAATACTATGACTACTGCAACCGCCTGCCACTGCTTTCATTTAGGCTCAAAAGTGCTAAAAAATTGTTGCTTGTTTTCTCTCCACAGTAACTGTCATATCTGTAAAAGTTGTGACAATACATGTGCAGTAACTTTTTAAAAGTATTTTATGGTTACTGTTTTTAATATACTCTGTTTAAAGCTCTCCATGACTCTGTGTTATCCTCTAATGATCTCAAGTTGCTGACCTATTGCACTCACCACTAATGTTCAAGTTCTTTTTATACAGCTGCCTTGACCTTCACCCACAATTAGCACTGTTCTCACTTCCTAGTGATTTCCCTCACCCAACCATTCCATTCATCAGTACTTTGATCACCAGGCATGTAACTATTTGGTACCAATGCTCTGCTTTCATAATCTTTCTGGGTTTCTGTCAAGTGTTTTTAGTAGCAATTTGTACTCCCTCATGCATTTCATTCATGTAATTTACTACCAGAGATGGCTGGCGACTCAAAAAAAAATCTGTAATATCCTATGTTCAATGAAAAAGTCAGCAGTGTAACAGTGGTTTACAAGATTTCTTAAAAGCAACATACAGGCCTAATGTGGAAGACAGAGGATTTACTCCCAGATGACATCCTGCCCTGGTCCAACTGGTCAACTGTCACCACAGTTCCATGAAAAAACTGAATCTGAAAAAAAGAAATTTAGACTCCTAAAAATGTAAATTGTTGTGATAAGTTTAAAAAATAGTTTGCCATTTGCACATTATAATTTCTTTTCTGGTACACTACTGTATGAATCTATGTATTACTTTACTGCCAGTAAGTACAATACAGTGGTAGAGAACTGAAGACGAATTTTGAAAATTATTATGGGACCAACATGATGACAGCATTGTATTCTGGATGTTGTTTGGTTAAAGAGGACATCCCCCCATTGGAGCATCATTTTATGTGTTTTGGCCAATAACAGATTAGCATGAAAAAAAAAAAGTACATTACATTGAAATAAAAGATCCCGCCCTAAGGAGGACAGCAGTAGCCCGTCCTCTTCTGCCGGCCACTAACACTTCACACAGACTTTGCTGACTTTCCCCTCTTGCCTGTTCTGTAGGTGTCGCTGTAGAAGCATTTTAATCAGAATTTCAATAATGGATTTTTTAGAAGTGAGAAAAATTATTTTATAAATGATACTGAGATTTGGTAACCATTTACCGTTTTTTATAGCTTGATCTTCCTCGTTTCTCACATTGAGGAGGAGTAATCTCCCGTCCCTCTATGAACCAACTTTATCTGCTTCCTACATGCAATCAAGTAGCAGATTTTTTATTTTTAACATCTTATTTTTGCCTGTAAGTCTTTTGTGTTATCATGACAATAGGCTGAATGGATATTTATGTCTTTTCCTGTGCTTTTCGCTCCCTTTTTGTTGCTTCTTTTGCCCCTGAAGTAAACTTGGGCACCCTTGAAGCTTTTATTATATAGTTTGACTGGTTTCAGACTTTAGTGAGCATATGTGCTTGTTAAACGAACTCTTTTGAAAGGAATAATAGTAACCTTTGTGACCTTGACTTTATTTATTATATTCTTTCCTGTCGACTACTACGGCCTTCTCTACCATCTTAAGACATCCAGATTTTCATGTTTCCTGATCTCTGAACCTGAATTGCAACCTACTTTTCATTCATCTGGAAACAATCTGCTGCATATGTGGTATTCAGATGTAGAAGTTATGTTGTCGTATTCCACTAGCCAGCCAACACTGTAAACGGGTGGCATTTGGATGATGTGACATTTGCTTCCGCACATTAGCCTTCCTCCAGCCAAGATGTTCTGAGTTACACTGACAGAAATAGGGGTCAGAAGTCGTACAGATGCACTCTGATATGATTGGCACTTGGGAGACTCATGGTTTCACACTTTGGGGATTATCCTCCATTTTCCAGAATGTTCTGCCTAGAGACTCCGAGGGGATGACCTCATGATTGGCCGGTGGGGGTTGTGGAGGGGGTTTGTGTGTATGTGTGTGTAGTTGCACGTTCATGATCAACTAAATCCAGAGAAAGATTGCATGGGGATCTGGAAACAGCGCTTCAGTGCTGCTATTATATAATATAATAGAAAGTAATGGTTGGAAAATGGGATTTCAGCTGGGACCAGGCCTGCAGCTACAGCGCATGTTTGTATTCTGAATTTATTGCCCTCTGTCAATGAATAAATTGGCGAAAAGGTTAAAGCACGCTGACTACAGAGCCATAGGTTCATGTTTTTTGTGTATACCTGTTCTCTTTGTCAGTGAGTAAGCACAATGGGGATATAACTAAGCCCAGAAACATAGGAAGGAATCCGCTTATGTGCTCTAAAACTAGAGCTGAGATCAAACCCTGGGAACGCAACTGACTTCATGTGTGTTTACGTGTCCATGTTTGTGAATGCACTGATTGCATGCATTGATTCAAACTATATGAACAACTATGTGCTGTGGTATGTTTTCTCATTGCCTCTTTCCTCTACGCCCCCAATTGTGTTCCCCATTATCCGTTATTCCACTTGCAAGCACATCTAAATATAGACCAAGAATTTGCTTAGGGGGCACTCTCTTAGTAGTGGTGCTTAAAGAGAAGACGGGGTATTTGCTGTAATTGTAAATGCATGTGTACAGCCTAAGCTTGGGAAGAGAGACAGAGAAGCGTAAAGAGTATCTGGCAGTTTCTCCTGGCTCTTGCTCTTTCCCAGCTGCTGTGCAGCTTATTTGTCCCTTCCAACGTGGGGTGCTCCTCGGAGTGTACATCTTGCCTTTGCCGAATACCTTTTCAAATACCTCCTTACCTCAATACAAGTTTCACCAGCTTAACACAACACACATGGAGACAGGTCCAGGCCCTTTTCTGCCTTCTCTCCCCTCCCCATCGCTTGGAAAATCTTACATTTCTACAGAAAAGAAGTGCACACATCCTGTCCTCATTAGGCCAGGGAAAGAGAGGGATCTGGCAGGGCCGAGCCTATGGAAGCCCCACATATGAGCCTGGACGAACAGAACAGGCAGGCGGGCAGGCATGCCGCGGCGTTTTATATGGCTCTTGTTCTTAGCCTTTGATGACACTGTTTAGAATAGGAAATATCTAATAAGTCAAGTATTCTGTCTAATGTGCTGCCAGTGGGTTTAGTATTTGCCTGGAGGTCTTGAAACACTATCTCCACCACAGCAATAATATACATTTAAAATTCTCATGGAGCGGGTGGGAGGGAGCGATGAAGGGGGGAGGGGGGCAGCTGAGAGTACATGCTGTAATAGCAACCATGTGCAGGTTGCAGGAACAGACAAGGGTGGGATAAGATGGGACATACCTTGGGTCTGTCGAAAACTCTTTCTGTATGTCTCCGCTGTTTTTTCAATTAATCATAATCATGTCTCCAAAGACAGCAGTAGCTAATTGAAACCGACATTGTACCCATTAACATGGATGAGAAACATGGGGGAAAGGCCTCAATAATGGAGTAACAGCATTTGACATGTTTTTGGAAATGTCAATGATTAATAAGCCCAAGTCTCTTCATGATGCACCTGACAAGCCTGTAGCTATTGGAGGATAAGGATTATTCAACTGATGTGATGCAGTGGTTGGACTAAAGCAACCCTCTTTGCCTTCTCTTTCCACATATATATATATATTTTTTTTTTTACTTGTGTCTTTCAACTCCACTGTATGAAAGAAAATAGAATGCTTTTATTGGGGTGTGTGGAAGGTTTTTTCTCAGCATTAAAATATTTTTCCATGCCCATGGGGATTTTATGAAAAGTACACACTTTATTTTTTTTTTTTTTTTTTTTTACCCACACGTGTCACTTCTATATAAACATGTTCAGTAATTCATTATTTGATAGGTAGCATTTAGTTTTATATGTTTGTCTTATTCCTGTCCCATGGGAGCCAGTGGCGGCTTCTTTACAGTCTCGAAGATGGCATGCTTTGGTAGCCAAATAAAGATGCCTGCTTTCATTGTCGCTTGAAACCCAGCGACCTACTCACATTGATTTGTATCATCTGTCACTGAAAGCTTTTTATTGCCACAACGGCTGGAACTCTCCCGACATCCGTTAGCCGGAGCCAAGCACAAAGTCTCGGCTGCTTTATACACAATACCACAGTCACTGCACGAAACAATTCGATTTGCCGGGGTGAGGCCCTTTTTCAAAGACATTTCCAATATTGCAAGAAGTGCAAAATGATTTTAAGACCGCAGAAAAAGTCCCAAAGCATGCCTTTAATGTCTCTGTGGCTATATGATGCTGTCCTTCTTTGGTCAATTTGTCCATGGTTTCAATCAAGCAAGTTATTTGGTTTGTGTCCTCTTGTAAAGTCAGGATCTAAACAAGAAACAAACTTTGTGAAAAAAAAAAAAAAGAATGTTCTCATCCATTTTATGATCCATCTCGGCAATTCTAGCACAGCATCTTGGTTTGGTTTGAGATAAAGCAGATTGTTTTAATGCTAATTGAATTCTCATGTTCATCGCATTTATCAAGCTGTTGCACATGTTTAGAGGTGTTTGTGTAGTTACGCAGGTATCAGCTGGCGTAGTGTGTGAGTGTGTGAGTGTGTGTGTGTGTGTGTGTGTGTGTGTGTGTGTGTGTGTGTGTATGAGTGTCTATGTGTTTGCATGGCGTTGTAATTCCAGATTTTTTTATGTAGCCCTTGCAGCCATCTCCAGATGAAAAAAGGTTTAAAAATTCAGCGCTAATATGAACACTTTTCTTTTCTTGTTTCTCTGTGCAGGTGCGTCGATGCGAGCAGAAGCGTGGCAGTCGAGACCCCTCGGCTGGCGTCGACTCCTCATCTCGTCACAGCGCGACTGGGCAGGACAGCGGCTTCGGCAGCGACAGTGCTCGCATTCGCATCGTCCAAATCGAGCAGCAGAGCGGGGCCAGCCACCACTGCATCGCTAGGCCCTCCCACAAGTCCACCATCACCAAGAACCTCAACTTCATCCCTTTCGACATCTTTCTCACCGCTAGTAGGCTGTCTGTCATGACCTATGCCTGCTCCAGTTCCCCAAAGGCCCTTCCCTCATCGTCAGACACCCCCAGCACGCCCGAGAAGAGGGAGCCTGGGGATAAGGTGAACGAAAGCTTGTGACATGAAGCTCTCTCATGAGTCAGTTCCTGGATTTGTCAGTTGTCCATGTGTGGCTAATTATTCATACCGTATACACTTAAAGTGCAAGGATTCATATTACAGTTTTCAACTCTTTGATTTGGAATTACTTTATATTTTCATATTTGTATAAATTCATAATATGTGTAATGTGATCCAGGCAGATACAAAAGAAAAGACTTCTGGGCACCAGCTCAACACTGTCCCACATAAAACAGAAAAACACATAGTTGTCACAGGCATTTAGAACAGTGAAGTTTTTATTTCCTGGTATTTTATTGCGAACAGCCCATTGCTCAAACAATGATTCCATGTATATGGTTAAGGTCAAGAGGATCAGAATAATGTGTGTGATGCTGGTGCACTATAATGGACCAAAACGCCATAGCAATGTTTTTGGCATCTCATTGAAAAGCACCTCAAATACCTTGAGTAAAATGCGGCTCAACACATTATTAAATGTTCTCTCTGCATCATCTTCAGGTGGGAAAGAGTACCCTAAACCAGCCTGACATCCCGTCTGAGTCTTCTCCAGCCTCGGCCTCCCCGACTCCAGACCCAGCTCCAGCTGCCCAGGGTTCCCTTGCTGGCCTGACTGCTGAGGACATCCTCAACAGCAACACCTCTCAGCCGGCCTCCCCGCTGCTGAGAGGCAGCCTGCTCTCCCTGGACGGCCTGCCAACTCCTAGCCGCTCCTCGGCTCGCCAGGCACTGGGTGTGACTATAGTGAGGCAGCCAGGGAGAAGAGGGGCTGGGGACCAGGTGCTGGAAACCCTCCTTTACCTCCAGGTGATGCAACCTTCTGCTCTGCTCAGCTGCCACCACCGTA
Organism: Centropyge bicolor; assembly: GCA_037975185.1. Classification (NCBI taxonomy): domain Eukaryota; kingdom Metazoa; phylum Chordata; class Actinopteri; family Pomacanthidae; genus Centropyge; species Centropyge bicolor. The sequence continues at coordinate 3,143,973 of JBBMOC010000032.1, read as the reverse complement.
AGCAGAGGATGGAGCTGTCTGTGTTCGATGTGGCCTTAAGAGGAGTAGCATCCGACTACAAGTGTCTGGGTGAGTGAGATCAGAAGAGGAGTATGGGTAGGTTTGTATGGAATGCATGTGAAGAGTGGCTATTTGGATCTCCTAATTGAGATATAGACAATTTTTAACACACATCCACCACCAACTCTTATAGCCACAACAGGAGACTAACAAATAAGTAAACTGAAAATCTCTCAGTGTTAAATTTGTTTACACCATTTCTCTGTCTATCCCATTCTTTCTTTCCTGGTGCCCATTTTCACCCCCTTTTTTTCCCCTCTTTCTTAATCTCTCCATCTTTCGTCCAGACCCAGGAAAGACTCTGCCAGAATCTCTGGATTACAATGTGTTTTGGCTGCAGACAGTAGCAGGAGAGGTGGACAATAAAACGGGCATTCCTCCCCCTCTGCTCTGCCTCCAGATCAAAGATTTCCTCAATGGACCAGGTGGGGATCGTGCCCGCACACACATACACACACAAACACACCATTCAACGCAACATGCAACTTGTGTGCACTCACGCAAACACGCTCGTTTACAATTTTTAAAAGCATCCGTTCCACATTTAGTCTCATTTCAGGGGAAATGTCCTCCACTGTGAAGCAGCAAGAGGAGCACTCACACACACACACACACACACACACACTGAACATACCAGAGGCAAACACAAAGGTCTACTATTCTGCTGTACACACAGATGATGAGCAGTGTAAATGACACTGCAAATGTAGGCCACTGATATTGCTTATACTCGCTTTGAACAGCAGACCATAAGGTCCTGTGGATTTTAATGTGTGTGTAACATCAAGCTCCTGTGGATTTGCCTTTCACAGGGTTTGGTTGCCTATTTTTAGACTGATATGATATCCATATGAGCTTTAAGCTAAGGTTGTTGACCTAAGGGTGTGGCTGACATCCTACTCAAATAGAATAGCGATGAATAAAAGTGTGAGTGGGCTTTTGGGTGGATGAGTGTGTGCAGCCTTGTTATCCCTATGAGGGTTCCATGGAGAGTGTGTGTAGGCGCAGGACATCCTTCAGAGTTCAGCTCCCTGAACCCAGCAGGCCAGATGCTGCAAATGCGTGCACACACACACATACACACACACACAGACACCCCGTTATGGACATATTTTGACATATAGTGTGTCTTTATTCCACATGCATAAAATCATGAACACATACTGTGCATGTATCCAAAAAGGAGCTCCAGGCTGAACTATAGGTGTTGTAGCTGATGGTTTGGGGAAGCGTATAGCCCCCTCACCCACACACACATCCCTTCCTGCTGTCAGTGGAAAGCCCTCAGCTTCTCCGTCCACCTGGAATCACACAACACAACACAATGCGGCTCTCTGTCAGTCACACAAAACAGACACCACCAATGTCCATCTACTCCTCTGCTCATTCCAGATGACGCCAGCTAGCGTGGCCTTTCCATGAAGCACGAATGACATCCAAATTTCAATCAGGTTATGAACAAATGTGACATATACGATTTCTTTCTGATGCGAACTCATTGTATACAGGAGAGGCAGCTTGGTGTTGTAAGTAAAATGAGACAGTCCTTCAACATAGAGAGTGTGTACTCTCTCTGGTCTCCTTTTGGATACAGTATCACTTACGTTTCCAAAGATGAAATAAATATTTGAATAGATTCACTTATCCGGTTTATGTATCTATTAGAAATTGCATAGTGTTAAGTGCTGATTTTTCAACTTTAATGTAATTTAGTATAGGATATGTCACTGTTTCACTGCACAGGGTTGCAGCCTGTTGTATCTCTAAAGATAATTACATTATGCTGTGGTTGTTACATCTGATTCTAGTGTTTAGCTGAAGCGCAGATGTCGACGTTGTGCAATTACAGTCAGGTGTTTTCCTTGAACTACTAAAGAGCAGAACTCTCCTTGTCTCAGTAGGATAACTTCAATCATAATCACTCACATTCATTCTCCTTACATACACACATATATAAACAACACCCTCCCAAATGAGTCAGACAGGATCCAGGCTCAGTGTGAGGTTGCCCCAGGTCAGGCTCTGCTGGAAATATCGAGAATTGACCACACATGCTACTGGTTCCCGTTCACCCCTTCACCCACACAGTCAAACATACACAGGCACACACACATTTTCAGCTGCGTGTTGTTTGGTTAGTTGACTCTCTGGTGGAGATCATTTTTACTCTTCAGGGATCGGGGAGCAAAATTACTGATGCTGACATTTGCGGAATACACTAATTCCTATTGTTGAGACAGTAATAGAGACAAACACACATCATTTTCTAATATGAAAGGTTTATCAGTGTAAATTTAAGCAAGTGTGCTGTGATGTGTATGTATCATGTCTGGCTGCTCTACTTTGATTCGACAGCGTTTCACATTTGATTTATTTCATGGAGGCGCAAACAGAGAGCAGATCGCTGGGAGGCCACGTCTTGCTGTGTGTTTACAGCAATGTGCTCGCAATTTCAGCAGCATTTATTCTGCGAGACCAATCAAAGCTGCCCTCCCAAGGATGCCGAGTGGGAAACACTTGTAACATATGTACTGTAAACTGGATGGTGTTTCAGTACTGACCCTCACTCAGCAGCCGCTCATCACATGCACACACACATACGTATAAACACTTAGAATGCAGATGCAGAGGGGAAGCCACTTTTTTTTTTTTTCACAACCAAGAGGGTTCAAGGTTTGACCAGCAAGCCGGGTTGCTTTTTTCAACATGAGCAGGATTCTGTGATTGACCACCGAACACACAAACACACACATACACTTTCCATCCCTCCCTCTTTCCTCTTTCCTGCTCAGTTCTAGTCTTTGAGAGGGTCAGTGAGTGAGTCCAGAGATGTAACTGCTACCACTTGGAGACGAGAGAAGCAACAGGTGATAGATTAGCTAGAACAAATTGGAACCATTACTCTCCTGTGTCCCTGGTTCCCGTCAAGCTATGGGCTCGTAGAAATGTTGTCAGTTACTGTATACAAGCCTGTGCCCCTCCGAACCGTCCAGAACCACTCTAATTCGAGTCAGATGGCATCTGAGGCGCATGTCACTGGCCTTACTTTGGAATGAATCTTTTTTTTTTTTTTGTGACAGTGGGATTCTACAGATACCCCTCAAAAAAAAAAAAAATTGGCCCCCTCTAAAACACAGACGTTCACACATACCCTTCACATACGCGCCCTGTGTAATTGGACACATTGCCACCTGTGTCTGACACCCTGCTGTCAAGAGTCAAGCGTAAAAATCAGCTAGAGAAATCAAAGGTGGGGTCGGAATGAAAACAATGTTCTTGGTGGTTGCACACACGCACACACCCAATACCAGGTTCAAAGTGGGGACGGCGTCATGCATGACCTCACTGAAAATGCACAGTAACCTGGGTAATAAGCATATTTGATCTCCCCCACCACTTTGCAGATATATATATGTGTGTGTGTGTGTGTGCATCTGTCAAACCTTGATCTCCCACTTTCTCCGGCGCTAATAGAGGCTGACACCTGAGAAGGGCCAGTCTATGATTCCGCCCAGCCTGTTCACATTAAGTCCTGTTCTTTAAAGGTATGCGAACACCAACACCACCTCTCAACCTCTAGGCCTGATGCTCGCTCCTTGCACAGGCCTTCCACTGACAGTCTCCAGCTTAAAATAGCCGTGAGTCTTACAGCTGAAGCCAAGGTGTTCCCAATAAAAACACTCAGATATGTGAGAATGCCACTGCTGGAAAAGCAGTGACTCCCCCTGCTCAGCGATGAAAGCACCACCACATTTCTTTCAATAATTAATATTTCCTCCCTTCTGCAGTCTTTCCCTGCCCTCCTTAAGCAAAACAAGCACATTTGAAAGCAGTATTAAATAAGATCGCCATTTGTACTTCTAGGTATTCTCAGTTCTTCACTCAGTTCTTTAACAGTGTGGAGAGAGAAGTAGAGAGAAGTCTTCACCACAATGCTGTGTTACATCTCAATCCATAAATACAGGTTTTTGTAGCCTTGTCTGTAAAATGTATAAGTCTGTTATGGATTGTAAATGGTTTATGTTTTGTTTTTTCTTTTCCTATAGTAAGGTTTTAGTTTACCCGTTTTATGCCTTCTTTGCCTGGACAGTGAAACCACATGGAACATCGCTCCAAAGTCTTGCACACGCTCACACGTCAGCTCCAAAGAAACAACCAAATGTATGGAAATGACACGGATGTACTCAACTAGAAGCCATATAATGCTGTGGTGCGATTTTATTAGAATTCTTCAAAAGATTCATCTTTTGACATCAGGCCACTGCAGTAAAACGTGCTCCATCGGTTACCGGATAAACCAGAGGGGGAAACTGTACAGATGCTGCGTTCCCCTTCCTTTCCAGGTTCCTCCATGGAGCGTTCTTTCCGAGTTCCCACAATTTACATTCCAGATACACACTGTCCTGCTGTCGTCTGACAGTTTTTCCTTAAACTGATCTGCCAATTCCTTAAAGAGTTCATAAATTTAGAAGTGATAAGTGTGTCGGTAAGCTGAATTACAGTATGTTGCATGTCTCAAGTCATTTATTGGGATGCATTACTGTTGAGCTAATAAATAAGCCGCATGCTGTACTTCATTCTTTCTTCGCATTTATCATGAATGCTGTCAGAAAAAATAGGTTTGGCCAACAAACATAAATCCATAATATCTTTACATACATGATGTACAGCTAACAAGAAGTTGGAGGGAATATCATTGCTGCATCATTGTTCACTCTGCTCTTTGAGTCATAAAAACAACTGGTTGCATGAATGCTAAAAGCTGTATGTGGTAGCTCAGTTCACAGGAGGAGACAACTCCTGCAACCATGCCCTAGATAAGGTCCTCCAGTTATGTCAAACAACTCCTACATGATGTATATATTTCTGCAAAGGCATACTGTAGATCATATTTTGTGCTCATGATTAATGTCGCAGATCAAGTCAAAGTTGCATGTAGGTTAAGTATTAAAACCTCAGGGCTGCAGTGAGCTGGCACTGCTTACTCTGGCCAGGTGAGTTCCTCCTTAAACAAGGAATGCATCACTTGCCATCACACCAGAACTGGCTGGGTGTTGGGGGCAGAGTGAGTTTTTCAGGGCGAGGGAAGAGAGGGACCTCAGGAGGGAGGACAATCGATAATGAGGACCAGGTCTTTCTGTGCGGAGAGCCAGGCAAGGCCCCGGTGCTGGCCATGACTGGGTGATCAGAGACAGCTTTATGTGATTACAGAGGGGGAGGAGGGGTTGATTAGATTGAGGGGTGGAGGAAGAGTAAAAGATAGAAAGGACTGAGAAAGAAGCAGAAGGATGGGCTACGTGCAAACAAAGGGAGTAAATGAAAGGGTGAAAGAAGAGGGGAGGCGAGCAGGAGAACCTGGATGAACAGCTGCACACGGGCTATTTATTCCACCGCTGGAAAGTTTCCTGGTGATAAGTCAAGTGGAAATGATAAGCTACATTGCACAGCAAATTCCACCTATCTTTCCTCCAATTCCCCTCTCTCCAGCCATCCTTCCATTTGACCATGTGCCTCACTTCCACTGGATTAAATGAGAAAGAATCCTGAGGCCAGAGTCTGTGCGTTTGTGTGTTTGCACGTGTGTGTGTGTGTGTGTGTGTGTATATGTGTGCTCGCCTGCCTGCCTCTCCTGGCAGCGCTCCCACTCATGTCATCCAGTGCTCCTACCTGGGAAGGAGACAGACGGGAGGCCTAAAACCCTTAAAAAACCCTCCAAACACTGGTGCCTTGATGAGACCATGAAAAACAGCTGCTCTTGTTTTCGGCTGCTTCCCTCTCCCATCATCATGACCAAGTGGAAAAATGGGATAATGGAAGTGGTGTAAAACGGCATTGAGTTAATTCATGTGTCTCTGTAAATTCCAGTCAAGTGTTTGAAGGCTGCAGTGCACCAGAGAGCGAGAGAGAGGCAGAACAGGAGTGAGCCGAGGAGCCTTGGATTTATGTGGCTGGCATGAAGAGAAGATTCTCTTCTGCTATACTGCAGTGTCACGTCAGGATGTTACAGTGAGACAGCCAAGTAATTGTGTGTGCGCATATATATGCATATAAGACAAGGAGAATGAGATTGAGACTGGACCCAGCTGCTCTTTAACGGGTCCTTGCATGCAAAGCTGAGTGATTAGAGAAGAGGAAAGAGTTCGAAGTTTGATTTACGAGACGTGGTACCATGCAGTATTCCATGGGTTAGATAGTAACAGATCTTGCTCAGTGGGACCCTGATGAAACCTGCCTTTTCTTAAAACCCCCAAATGGATTGTGTCCAGTTTATGTGGGTTCCCAAATGACAAGAGTAGGTTTTAAAGAGCAAAGGCTTCAGCCAAAAGTGAATTTATTCAATTTGGGTCCTGAGTTTAACATAGTTTAAGAGGGACAGCTTTAGTACTAAGCAAGACTAAACTGTCTGTCACTAGATTCCTAATCATAAAAATATATAAAATATGAATTTCCCGTTCATAAATACAAACACACACAGAACTCCAGAGAGATTCAGGGAGACTGTGTGTGCCTCTCAATGTACCTCTGTCATGAGCTAACCTTTTTCCAAATGATAAAGTCATGTTTTTATTGCCTGTCCAGAAGCATTGCTCTCTCCACTTCCTATCCTGTTTGCTTTTTCACTCTGCACTTCATAAATATAAGCCAGGATCAGCACTAGAGATACTCCCCAAGTTTAAGAGACTGTTTAGAAATTGTCCATAAGTAAAGTTTTGTTGACAGCCCAGTTTTAAAACCATTATTTTATTTTACGTCTTTCCATTACCATTTATTGTCACTCATCTTTTTCTTTCCCTCATCCTCTGTCTCTCCCCACAGCTGAGCTCAACGTGGAACTGTCACGCCCGCTAAAAATCAACCCCACGCTAGCGAAGCTGGAGCAGGCCAAAGCCTACCTGAAGAAAGTCCTCCCAAACCACACGTGGGATACCTCCAGTAAACCACCATCTGCTTCCTCCACCCCTCATTCCTCCCCAGCCAAGACGCATCCCAGGGCCTTTCCTTCTCGCTCAGAACCACACCACCAGGCCTCGGCCCTGGGTAAGGCCAACAGCGTCAGGACCATGGCGCTGACCTTCCACAAGGTCTCCCTCCACACTGCCCAGATCGTAGTGGTCATGGAGACTGAGGCCCATCCAGTGAAGCCCAGCGTGACAGTAACCGTATCGGCCATGACAGGAAGTCTGAATGTAAAGTCTGGGCCGAGGATAGAAGGTGAGTAAAAGATCTTTCATTTTTTTTGCAGAAAGTGATAAAATAACATTGAGCTTATGTTGGCAGAGACGCACAAGAAGTTCAAGGAGCACAGATGTACTGAATCACAGGTGCAGAAACATAAAACCATACTCTGTAATTTGCTGAATTAATTTCTAACTGACTGAACACCAAAGGAAGTGACAAAATGGAAAACATACTTTGCGGCTGTTACTCTGATGGGCCGACCAATATTAATTGTCTTAGTTCTTCAAACCCTCAGAGACCTTGTGTTCACCTTCTGTAAATTATTAGTTGAAAATTATACCATCTAACAAAGTTTTCTTGTGTTACCTGAGCTGTCGCCTCAGTTTTACATTGTGATCAGGGATGTCCAATGGGAAAGTAGAACTGGAAGCCTTTGCCTTATAAGATCTGTACAGCTAACTTTTGGTTGTATAGTCTCTGTTGCTTTAGACTTGAGTCGAAACATTTCCTTTTTTCTTTTCTCCGGCCCCCTGCTAAGACCTCTCTGAGCTCAGTAAATGGCCTGTGTTGTATAAATCCAAAGTAACAAGGGCCTGGACCTTAAATGAGTCATTGTTGCAATTTTTTTTTTTTTCTTCATGCGAAAAGTGAAAAAAACATCAAACCAGTGATGTGATCCTCTTATTCTGCTGTATTTCAAGATATTGCCACTTGTTTAAAGGAAATTCCTGAAACAGGTGGAGCTGCATTGGAAACAACTGTCATGACTTCACCCCATTTGGCAGATTTTATCATCTTTTGAAGAAACCACAATTTTAAGACTCAGTAATACACTACACTAAATGTACATGCTTTTTTTGTGGTGTGTCATTTGTCTAGTACCCAAGCTCACCATGTGAGCCAACAGGAACCGGTCCAGGCCCTTTGAAAATAAAGTACAGTTACACAGAGCTCCAAATATCCAATACAAAAATGTAGTGGAGAACAAATTGTTCTGTTTCATATCATTATATAACTAAATAAATATTGATGTGGACAAACTCCAAAGAACTATACCCAGTGCACCCCACACTTATATTTGTTATTCATTCGGATTAAAATGTAACTGACATGTTGTAACATGTTCCCTCAGGAATGGATTGAATTAAACAGCAGGTTGTATAAAGAAAATAAGGACAAGTCCATTCTAATACTGCGGCGATCAGTATCTCAGTCCATAGCACTTAGTCAGACTTTCCACTTTCCACCCTTGTTTGTTGAAAAATATGTGATGTCTCAGCCTTTCTGGAAGATCTGACACTCTGTCATTCACTTGCACTGGGAAACTTTAGGAACCAAATACCAGTGTTTCTTCTCAGTATTATTTGGAATATTGCTGTTTTTTTAACACATGCTAGTAAAGCCCCCCCTCCCCTCCATCTGCCAAGAACAAGGTTTGTCAGTAAACTGTAAAGTGAGATGTTTGTGTTAGTCTTGGATCTACAGTTGTTGTTAGACTGTGTTTGCATTCGAGTGCATGGGTACGTGTGTATAAGGGCCTGAGAGGGAAAGATATTTTCATACATTTATGCGCGAGTGTGTGCGAGAGAGCGAGCGAGCTGTTTGTTTTCGTGTTAGGACCAAACCCTGCCTTCATCAACACTGACTATTATCCAGGAGGCATCGCAGTGTTTCCATTCTGACAATCAGAACTGCTAATGCTAATGTAAATTAAAAAGCATCCAATTTCTCTGCGCCGTTGGGTGTGAGCCGACGCGCTGTAACAGATGATCTGGGATTTTAGGTTTGTTTTTCACTTTTTGCTGTTTTTTGGCACGTCTTCCGTATTGGACAGCAGATGGAAACAGAAGGATAAAAGAGAGTGCGAGGCTGACATGCCACATGCAGTAGATAACAAGGAACACTCTTGACTCATAATTTTTGCGAGTCGATGGTTTGTATCTCTGTACCGCCGAGCAACACGTCCCCTGTTGACTGGGGTTGCAGAGGGACGAGGACAGAGCTGGAACACGGCTCCCTAAGCGCCTGCATCTGTTTGACAGATGTTGTTCTATTGGGTTACTTCAGATAAAATGATTGTCGAAAATGTTAATTAAAACCTCAAACAATTTGCACTTTGTTTACTCAAATCTGCATAACTGCACAGTGACACAATACTCAGTGCTGCTGCCCTGCTCTGATTTTCACCAGCTTTTCAGCTTTCATCCATCTTTGATGTGTTGACTTCGATAAACACAGTCGAAACTGCATGTGCAGCGCAATGGAAAAAGAAATGGAGTTTAGAGGCAATTGAACTAATATGAAAGCTAATCCTCTCCCACACACTTTGCTTTCAGATGACTCTTCTATTTATAGTGATTGCTCTTTCGTTTGCATATAGTAATAGTTTTTAAAAGGGATTTGTTAATAGTAGTTCTTTGATTTGTTTACAGTAAACACAGGAAATGGAGATTATTGTGCAGTGAACTGTCTTTTCATGGACATTGTTTTCCCCACAATTACCAGCACCTTGAATCAGAGCCACCACTGCTCTCAAGACATTACAGTTTGACTGGACGCGAATAAAAAAATGTTGGGATCAGGACCACTGGTGTTTACTGACATCCATTGGATCATTCATCCCCTGCTTGGCTCCGAACTCTTTGAAATACTGTTTGTTGTTACGACCCAAAAAAACATAACAGCGTGTATGCCTGTTCTGAACAAGACATTATAATAACTACCATAAAACTAATGCTGTCATCGTGTGCAGCAAAAGCCTCATTCAGCTGCTCGTACATCATCTTTGAGTGCTCTCTGAAATACCTGAGAGGTTTAAGATCTCGATGTAGATCTCATTATGGGTCCTGATATTTCATCTCTTTGCCTCGTCTCTGAGAACATGTTGAAACCTCATGTGGAGCAACACCTGCAAATGTTGCCAGCGGAGGATTGCAAAGTTTACGTGGCACCAAATGCTCACAAATAGGATCTTTTTTTTTTACATGGTGAAAAGGTATTTGAAAGCAAATGTCACAAACTATCCTGCTGAATAACATGTTTGTCTCACCCAGTTGTTCCTCTCTTTTTTTCCTCTCTCTCTTGATAACTTAAACGCTCTTATAGATCTTTTTTCACAACACACGCTGCTCTGCTCCCCGAGGGCTTCTTCACATAGTGTTTCCAGATTTGTTGCCATCAAAAGGAGACAAACTGTCTCCAATTACGCTGACTGATCGCTGGTGACAATAGATGTATCTGCTGACTTTTAGCCTTAGCTGCACCACCTCCATCACTCAGCACTCCGGCCTCTCCGGTCCACTCTGTACCCCAGAAAACGGATACCTTGGAATTTTATGAAGATAAAGGTTAGGATTCCCGTTCTGTTAGGTTGAGCGTTTGAGCTGTCACAATAAGTCAGCGGGAATGACCCCCCGGGGACAGGCTGTACATGAGAGATGTAAGACAGGAGAATGTAGTGTTACTACTGCTACAGTGTGTACCACTACTGTTGCTGCTGTTGTTGGTCTTCTGATCCTCAGGGGCGGGGTGAGATTGATGGACCACATCCTGAGCCGACCTCGGGATGATGCCAGTGTGCAAGGAGAAACAGGAGAGGGAGGAAGGGGGAGAGGAAGAGTTGTGAAAGAAGGGAAGCAGGAGGGTGATGGAGATAGGGAAGTAGAGGGAGAGGGAAAAAAATGGAGGCGTAGTGACGGAAGTGTGAAGGAGAGCAGGAGATAGAAGAAGTCCCAGGAAATAAAATATGGTCAGACAAAGGGAAAAATAAAGATTGAGCCGAAGAGAGATATAGTGCAACAAAAGAGGCAAGAAAGGAGATATAACACAAGATGGACGGAGAGAACAGTAAACAGGCAAGCTACTATGTGTGAGCAGTAACATGGGTCTCTTCAGCATATGCCATTACACTCACCCCACCCCACCCCACCCCACCCCACCCTGTCTTCATCAGCGTACATCCCTAGCTGCGACGGGGTGAAGACCCTGTCATCCTCCCCCCTCATCCGTGGAACATCTGGGGCTGTGTACCTGGTCACGGTAGCCCCCCCTCCACCCCCTCACTGCCAGGGGACAAGATGGAGAGAGAGGGGATTAGGTTGACAGTGAGGTGTGTTACCAGATCCTGTGTTAATGAAAAGCAAGTGGAAGCCCCACATTCCTCCCTCTGTCCACGACTCACCACTCCCCAAGGTAGGGGGGGCATTTATAGTTCAATGAAAGAAAGGAGGGTGGTGGGCAAGAGAGAGAGAACATATGTCTTAAGGTCCATGAAACAAGACCCTCCCTAATCTCTCAGCTCTCCGTCAGACTGCCCATAGAGTGCCCCCGATTTCCTCAGAACACACACGCATACGTATCGAAAGACCCTGTTACTAGTGCACACGTTTCATATGCATACATCAACATACACACACACACACACACACACACACACACACACACACACCAAACTTTCTCCTCGGCCCTTAGCCTCTGTGGACCCCCTGCTTCTTCACGGTGATTTACTCCAGCACACTTGTAAAGGAAAACTTCTGTTCAAGGAACAAAGTCAAAGCTGCCCATTATTTATTTCTTTTTTTTTTCAAAGTTTTATTTTGTTTTCCTGGCCAATCTTTGAATTACGATCATGTCAGTTTGTTTACTCTGCTGAAAGAAAGCCACTCTTTTCCATTTATCATATTATTTCTGTTTCAATAGTCAGGAAGAAGCAGAGCTACGCAAAGCCAAACTTTTACAGAGATTTATATTTGGAAATACATCTTAACCCAACTCATAAATTGTTTTCAATGCATTAATAATAGAAATATATATCACAGGGAAGACATGGGGGGAAAAGGCTGTCCAGCAAGGTATTTGTTGACATGCATAGCTGCTGAGNTTTTTTTTCAAAGTTTTATTTTGTTTTCCTGGCCAATCTTTGAATTACGATCATGTCAGTTTGTTTACTCTGCTGAAAGAAAGCCACTCTTTTCCATTTATCATATTATTTCTGTTTCAATAGTCAGGAAGAAGCAGAGCTACGCAAAGCCAAACTTTTACAGAGATTTATATTTGGAAATACATCTTAACCCAACTCATAAATTGTTTTCAATGCATTAATAATAGAAATATATATCACAGGGAAGACATGGGGGGAAAAGGCTGTCCAGCAAGGTATTTGTTGACATGCATAGCTGCTGAGTCGAGACGAACACATACAAGTGTTGCAGTTAGTTGGGTAGAGACATGAAGTGTGAGAACATAAGCAAGAGTTTTTCATCTTTTGTGAATTGTATTCTTTTTTTTTTTAATGTTCAAAGCTCATATTTTGTGGAGCACTGGTGCCTCTCAGCATGGAGACGTTTGAAGCTAACAGACTTGGATGGGAACTTTAACTCAGAACAATGATAGATATTGGGGCTGCAAATAATATAGTTATTTTAATGTGCCTTTAATCTGACATGTATTTTCAAGATTAACTGTTTAGTGGCAGAATAAAGCGGAAAAATTCAGCTGAAAAAGCAGCTATAACATTGTCTTACTGAGACTACACACAAGTTCATGTTCGTGATACATGTTCAGTGATAACAACATTACACAAATTCCAGCTGGAATGATCTGCCTTGACTGTTCATCCATTACATGCTCAACACCACCTTTTACCAATATGGACTGAAGAACATGTAGCTGGTAAACACAGAACTCTGACAGCTTAAGCAAACAAAACTATGTGCAAGTGCAATCATAGGTCTTCCATGATCCATAAGTAGCTGTGCTTATTTCATCCATTGCTACCGGTTAGTCTGCCAGACTAATGTAATGAATAACATTGGGCTAGTTTTGCTGTATCTTTCTCTTTCCCTGCTGGCCACTGCATGTCCTACTTACAGCATATCACACAGATCAGTGGAGCAGCCACAGAGAGAGAGAGAGAGAGAGAGAGAGAGAGAGAGAGAGACCAATTTCTTGTTAAATTTCATTTGAAAATAACCAAAACCAATAATCACACAGAGCCTGAAGCTGGATGAAAAGACATGGCCCTCATTTGACCTAAAACCTTAGAATTTGTCAGGATCCATCAGGCTTAGCTTAAGTAACATATGAACATATGAAATTTCCAATTGTAGGAATACTCTTTATACTTGTCTTTTTATAAAGAGATCACATCTAGAGTTGACTATTAACAAATTAACACATATCCACCTTACGCAATTTGCTTATGCACTGCAACCATCATTGAACCCATATGTAACTCATCAACACTCATCAGTAACTGTGCAACGGCTTGGATGACGCACAGCTCCCTGCGTTGTGCCATTTTGGCCGACAGTGTCCCCTGCTATGAAACCAGTTTCCTCTAGTGTCCTATAGTGGTCTTGTGGTGAGTGAATAGTGTATTTCTGTGGTGAGTGACAGTATATTATTTCTATTACTCTTACCATCCCAGACAATCTTCGGGGGTCTCTGCTAGTTAGGTAATGACTCCTTTAGGTTTCCTCTAATTGATACCAGTAAGTCCCGGGGTATAAATCAGCCAGGCAGTGGTCAGATAACGGCTGCCAGGGAGAAACCAACACGGTAAATCAACGTCTCCAATCTTATCTAATCTTACCCAAGCCTTTGCCAGAAATGTATTTCACTTTAGGAAGATTTCCATCCACCCTGTTCTCCACCACCCACTTTGTTCCTCGAGTATCATAGGTTGTAAGTTATCCTGCAGAGGATGTGCTTGTGTGCACTGGTTTACTGGCAGGTCTACTGTGAGAGCAGGAGATATACTGTGTGCAGGTGTAGGTTTGTGTGTGCAGATCTGTGTGCGATCCAAGTTCATTCTGAATTGTCTTTTACAGCATTTTGACATAGTGAACTTACATTATTATAGCTCATCTATCCATCTATCTATCTATCTATCTATCTATCTATCTATCTATCTATCACACATGAACCAAACCTCCTGAATTATACCAATCTCCTCTAACTGAAGTATTTGTACGTGTGCATGTTTTTGTTTTTGTTTTGTTTTTTTCATTTTGTTTGTGTGTTTGGAGCATAGGGTTTGTAGAAGGCACTCCTCACTCAGGTGACGATGTACCAGCCTCTAGTTGGTGCACATGTCTCACAGCTTGGTTATGAGACTTTTAATAGACTGTGTTTTTACTGTGGAGTATGTGCCTGTTGAAATGATATCAATAGATTGGTAAAAAAAAAAAAAAAAAGGACCTTGCAATTATTTACTTATTTATTTTATTATTTAAATTATTTACTATTTATGCACTTGAGAAAATGTGAACACAAACAGTTAACGTGCAAAAATGTGTGTATCTGCGCGTCTGTGCCTGCGTGTGCGATTTTGCCATTTTCATATGACAGGATCTATTTCATCAGCTCCATCTGAGCCAGTTTTCTAAAACCCCAACACATAAAGTAGAGCCACCTCAAATTCCACCCCCAAAAACCAGCTGTTCATTTACTCCAGTGCGTGTGTCTCTGTGTGTGTGTGTGTGTGTGTGTGTGTTTGTGCTTGTGAGCAAATGAGTGTGTGTCTTTTCCATATGGGACAACCACACAGTTAACAGTGGCACAACACAATATTCATGTTCATCCCCATGCTATTCTGTCTGGTCTCTGTGGAAGGTTTTGTGTTTCTTAGGCTTGTGTGCACATGTGTGTCTGCATTTATGTGCTTGTCTCATAAGGTGCAGAGCTGTATTAGTGGTGATTGGATGATAATTGTCTCTCCACTATCATCTTTCTTCGAGCAACTTTCAAGACTTTCCAAAAAGTTGCTGTTGCTCCTTTGTTTCTTTCACTCTTTCTCTTCTCTCATTCTCCCTGTCCATCTCTCTCTCCTCCCTGTTGTCTCTTGGTTTTTGTGGTTTCACCCATCATCTGTAAATATGTTAAATCCTCTAAGTAGGCAAACACAGGCACGCAGGTACCGCCCGCCTCATCCTCCAAAACTTTCCCACCTCCTCTTTTTTTTCATAACGTTCCCACCGCTCCTCCCTGCTTATGGCAGCTCAACAGCGTAATGTCTCTGGGCTGTCTGGCTGACACATCTCTGGAGACAAACCGACATGGCTGCAATATGGTCACACAGGGTCGAAGCGGAAATGGAGAGAGCATGGAGAAATGTGCCTCTGACTGTTGTTCGGCCCGAATGGAAGAATGGAGTTAGAGATGAAGAAAGAAAGGGATTCCCCCTCATTAAAACCGCTCCCAATTAGAGTGATTATTAAGAGTGCTGACTGCTCCTGCTGGCTTAAATACCAGGATGCTGTGGTCAACTGGGCTGTAAATGACGCATGGTGAGACAGGAGAGAATGCTTTGATGCACATGTGTACGTGTGCGCAAATAAGTGTATATAGGTGTATTTGTTTCCACGTGTCCACCTGGATGTGCATGGTTAACAGTGTATGTACTCTTCTCCATGTACTTATCGGTGCCTGCACCAATGTGCCTGTGTCTGCTTTTCTACGTGTATGTGAATGAACGATTCTCCATTTAACAAGCCAGTTTGGGAGTCCCCTTGCGCTGTCTAATAAATCTTAGCCATGAAAATAAACCTGATTTCCACAGTTTGGTAAGTAATCTCTAACAGGTCTCTCTGCGCCGCAACACCAGAAGATATTACTGTAGTAGGTAAACTGCCAACTGGTATTAACAATGTCTTTCATGAGAGAAATGAGTCATCCCAGTATAATATTTCCCCCGGAATGATTTATACCAGAGAAGTGCACTTTCATTGGAACCCCCCTGTTGTGTTATTGGGCTCTAATGTTGAATAAGATGTTCCTTAGTCGGTTTACCGAGCGTGAAAAGATGTGAGCACAGGCTGTGTGTCACATCTTCATCATATCATAACTTTCTCTCGCTCACACAGCCTCTGGTTTCGTGTCTCACACTCTCTCCCTCCCTTTAAGTCTATATTTATTTGTCTCCTCATTCATCATCTCCTCCTCCGCTACCTTTCCATCTAGCCTGCTTTACCTCAAGTGAACCCCAAGCACAATGTAGTCTTTCCTTAAAGGACTGAAACAGGACATTTCTTTTGCCACGTTTGTGTTTCATTCACTGGAAATAACAAAGTATAGTTGTTAAAGGACAAGCCAGTTTTTTGACTACATGTGTTGACTGATGCCATATAATGTAACTATCACACAGTTGCTCCTTGTTGTGTTTAAGAGATCAGTGCTTGTGACAGTGTTAACAGAAAATGTTCATCACTGTTACATTACTGCTGTTTTGAATGTCTCAGTTAAATATATCTTTTGAAATTACCCTCTTTATTCTGTGCTACTGTTGAAATTCTAAAGGTCAAGCGATTAAATAATCGGAACTATAATACATGACTTATAGTTAGGGACTGAAACAGGTGTGCCTGTTACTTTCCCAGACTTGCAGCCAAGCAGACCGGAGTGAGAATTTCTAGAGTTAAAAGGCATGTTTAAAGAGCCGCTTCTCAGGAATTATTAGTCATCCAGGGTAAGTTTCCAAATGGACTGCTGCTGTAGCTTTAACTGACCAGATCAGCCCTCCCATGTCAACGAATAGTCGAAGGGGTTTCAGCCTGCTGATTTATGGGACCGAAAAGCTAAGTTCAGGACCGCCTGTGACCACAGTGACACATCTCTGTTTTAATGGAAAGGACAGAGAATGCTGTCGTTATTAAGTTGGGGCTTTTGCTACTTTTGGTTCTTTCTGGATGAGTGGGTGTTTGGCTCCTCTGTCTGGATCCCATCAGGGTTTTCTCACTGTCATCATGTCTGCTAAACCTTTTAGTTTACCAAATCACAGAAACGCTGAGTTCGAGCTTGAATCCATGCACATTCAGATTAGTGTAACCATGACCCCAGACCACCCCTGTTCAAGGAGACACACAGGAGTCACATCTGTTTTTCTTACTAACTGATGTTTGTTTGTAGCCTCAGACCCAAATATTGAAAAATTCCCATCACTCTCAACTGATACCCCATCTGATTAACAACATCCTGTAGTCCATACTAGTCCACTTAAAATGAGCTTGTTAACCTTTGTTGGTCATCAGTCCATCAAGTAAGAGACATATAGGCAAAGGCTTGGACATACAGCATGCACTTATTTGTCCAAGAGGAAAAATGCTCTCCCCTGTCAGAGAGTCAAGTGTTAATGTTAATGACACCAAATGAGTGCAATAATTGGTTTGGTATTATTGGGTGGTTAATATGAAGTGAAGCTGAAGTTGAATTGTTTATGTATGTCAGTTTCTTCTGACTTAGGTGCTACTGTATCAATGAATTCTGTTATTGTTTATATGCAATTGGAGATAGACACATCTTTCCCATCAGTTTGAACCCTCTTCCTTCTTTTTTCCCCAATTTGTAAACAATAAAATTAATGGCTGCTCCTACTTTATCCACAAGCCACTTTGTACGTAGGGTATCACTGATGACATTTTCCTCATTATGGTCCAGAATTTTATGACATATCATTTGCCTTCTGTTTTCCCTCGGTAGTTTCACCATGTGCTCAACATGCCATTCATTGCTACTCCTTCTGTCTTCCTAGATGCAGTTCAGGCTGTGTCTGTGCAGCTGGAGCTGCAAGACATGTTGGTGAGGACAGGGCTGAAGGACCGAAGCCGCCTCCTGCTGGGGCCGTTTTCCTGCAGCACCTCCTTGGAGGCTCGGTGGTGTCGGCACAGCGGCAGCCCTGGACCTGAGCCCGGCCCCCCTAAATTGCTGCTGGACCTGAAGGGAGGCCTGCTGCAGGTTTGTATACCCATGACATCAATTCAGCACCCTCAATCACAAGATTTATCACCCAGCACAGCTAGAGTTTGTCGGGGTCGGGGTCAGATCAGCACCTCTGCACCTGGCTACAATTGAGTGTCTTGCTGAAGGACACTTAAACCCAGAGGGCTTGAGCAAGGCACCTCGGGTTGAACAACAGCCTCTCATCACGAGGCGATGTCGCTGCCCACTTTATTTGTCACCTCAGCTTGAGAGTCTTTGGTTTCCAGATTAATCCTTTCCCTTGAATCTGCTGTTCCTCTTCAACCCTGCCATGGCTTCTGTCCTCGTCGCAGTTAAAGTGATGACAGTCGGAATTGCATGCTGTAATTCCACTGTGGATTTGAGTCACATCTGCTGGTTAAGTGGTGGAATATTATAAGGTTATTTTTAGGGGGGTTATATCTTATGTGTGCCTTTTTTCCTGTGAGAAGTTACATAATGTCCACACTGAAAAGCCCCTTTTCAGTGTGATTAACTGAATGCATTATTACTAATGTATTATTCCACATTACATCTTCAGGGGGAACCCCCTACCCTTCCCCATTTTTCAGTGATTCCCTCAGTGCTTTTATTGCGTGCCCATTAACAGAAACATGACTCGCAACTCAACACTTAATACGTAACCATACATTTCCCTCTGTAAATATTGGCGTTTGTGGTGTTTTAATCAAGTGCTGTACAAAAACCACCGGAATTCCTTCCGATTCCTTCTTCTCGAGCTCTCTTTCCAAAAACCTGGAAAAAAAATCCCCAAATTTTCCTGTTTTTAGAGTTTAGTCATAACCCACCCTTTGCAAGCTAGTGAGTAGCGGGCAAGCAGGCAGGCAGCTCCATGTGTGAAGAGTTTTTGACTCAGAAATTCCTGGTCCTTATTCCAAACCCCAGGCAGACCCGCTTTGATGGAGCACGGGAAGGGGAATGCCGCGGGTAAGTAAGGAGGATGTAAGGTTGTGTTGGGTAATGTTAGAAAGGATGTGAAGGGGTGATGACGAGGGTAACCCTGACTGCCTCTCTTCCTGTTTTGGAAAAGGATGTTGAATAATTGTCAACGTAGGTTTGCATCAGCTGTGAGTCTGTGTCACTGCTTTTTTTCTTATCACAGTTTGTTTTCCAACTTTCCCCAAAATCACTTTCTGCCTTTCGACCCCAATACCCTACATCTTGACTTTTTGACCTTCGTTCCCCATACTCTTAAAAAAAAACTAAAAACAGAATGAACCTCTCTCCATCCTCGCTTGTGAACAACTGAGCCTTTCCAAGACGAAATTTTCATACCCAATCATGATCCTATCACTTGTTACCAATGAACCTGTTTACCTGGAATGAGTGTTGTGTTGGAGTGTAGGTGTTTTTGGATCAGTCCACAACTTTCACAGTCTTTTGTTGCTTTACAAAAATCAATGACAGTTGTGAGGCAAAACATTAAATACATTGTCTTTGTACTGTTTTCAATTGAGCGTATGTAAAAATGATCAAATTATCACATTCTGTTTTCATCTTTACCCCCTCTGCTTCTGTCTTGACAGGTCTTCTGGGGCCAGGAACATCTGAACTGCCTGAAGCTGGTGGAGGAGCACCTACAGGCGTACCTAAACCTCCAGAATGGGGATTCAGCTGATAGCTGTTCCAAGGGCAAGACCTGCCACACCCAGCCACCTTCATCTCCGGGCTCTCCCTCTCCTCGGACAGAGCACAGCTCAGATGACCTGCGAACGGGGCATTTTCAGTACCTCCAGGACTCAGGTGAATGTTTATACAATGCATGCTGTGTAGCCAGTCTTAAGTCATTGAAAATCCCTGGTTATTATACTCTAAGTCCTGTTTCAATTGCTTTGTAGAACATCTCACTTGTCAGAGCAGCACCTCAGTTCAGCAGTAGCCCAGAGTCCCAAAGACTGAGCTGTTTGCTTTAGCGGCAGGCATTTAACAGTGGTAGTCTCAAACAGTCAAAACAGTTTTTTAAAGAGCATTATCCAGGACTTTCCTGACCATTTCTTGACAAGGTTTTCAAAATGGATGTGGTAAGCACTTGTCCCTTAATCCATAGGATGACCAGTAACCATGTTCAGTCATTCATAAACTCATAAAGCTGAGTTTGTACTAACTAAAAAAAAAAGAAACTTTGTGCCAAAGTGAGATGTCACTTAAGATACACATCGCCTTAAATCAAAGTCAGATCAAAGCCCTCTGTGGAAAGAAGTTTCATCGGACATGTCTGCCTGGTTCCACTCTGAGTAACATGCTGTTTATTCCCCCTCTTTGTACTTTGTGTGTGCTGTCCTCTACGTGCGCGCACACACAGACACACACAGGAACATTATACACAGAGGATCAAACTTCTCTCTGGCTGTAGACCAGCCGTCCACTCTGTCAGCTGTGGTTGAGCCTTTGTTTGTTGCACTGTTCCACTGGTCTTTGATGCATTTAATATGCTGGCTGAAGCAGGAGAACGTACAGTAGTGAACTAGAACAGAGAGCACAATCTGTCGGCAACATGTTGTTGTCAACAGCCAGAGAAAACCGGGCCCCGGAGTAGAGAGAACAGCGAGTGGTCCCCCGGGCCCTGACACAGGGATGGAGGGACAGATGGACGGAAGAGGAGATGAAGGATGGATAGAGAGAAGTGTAGAAGGAATCCATGTCCCTGTCTTTCACTTTCTCTAAGTTCGGGCTAACTCGAACGAAAGCAAAACCTCATGAAAGTGTCTGTTTTTTTCTTTCATCCACCCTTTTTCGCAAAAGAACAATACACTGTCCACCTTCTAGCGGGCAGCTCACCACTTCACATGAAAGGAAAAATTAGCCGCAGACAGATTTCGCTGCCCCTTGAAATGTGTTTTCTACAAAGAGACTCTCAGTGTTTGTGCCCCCAGGGGCCAAACAAAGCAGCAGTTCTCTGCTTGACTGTTTTTTTCAAATAAACATTTTTCCAAAGACTTGAATCCCAAACAGCAGCCACGACTTGAGTCAAACACCAGTCAGAAGTTTAGATCTAGATCCAGTGTTATCCAGCTTTGCAGGTGCTTGACATGGTTCAATCAATGGTTGTTTACTCAATAGCAAAAATGTTTACTCAGCCACTTTGTTTATGTACGGCTTCTTACACATATAAACATTGCGAGAACGTGGAAACATCTACAGTGCTCTTTTAGGAGATATTGTTTTGGAGAGTTCAGATTCCATAGTAGAAAGAACTATAAAAACATTACAGCACTAAAGATGTATGCGAGTCAGAGCTAATTTTTTTTCCCCACACAAAACGTGAATGTGAAAAGAATAGTGCCCATGTTAGAATCAGACATTTTCATTCTGTTTTCAACTCCTGTCTCTTTCTTCCACAAGCATCTGAAAATGTTCAAGGAGGCCGGTTAAGCCCTTAAACAGGCTTTTTGTTATGAAACTGTGTGTAGTCGTGGGTTTTATGATACCAAAAGAGTGTAGCACAGTAAACGTGTAATCTACTGTATCTTCAAACATAAAATCCATGGGTTCCTTCCAGATGATTCTCTGTCTTCCAGTCACATCATTTTTTATCTCTTCCAGCCAGCTATCATGTTTTATCTTTTTTTTCCTCTTTTCTTTGTTTCCTTTCAACTATTCTCCTCGCCTCATTTTCTTATTCTCTTAGCCCCTCACCATATGTTTCCCTCTTTTTTTTTTATGTCTTCCCGTAAAGTACATCTTGCTTTTAGATCATTTACAGATTAAAGTGAAGTTGCTCTGATATCATTGTTAATTCTTCTTTTCTCGCAGCTTCCCGCAGAATGCCGGGACCCCATGAGGTGGTGTTCTACAGCGAGACGGAGGATAGCCCTGGGGTCATGCTGTGGAGGTACCCTGAACCCCGAGTCCTTACCTTTGTCAGGATAACTCCAGTCCCTTTCAACACCACAGAGGACCCTGAGATCAGCACTGCTGACCTGGGGGACGTCCTGCAGGTAGAGACTGACACGCATATTTATACTCCCAACACATACCACAGCTTGTGGTAAACAAACTTCCAGGTGCTCTCTCTTCTCTCTGTACTCCTCCTCATCTCTACCATTATTCTGAAAATCCTTCCCCAACATAAACACAGCATATTGTTACCACATTACCACCCCTTGTTCCTCAGAGGCTCCCTGAAAATGGAGTGAGTGGTGGTAATGTGTTAAACAACTCAGTGTTCTATCATCATGTTTTTGGTCTTGTGCATTTGTCTGTGTGCGTGTCTGTCCACAGTTAATCTTGCATACTGCTGGAGCCATCAGCCTAATATTCCCTATTTTATTGACTCTTCTGTTTCATACTGCCATTAACTGCTGACTCCTCACTCCTCATAAGTGGCCAGCAGGGGCCTCAAGTGATCACCAGCTGCTTCAGTTTGGAATCTTGTTCCCTCTGTGGACAGTGTACGTGGCAGTCACGATAGTGTTGGTGGATTGTTTTGTTGGCGTTTTCACTTTAAAAACATTTTACATTGCTGATGTTTTGGAACCTGCATTCTGTCTCCTCTTCACTTCTCTGCCCTCATGCGCACATGCTGGACACGGCCTTGTTCCCCACCCACATGCCCCCAGAGACACCTGGTGGCGATCTGCACTCTACTAAGTGAATTCTTGTAATTCATCACTTGTATGTGGATATGTTGTGGTCTGCTAGAGTCTTGCTACTATAAAAAAGGGAATCCTCACATCCCTCTCGCTGCTCCCTGTTTAACTTCACCTGCAATGAAAGAGAAATAAACTGTCTTAGTGTTGGGCTGTGTGCCATTATGATTCCCCTGACGTGAGTCATGAGAACTCCCATACCCTACGTGTTATTGAATGACAGAGACCCCTGCTGTCCCTCCAAACATGTAATACATGGTCGGACAGCTGTGGAAGTCATCTTGCATGCTCTAGTGTGAATATCCAGGTGTCTCCGACCCCAGATGAGGTTATAATTTGGCAGGCTGTAGCAGCTACTGAGTCTGCAGGGCCTCAGTGGGGGACAGGACATCCCACTTTTCCTCCTATCACTCATCCTCCGCCTTTCTATCCCCTCGCCTCACTTTCCAACTTATCAGCCTCGAAGGCAAACCGGGTCCCAAATCACGCTCTTTCACATCCTCCTCCATAATCTTTCTTTTTTTTGGACCAGAAATGTGCTATTTTTAAGTCACTGACACTGTGAGAGCTGCAGTCACTCTGAGTCTTTTTGAGTTTTTTTGACCATGCAATCAGGAATGGAATTTCTGGTAATACAATATGCAAAACATGTTTTTGTCATCCTGTCAGCTAAGCTTAACCGAGTTGTGTACCTGAACAAATAAATTGTGCCTATTCTTTTCCTACTCATATAAAGTTTCACAGCTTGTATTAGCTATGTTTAGTCAGATATTGTTTTGATTCCTGTTGGTATTGTGGTTTAAAATTTGCTTCTATGTAGCGAAAGGTCTTCAGAAAGTCACACAGAGAAGCAGAAGCTGAGGAGCAGCCCTGCTAATCTCACGACTGTCCAAATGTAATAGGAGCACAATTTGAAAATGGAATAAATTAAGCTCACATAATGAATTCACAGATATTACTCACATCACTGCAATAACTGATAAATAACATTGTCTAAATATTATAATAACCTATACTATTGAGTTTTTTTTAACTTGACTTATTCCTTATGAAGTACAGTATTTAACACAAATTAATGTTTTGATCTCATGTTATTACATTATCCTGAAATTGATGACAGTAGCAAGTTTTATTGCAATTCCACCCCATTTATAAAGACTTTTTAATGACTTTTTTTTTTAAACCTTTGAGTTTGGTTGCCTTCCCTCTTTCTTTCCTTTCTGCTTTTTTTCCTCCTCCTGCAGTAGAAGTCTCTCATCTCCCCATATCCTCCTTTTATTTCTCAGATTCTTTCCCGGACTCCCACAATCATTTCACCTACAGTACAGATGTTTTCTTCTGTCCGTTTATGTCAGCCCAGGAGAGACAAGATATTGGAAGGTGCTGCAGATGTCTGGCTTCTCTGTGAGGCTCTGCAGCTGTAAAATCTGTAATGAGCAAAACTCCAAAGCCTCTAGCTGATTGGCCGCGTATTGAGTTACAGTAGAGAACTGAGGGAGCTGGGGTGTGTAGAGGAGGGGAGGGTTAGAGGAAGAGGCAGTGATAGACAGAGTTGGAAGTAGGGAGAGGGTTGTTAATGGGAGTAGATTGACAGGAAGGAAGAGAGAGAGAGGTGAGCAGAGACGGAGTGAGAGGAGGATCACGAAGGATGCATATAGATGGTCACAGAGGGAGGTGGTACGATGCTTACAGGAGCCTGTGTGAAAGAGGATCAGTGTGAAAATACACTTTCCCTAGTCCAGGCGAGAGAGATGATTCTTCTCCAGCTGATGGGATGATGAAGGACTGACAGGACATTCAACAAGCTGGCAGGCATATTCTAGCTCCTCATGTTCACATGAAGTCATACTGTACACTTAGACAGTGGTGTATCAAATGTCAGAGAGGATATAGTTGGAAGCCATTTATTTCTGCATCTGTACTATCCATGTGTGTAAATATGGATGACTGTGACTGGGGACATACAGTATTGTGTGTGTGTGTGTGTGTGTGTGTGTGTGTGTGTGTGTGTGTGTGTGTGTGTGTGTGTGTGTGTGTGTGCACATAATACACAGCACGAGATGTGGAACCAGTGGTTGATGAACATGTGGTTTCCACATCTTCTGCTCCACTCCTCATGTCATCTGGCATGGTCCTGTCTCTTCTGACAAGTCTGTTAAAAGGAATCAGGTGATGAGACTTCCACAGGGGGAAGTGGTGAAAAGAGGAGGCTCCGAGCACCCATCTATTACTGCAACCACTTCACTGGGGTCAGACGCTCTGCCTGGAGAGAAAAGCAATAAACGCTAAGTATTTAAATGTGAGCCATTGTTACAGACAGCTAAGAAAATTGACTGAACAGTTTTGGAATTAGTTAGCATCTATTTGAAGGAGAAATGTGACTTGCACTCATAGAATCCACTGTACTGGCCAAAAGTGAGTCAAAGGTCAGGAGTGAGTCTCCTAATTCTGCTGCTTGTGTTTCTGTGATATCCATATAAATGCCCTGGCCAGGCCCGGCAGCAGACATGTCTGTAATAGGACACTTGGACAGCTATAGCAGTGGGCATGTTAAGAAAGGTATTGTTGGTAACATTAATGAAAAACATCACTTACAAAGTGTGTATGTAAACTGTTTTTAATCCATTGTTGAAATCTACAGTGATGCATTTTGTCAACACTGCTAAGAACAGTATCATGTATCATGGACTTGGAGTGATTGTAAAGTAATTATAAGACATTGGATCCGTTTACTGATATGTTACATAGTCCTTCTTACCTCATATTTTTGTCCAAACACTCGCATGGCATTACACCAGTTGTGTGTGAGGCAAGGGGTTGGGGTCGTGGGGGTTAATTTAACAGGACCTATTGGTCATCAGCCAAAGTCATTGTGATCCCAGATTAAATTGAATTCAGCCTGTTACGCTTTCCTCTCTACAGAACTTCAAAAGTCTAACTTAATTCATTTTTTCATTTCTCCAAAGACCAGAAAGAACGTCCAGCTACAGAGAACGGAAATGCAGCCATAAAAATCCCAAAAACAGTAATCGCTCAGTTTCTGTTCCAAAGGAATTTCATTTACTTTACATTTAGACTGTGGAGAGAGAGAGAGGGAGAGAGGGAGAGAGAACGAGAGAGAGAGAGAGAGAGAGAGAGAGAGCAGGAAAAAAGAAAGAAGGCAGTCATAATTTCTCAGGCCTCTAAAATTACCATGTGGCCACATGGAGATGGAGGCTGATAGATTTTGAGAAATGGAAAGTGAGAGGCATAGGGAAAGAAAAAGAAAGGAGAAAAGAGAGAGGCAATATTTAGCATTGAGCTGTCTTGTCATCCCTCTCCATCATTTAGACAGTAATGTTTTTTCAATTTAGGCCTGTTTACCAGCAGGTGGAGAGTGAAAAGGATTACATGAGGTGAACAAAACAAAAGTGGATCTTTTCTCCATCTCTCCATTCTATTCCTCCTCCGCTTTTTTCTTCTTCTCCCTTCTTTTGCTTTTGTCGCAGTCCCCCCCCACCCCCCCACCCCCCTTTCCTTTGCTCCCTGTCTCCACTCTACTCAATAGATGAAGGTGGGGTTGGGGGGGGGGGGGGTTCTTTCTCTGAGCCATTCTGCTCGCTTGTCCCCAGAGCAGATCATATTAACATTTTATAAAATCAAGATTTCCTGCATTTAAATAGTTGTGGTTTCCCAACTGGTTCCAGTATCTCAGAGGGGGAATTCAAACCTCCTTCCATTACTCAAAGTCAAATTGCTTTCTGCGCTGTTTTTACATACAGTAGAAGGGGAGCGATGTCAGAGTGATGGGAGGGGGGGGCTGAAAAACGACAGATCCCTGACGGAGCATCCGCAGGTTCCCACCTGTAGAGGGCCCAAGTGATGAAGGGATAGAAGGAAAGAGGAAGGTGACTCATTCTCACCTTCTCACCGCCGTGTGGTCCCATTCTGTGAATCATAAACAGGTGTCCTTACTGCTCTTTTTCCATCCCTCTCGCTCGCTCTTCCCCTCCTTCTGCCTCTCTGTGGGGTTCTAAAGCCTGAGAAACAGGGAGTAAACACAGGAGCTATGATTCAGCTTGACCCCAGATCAGGGGAACAGGAGGA
This sequence comes from Centropyge bicolor, assembly GCA_037975185.1. Classification (NCBI taxonomy): domain Eukaryota; kingdom Metazoa; phylum Chordata; class Actinopteri; family Pomacanthidae; genus Centropyge; species Centropyge bicolor. The sequence continues at coordinate 3,117,304 of JBBMOC010000032.1, read as the reverse complement.
GGAGGAGGCACAGTTTGTTTAAGTGGAGAGCAACAGCTTGGGTTCAGTCTCAGCATATAGTCAAACAAATGCAACACACACTGTTCTCATACACATGGGCATTTGCCGTTCACCAATGCACGCTTTTCAATGCAAATAAAATTTGATCATCCGCTTGCCGTTTTGGCCAAACATCACACCATCTGCTCCCCTGCTGTTGCTTTCGTGCATGGCACTGCGGGATAGCCTTTCATGTTCCAGCAGGGTTCTGTGCTGCCACCACGTCCCTGCTGGCCTGAGACCGATATCATAAAGCCTCTGTGGCCTGAGATGAACCGGCAACCTTCAGCCATAACCACTGCTGCAGCTGTTGTTCCTGTCATTGTTGCTATTATGAGAAACACAGGTCCGCCATCGGCTTCACATCTACGGCGCACCCAGTTTTATGGATGCACACTTTTTCTCCAATTAGTAAAAATATGCAACCTTTTGTAGGGAGGTCCATGTGAGGGGAGCATTAGTGGGGTATTTCACTTCAGAGCGACACATTGAACCAGAAAGAGCGAGAGGGTGTTTTAGCCAAGATAACTATTATTTTAGTGGGACAGCGCTCAAGCAGTCCTGCATTAGTCACAGCTAATGCACTATAAAAATAAAAGACTGTCCATGTGGTTAATTTGATCTGGAGTTTTTACACCTCATCCACCAAAACTCCAGTCCCCCTTTTTAAAACTTTGGCATTACAGAGGAGAAACAGAAAATAGCGTGAATATCTCAGCATGGGCTTATTCCTGATTTTCCACACTGATTAATGTTAACATATATTAGCCCACCTGAGACAGCATAGCGGGAGTCATTTTCAGACCAATTTTCATTACATCTCCTGAGTAAACATTTGCTCAAGCCGACGTCAATTCAATTTGTCTGCTGGCTGATAAGAGGTAGCTAGCAGTGGAATTTTTAGACGTATAGACATCAGCGAAATAACAGAAGACCTAATAGCAGTGTTGATATTGTTAATAAAAGTAATGGCAGACAAGGCTGTGGATGTCAGCAGCCACAGCCTCGGAGGGAGCTAGGGGAGTCTTCAGTTGCAGAGGCGTATTTAAACTTGAGCAGCGATCACACCTGGGTTGATCGTGGAAATTGAAATCATTTCTGTATTTTGTGTATTTGCTTTAGCTTTCCTGCCTGCCTCGAGTTAACCTTTGGAGAGACTGTGATTGGTCAATCAGTCCCAGAAAAGTAAATCCATGCAGAATAGTAGTTTGCGGTTTGGCAGAAACGAGGGTGGGTGACAGGGATGGAAATCAGATCTGTATATACACAATGCTGCCAACGGTCCTGGATTTGAATATATTTGTAAATAGTTTTGAATATTTAAACTAATTGAAAAGTCCTCAACTCGGCTTTCCAGGCATTTGAATCACCTCCAAAATGGAACCTTGACTCAGAAATTAAGATAACATTTAAGATAACCCTTCGCCTGATATTTTGCCCTCAACTCTAACTGCCAGGCTTACTTTGTCTAGCGCTTGAAGAAAATACAGATTGGACCCATCCAGCCAAGGGAATGTCAGCTATTCAGGGTAACATGTTGTTTATCAGATAAGGTACACATACAATCAGGCAGCGGAAACTAACACTGCCCAGACTGTATCATGCACTCACATACATACGCGCACCTGTGTATACACATATGTATACACGCATATTGTCTTTCATACGTACAATTATACATAGTCTTTCTCTTGAACACATATACACACATACACACAATCCGTTTGACATATACACAGGTGCCTCCTCCTCGCAAAAGGCAGTGCCAGACGTCCAATTCAACACAGCTAAAAATTTTATACCACTTTTTTTCTCTCTCTTTTTTTCATCATCCCTCCAACATTTTTTTGAACTGGTTATCGATTTCATCTCCGCTCTCCTCCAAGGCCGTGGCTACAAGTCAAAGGGAACATGACGCAAATTCAACCATGCAAATGTATTCCACTGTACCATATATGTACCGCACATATTCATTTCTGCATGCCGTCATGTGTATAGAATATCACAGGTGAAAAAAAAAACACCCTCTGTGTTTTAGCAACGCAGTTCTGGGAATCCTCAGCGGAGATTCAGTGAGTTTCCGCTCCGGTGGCTCAGCGTTGGGGTTGTGGGTGCACCACTCTGTCAGGTACAATTATGAGGAGTTGATTCCAGGAAGACCTGTGTGGCATTTCATTCATGATGTAAGCTACGATTACTTCATGCATTCCTCCCTAAAAGTACAGCCCCACACATAAGAGTGCGCAGACACATACACATTTAGTGAACATGAAACTTTGCACATACACAGATACAAACTTGTTGACAGTTCCATGAGTTTGGTAATTGTCCAGGGAACTTTATACCTCCATCAAACAATTGGATTGTCACAGACACATTCATATACACCACGCACACACACATACACGCTCAATTCTTAGTGCCTGGCATCCTTCAGGTGTGCTGCTAAAAGCTCCCTGCCACCACTGATCCATCAGTAGCTGAGTTGTGCAGGTGGCCGAGGGAACCTGAGAACCTGGTTTAGTTCGCACAGGAGCATCAGACACATTTATGCTAATTTTGGCACAGTGTGAGAGGAACGAATGGAGGCCTACCAGTCATCACAAAATGTGAGAACGCTCACATAACCTGATTGTTATTCAGTCTGAGAAACAGCTCCAGGACTTCAATGCTAATGGCTGTCATGTAGCGCATACTTGCCTGGTGTTTAGTTATGCTGTGGTCATGCAGTTTTGTTATGGAGATGAGTTGTCATCTCGCTGCGTCGGTGGTCTGCGGTCAAAGTGTTGTCGTTTTTTCCGACTAGACGAGAAATTAAAGACTGGTTTGTGTGAAGTGAGTAAAATTCAAGGTTGAAATACAGACACAATAAAAAGAAAAATCACTTGTTCATTCCTTCAACCAGGCAGGGATTCCCCGTGACTTGCGAGGGTCAGTCAAGTATCAATGCTTGATGATTAGCAGACCACTGAAGTTGCTTAATACTTTATGTGTAACTGGGGGATCCACAGGGCTGAAGTAGTACCTGTTGTGCAATGACAAAGCCTAACAGTAATCCTGCTGCTGGTGAGTAATCAGGGTTACACGGAGGGGGTTACAATAGTCTTTTTGGACTGGAGCCTCGAGTGAAAGTGATGAGCAACTGAGGGATACAATAGTAGGACACCACCGGAGTCTGTGTGTAGAGGAGGCTAAGTGGGGGATATAAAAACATTGCTGTCATCTAATGGAGCAAAGCCAGCACCTGAAGAATGGAAGAACTGATCCATTGGTAGAAAACATTATCATTTCTACAGCAAAGCCACACATAAAGATGTCCTCTGGCATGTTGCTGATGAGTAGGAACAGCAACAGGAACTATTTGAGTAAGTGTTTTAGGAGAAAATTTGTTTCAGTAGTTGCAGAGCTCAATGTAACCATGTAAGGCAACCCAAAGGGATGCAGTGCACTACATTGGTTATACAGGGTCTTTGGATTCTGATAAAGTATCCAAGAGAGCCATTTCTTCACGTTTCCTCCAAGCTCTTCTGGACGGGAAACAAATATCTACGATCATTTTTAGTGGTTGTCAGCAGCTGGCTGTATGGAAAATAAGGAATGAAGAAATAATGGTCCTAGACCTTTGTGCTCGTATGATTTCATCCAAGTAATACTGGAAATTAGCCATTATTGAATGGATTGTACCTTGTTGAGGAGCGCTCTCACTCAAAATGAGGGAGGACAGGGTTTGTTTGACCTGCAGATATTTCATGAAGATTTGCATCAGCAAGAGCGCAAGAGGTGCTGTTGTTAAGGTGTTATCTTTTTTGACATTGTCCATCATTCCTGCTGTGTTCGCTCAGCAAGTAAAAACAGGCTACAATAAGATAATCGCCATTAAACCTCCTTTAAGACAGTTATTTGCCTTGAACCGTCCTTAACCTTATGGGTACAAGTATATTGTATGAGTGCTACAAGATCTTTGTCATTTTAGCTTTGTACTTTTTTTGTGATGTGTGAATTCTTATAAAGTTAAAAGAAGGCAGGCTAGTTTGTTGCCATCTGAGTTGAAGTTGAGTTGAGACTAATTACTATGCACTAAATTACAATGCTGTGACATACAATGACACAGATACATAGGCTGCATAAAAACCTAAATAAAATGCATATTTGGGGGTTTACATATGTAAGTTATTTACTGTGTCTTCCCTTCCAGGTACCATGCAGCCTAGAATACTGGGACGAGCTCCAGCAGGCCTTTGTTCCATACCGGGAGTTCAGCCTTTCAGAGAGCAGTGCCTGCCAGCTGCAGCTGCCCAGCCTCAGTCTCACCGACCAGCAGAAGGAGCTGGTGGCCTCAGACCTGTGGAGGATAGTGCTCAGTAATAACGGAGAGGGAGGAGATGAGCAGAGGTGAGAGGAAATTCCATATTTTATGTACTGTGTTCTATATTTTGTAGAGCTCCTTTGTGCTTGTATCTGTATGTGTTACATGCGTGCCCAAGCTTGTTTACAAAAGAGCGTGTGTATGCCTACACGCAAATATGTGTGCGGATCCACAGTGCGTGTGCCGTCCAGTGTGAGAGAAAGCAGCACCAGGGCCGGCGAGCACAAAGAGCTCGCAATGTGTCCCTCGCCCCACATCTGGTGTGCAGGAGCAGGGAGCGGGCTTGGAAGGCGTTCAGATCGGCCTAATGAGATTTCCCAGCACACCAAGTGCCTGTCAGGGCCCATCCGGATTCCTTCCTGCTTACCTTGAGTGTATCTAATCGAGGGGAAGCTCACGGGAAGCAAGAGGAGTAAAGCCCCCTTTGGGTTGGCTCATAAGTTCTTAGGCCTGGCCTGGCCTGGCCTGGGCTGGCCTGGGTTGGGCTGGGTTGAGTTGGGATGGGATGGGTTGGACTGGGCCTGCCAAGCACTGTAACACCTCAAAGACCATGCTTTTACTCCCTTCTTCTCGCTACCACTTCCTCTCTTCATGTCTCTCACGTCTCACCCGGCATCCTCTTACGTCTTCTGTTACAGCTTCACCCATTTTTCATTTCTTTCTGTCTTTTTCTCATTCCTTCCTCATCTTAATTTACTCTCACTCTTTTTTCTCTCTTCCCCCTTTTTACTTCCTCTCGGGATTTAGGGAACTTTTAGTGGAAGAGAATTGCCAAGCCCACATTCTGTGTGGCTTAGAGAGCTCCAGAGGAGCAGAAAGGGAGGAATAAGAAAACATGTAAGAGAAGAAACAGAGAAAAAAACTCTACAATACCAGATACAGTGTAAAGTAAAAATATACATCTGTGTTTCATTATGATCATACTCCAAACACTACATTTCCTTTATGTTTAAATTATTTGTCTTTTTTGATCAAAATTGATTCCCCTTCCCTTACTCGCTCGTTTCATCTGCCTTACTTCAGTTTCCACCAGAAAAATAACTTGGCTGCCCTGCCAACTGGAAGTAATGAAAATTGTCAACATATGATGCTTATCTTTTTAAGGAGCACTCTGCTGCACCAGCGTTTTTCACGTCTTGAGCGTTTCCTGCTGGAGTTTTTTATGGTGGATCATGGTAGCAGCAAATTACAGAGCAAATGGTCATTCACTTCAATTACCTTCCATTCAACATCATCAACCATGACATGCAATTAATGTCCATAGAGAGGTTCTGCTGGAAACTGCGGCAGTAATAATGTACCTAAACTCACAGCCTCGGACACAGAGGAGACCCTATACGCATTGTTGTCTCTTTTCATTCCTTTTCGTCTGAATAATTAAAGCGTTAGTCTCACTGTAGATTTCTGACGAGGATTTCACACAATGTGTAACTCACTGGGCAAGAGACAAAAGCGTTCAGCTACAAATGAGAATCAGACTATTTTAATTAGTGAGTAGAATTATTCTGGCCATTATTCCACAGCTGTGCCTATGCTTTTGATATTACAAAACAAAGTTTGATAGACAAGCCATAATCATTCGCTAGTTTTTCCCTTAAAACTGTCAAATGCTGAATCACAGTCATATATTACTAATTTTTCTTCATTATTATTTCCATATGAAATAATGCCTTCAGTTAATACTTTCTGCGTTTTCCTTATTTCTTTGTGCTGCACTTTTAGTGTTCAGTGGGGGATCTTTTCACCCTCAGAAAAACCACTGAATGTGAACAGACTTGGCTGTATTTTCTCTTCCCCTCCAGTTCCGATAGCGAATGTGGATCACAGCTGCCTTGCGATCAGTTGGTGTCCCCGATGGCGTTGGCGGCCTGCACCCGTGTGGACTCCTGCTTTGCACCCTGGTTTGTCCACTCCCTGGGAGTGTCCCTGCAACTGGCACAGCTGGACATTCACCTCTGCCACCACCTAGAACAGCTGGGCACAGGTAGGATACCAAGTCTTAGGTCTGAGTATTAGGTTTGTTAGGAGCAGGTGTTGTGTAGCTGTTAGACAAAGTGAATTTGAAACTTTTCTTTTTTTATTCTAATCGTGGAGAAAAAAGGTCTTCTCATGTTTCTTGGTGGATCATGATAGCAGCAAATCCAGAGCCAATAGTTATTCAACTTACATTGAGCATCATTAGCAGAAATTAACGTTCATTGAGTGGTTCACCTTGAAACTGTCATATCAATCTATAATTACCTCTTATAGTCTATTTGATTATCTCAGTCCTCTTTTAAACAGCTCCAAACACATTTTACTCCACTGAACTGTGTCTGACCTCTTGTGTGACACCCACAGCGATGCACACATGCGCTACATTTGTTCTTGAAGCTACAGTATGTATTTCATTTTTTGTTTGACTTGACTTGACTCAGACCCATAGTCCCATATGGCAAGATGATTATTCCTTTTTAGTCTAAAAAAAAAGTTGAGTATTGTTGCCAATTCTGATAGTTATGTCATGTTTTGATTAACTGTGTCTCACAGTCCAGTTTCTAAATATGGATGCTGTGTCTTACTCCTCCAGTTCCATCTCGACAACTTCGTCCCTTCCTGCCAGACAGGAAGTTACCTCAGGAGCAGGAGTTCATGGTGATCGGTGCCCGGGAGCCGCGAGTCTTCCTACGCCAATGGAGCAATGGTCCACGCCACTGTCAGGAGTTTAGCTTTTCTACCCAGCTAGACAGCAAGCTGCTGGAGTACAGAAACCTAACACACCTTCAGCTCCTCCAGCCTTGTGTACTACAGGTAGAGCTCAACTATTTATATTGGTTTTACATCTGTGGAGATATTTTGGTAATCATAATTTAGAATTTAATCTCTTTGTTTGTTTCAGGGGCAGGCTGCAGCCACCTGCTGCCCCCAGAACACCACATTGGATGTGAATGTGTTCGTGGACCCAGTGTTCCTCAATATCAGCCAGTATGCCATCCACACTGTGGACACTGCCCTGCACAGCTGGCAACAGGTAACAGAGAGTTTAGGCTGTAGGGACTGCCACACACTTCATATTTATCTACACACAACAGATTGCAATAAAGAAAATAGCCCCCGTGAATTCACACTCTCAAATCAGGCACATTGTTAATGATAGATTATTGATATGATAGTGACCAAACTAATCAGTGATATGGTCCCTTAGGTTGCAAAGTGTTTTGAGATGACTCATTCATTTGTACATTAAAATAATGGGATACGTTGTTTGATCTCTAGCACTTGAATTTGCAGTTACAGTATATTTGGAGCCAGGGGCTAGTAAATCCAAGGAGGAAATCCGTAGAAAATGTATGTACATTTAGAGAATATGCTGAAAGACGTTCTTTTTCCCAGATGGAGTATCAGCTAAACAAACTCACAACAAAGTGGATTTCATGAGAATGGTTTCAGTTGTATGCCAGTGGTAATAAAATTTGCAGGATGGAACTGCCTTTCAGTTTGCTGTAAACTCTGACTAAGAGGCTACAGTATGTCTGTTTTTGGGCTTCTAGTCCTATGGTCCTCGTCATCTCTCAGTTCTCAGCTCTCAGCACTGCCTCTGGTAGCCAGGATATTTGTGTGTGAAGTGATGCCCATGAAAACACGGTAAAACTTGAGTGGTGACACCTGCCAAGACTTCATCTGGCCCGAGTCCTCCACCCACTTGTCTACTGCGCACATATACACACACCCTGGCCTCTCTGGCTTTGTATGCCCTATCATGGCTCTGCTCGGCTCAGCTGTGGCTGTGCTGACTCATATACTGGCCTCTGGAGACGTGAGGTACTCTCATGGTTTTACATGCATCCAGACTCTCACTGCCAGGTGAGAGAAATAATAGCTTATGTTTTTCTAGGAACAGCTGCAGTCTTTTACCTGTGGAAAATAAAATTAAACAAGCTGTATAGAAAATCGACTATAAAAAGACTCCTCTGGCTAGTGGTTTAATACCTTTGTTTTCACCCAGTGGCATCTTTGACTCATCAAAAGCTCTCAACCGACCGTGTTGGATGATGGGTCATAATTGACCCTTGGCTTCATCATTGCATCATGGTGCTCATGCTAGTGAATGTTCCCTATTTCTGCTGGTTAATTTAGCCATAAATAAGACTTTAGAGCGTTGGTGGTGTTGTAATGAATGGTCATATTGCAGCTTTACTGGAGTGTTTTGGACATGTTGGTATCCATGGTGGGCTTTACCCAACATGCCAAGCATGATTAGTTAGGTTATTAGTTGGTCATGTACTCTTAGCCAAGACTTTTCTGATACTGATTGGGTGATATGTTTGGCTTTTTGAATGGTATCTTTGCCCAGTATCCTGAGACCCAAAATAGAGTCTTATAATGCTCACACATACAAACGCACTTGTAATACCCTTTTTCACTTGTACATTATGCAGTCTTGACTTTGAAGACAGCCATACTCACTCACAAACATAAACCCTGAAGGCTGCATTTACATGTCCACTGGTATGGGATTGATTCATAAAATGATTAAGCCCGCTGTGTTGATTGGTCTAAACAGCAGCAGCCTTGTAACATGTACAGAACCTTTTAACTACCTCCAGCCTTCACCACTTTACTGAACACAAGGGAAAAACACAGCGTAATTGTAGGGCAATGTGCTGCATGTGGGTAGGGTAGTTCTGGAGTAAGGGGTAGATAGAGGTCAAGTACAAAAGGCTGAGTTTTTAGAAAATGCTCCTCTCAAATATTTAGTCCACTTCAGAGAAAGTTGTGAACACTTTTCATTTTCCTTTTTTGGGGTTTTTGATGAAACAAAATCTTGTACGCAGTGAGAAACCCTTGTATGGGTGCAATTAAGCACAAGCTGACGATGATGTGGTGCACTATAGGGATGGATATAAAGGAACGCCCAGTTAAGCTAAAATCTAACTTTGATCTGATAGAGGCTTCCACTCCAGACACACTCATGCACACATTGTTTATGCATAGAAAAAACTTGATCCTAATTGAAAACGTAATCACAAGCAGTTGGAAACGCTAACAGGCTCTCGTCCTTCCGCAACAGAAGGATGTATCCTAACGTGTGTAATTGTTTCAGCGATTTTCATGTTTCCTGGTGTCAAGGCTGGCAGGCAGGCCTGTTGTGATGTGGCCTGCAGGGTCGGCATTGAACCGTGGAGAAGATTCCTCAACCACCACACAATTGAAACCTCACGACCCAGGCCTGGTCATACCAGACCAACGCAACCAGAACAGCTGGAGCGCTTCCAGATGCATAGCAATAAATAGAAATAAAAGACGCTTCTTGGTATATGGTTGTAATTTATTCTTATATAGCCATAATTCGTTATGATTGACAGTTGTAGCTATAGTAAAATGAGCTGCACTTGTATCCATAATAACGTCACAAAGACCTTTCTGGTAGTCATCAGTGCATGTGCCTAATTACTTCTCATTAATAGTGACACAAATGTACTGTATATTCCATCTATAGCAATACTCAGCATGTACCTGCTTCATCTCTAACCTTCAAGTCCTCACTAACAGTCCTGATGGCAGGTAGATCAAAATTGGGGTCAAATTCAGCTTCAAATTAAGCTGCTATTATATGTAAAACTGAAAAATGAGTCAGGTAAAAGAATAGTGTTATCCCTTTGTAGAGTTTTTTTTGTTTGTTTGTTTTTTTTAGTTCTGATGCAGCTGTGGCTCAGGAGGTAGAGTGCTCACTAATAATCAGGAGATGGGTGGCTCGATCCCTGTAGTCTACATGTTGGAGTGTTCTTGGTAGCATCTGCCATCAGTGTATGAATGTGTCTATGAATGGTTGAATGCTGGCTTGTGTTGTAAAGTGCTTTGAGTGGTTGGTAAGACTAGAAAAGTGCTCCATTTACCATTCCAAAGATGAAGGACAGATGAGTATAGAAAACCATTTTTTCATTTCTTCTTCTTTTGCTTTTTTCCCTTACTCGATAGCCCCATATGGCCCCAACCTCAGCCCCCCTTTCATTCTCAATTCTGGGTCCCCAGCCCCACTTTCAATCTTTGCTCCCCCCAGCCCCTAACCCCAGGGAAGTGGCTTTAGCGGAAAGCCACACAAAAGCCCAGTAGTATTTACACACTCTGCTTTCTCACAGAACGTTCACAGGCTGTTACATGTGCAATTGAGACAACAGGAATTTTCCTCCTGTTTTTTTTCCCCTGTGCCTTCCATGTTTAAATGATTCTCTGCTTTCCTTTGCAACCGGAAAGAAAGTGATAGAAAGATCAGGTTCCTGTTTGTGGCAGATGTGTGGGTGAGGGTCATCTACAGAGAAATATATAGGTGATTTTAGATCTGTTTATCATTTCATTATGTCTCTTTTACAGGTTTCACTATCTCCCTCATGGTGTCATGTTTCATGAGTGTTTCTTTTGAGCGAGCTTCATTATTTACAATCTGTTTTCCAGACATTTTACTGTATCTTGCCATTTATATATGTGCCACTTTGCCACGCAAATCTGGGCTAGACTCTGTGAAAACTGAAGTAATAGTATCTGGGCGGATTAGCGAAATGGATACTCTGATTCCTGGTAGGACTACGTCTGAAGAAGAAGCTGTCATCTTGTGCTCTTTAACAAGGAAGATGTGTTGACTGTTTAAATATCTTTGTCTTAATATTTGTCCACTTAAAGTCCCTGGATAGACGGAGAGTGATTATGATTACTGCAGGAAGCCTTTCTGATGTGTGTATCATGTTGCCTCATGAATCGGAGCGGAAAGACGATACCATCAAAGAGCGGGCTTAGCAATGGCATCTTAAGATGGCAGCAGGAAGTTTGTAAATCACAGTGTCAGATTCAAAAGGGAGCACAGATACTGTTCCACTATAAAACTGGAATGGATTGAGCCCACCGTCGCAGCTGTCCCATCTATATTTTGCTCCCTCTACCTCTCTCTCACATCTATCATCAAGTGTTCTTTTTAATGGTGTAAACTTTCCCATCCGTTTTCAATAGCATCAACAACCCCAGGACCCTGAACGTGCTTGGCAGTCAAACACTAGGCTTTTACTGCCAGCCTCTTTTAACCATCAACCATCAACCCCCTGCCATTTAAAAGTACACAGCAGGCTGGGGTCCCTCTTTGTTGGGATAGTTGAGTAGTTATTGAGAAGCTGTCTGAACCACAGTCATGTGCGTCAAGAGTCAGGGAGGGGTATGCAGGAGAGATCCCATCAGGGCCTAAGAGCCTTTGAAAGGAGCTCAAGTAAAAACTTACACATGCACTTGCACCCACGCACTCACTATCCAACTCGCATGCACACTATGTGCTGTTTAGAAATTGTGTACTTGAATTCCTGTATGCAGGAGGCTTGACACACTCCCCTCTCCCTGCTAAACCAGTGTTTTCAATAGCAGGCCAGTGAGCTCTTTGCTCTTGCATGCAAGGTGACGTAAGAGTGGACAGCATCCCTGTATGACTCGCATGACTTGAGTTTTCTGTGAGGCTTTCTCATTGACCCATTGCTGTAGGTGGGCCAGACTCCACCATATTGTTTTCTCCTAACAAACCACAATATATTGATGACTCTTACTAACAGGAATGCCTACTTAAAGGCCCACTTTATTCCAGGCATTGAGAAAATGTTAGGGAAAAAAAACACACACGCACAGAGTTGCCATTTGAAATGAGATGACATCTCCAACCCTGTTTGCCAGTGACCAACATTTAGCCGCTCAAAGAAGGATGTGAAAAGGTTGAGATTTTGCCAAAGAGAGAGGCCTCTTGCAAGCTTTTATGTGGGACCAGGGGGTAGATTTGGCCCCGAAGTCCAGTCTAAACTGCTTTAGGCTGGAAAGTTGTCAGACTATGATATGATTCACTCCCCTGTTGAGGTTGTGTTGCTCCCACAGATGATATCACTCGTCTCTTTCTCCTACTGCCTGACAGCTGCACCACCAAGATCTGCATTTTTAAGATTGAGAATTCATACATTATTGACACCTGCAGATGTGCTTATGCACACATTACACAAGTACTGTACAATATACACCCCATCATAAATACACACACCTGGAAGCATTTGTTCACTCTTTTATTCACAAGCTCTCTTTTTTCATGTCACCCCTCTTCTTTCTCCTTCTCCTCACCCATCCGTCCACCAATGCCTCCTACTTCACCTTCCATCCGTTTTCTCGCAGAATGCAAACCCAGAAGCTGAGGAGCTGGTCTACAGCCACTATGTGATCTGTAACGACACCCATGAGACGCTGCGCTTTGGCCAGGTGGACACAGATGAGAACGTGCTGCTGGCCAGCCTCCACAGCCACCAGTACAGCTGGAGATCCCACAAGTCCCCTCAGGTTAGTGGGCGCACACACACACACACACACACACACACACACACAACTCAGGGGCTGGGAAATATCTGATGGCCACAGCCCTGTGGTTTTGAGTACATACACACATGTATGCATGCTCATATACACATGTGCACACATACACACACGCACAGAACTTTAGCACACCCATTTACAGTGTAACCAAAAAGACAGTCATCCCCAATATGTGCACAGAAACTGTATACATGGAACATGTACACAGACGTGCACAGACATTATACAGAATAGTGTTAACATAGCAGAGTTAGCACATTAGCACAAGCAATGCACACAGAGAACCATAATACACACATGGCACTTACACACACATTCTGAACCATACAAGTGTGCACACATGTACTAAATGTGGACACATACCAATGTATTTAAAAAATGGCTTACACATACAAATTGAGTCCACAGGCTCGCAAAGGTATACACACTGGACACACCGTCATCAGCGTGCGGCCACTATCTGTGTGTTTCTGTCAGAGCTCTCAGACAGTGCCCTGACAGCACTGTTAAAGAAGATTGATGATATTTAACCCTTTGTGGTTTTGAGGTTGAGCGGAGGGTGGGCTGGCGATATGTGGCATATGTGTGTGTGTTTGGGGCGCACATGTTTCAGGACCCCCATGTGTTCCACGGCGAGTGTGAGAAAGTCAGGCTTGAGAAAAGACATGGCCATAATTGCTCACAGTAAGTCAGTAAGTCAAGTTGTATTAATCATCGGCCATGGTTAATCTGTGCTCTTACCTCACTCTCGCTTACACACATACACACACACACACACACATACACTTGGAGAGTGGCAATCTGGCATATAAGCACAGCGAATACCACATCTCATTTTAGCAGAGAGTCAAAATGACCTCTGTATTTTCAGGGATGTTTTGGAAGAAAGATTGTCCGAATGGGCCAAATGTCATCATAGATGAAGAATGTGATTCCAAGATGGTTCTGTCATGTGTTATTCCATCATGTGTTTGTGGTATATGAAATATGTGTTCTCAAGATGAACATGATTTGTGAAACTAGATAAATAAGGAATAGTGCAACATTGCCAAAAGCACTCAGCTAACTTATTGAGCTTGATGATAAAATGCCTGCCAATGTGTCCGCCTCCAGCAAATTGTAGCGCACACTCCTAATTACATTTTGGGGTTATAAAAATAGTGACACTGATAAGAGAAAGGGTTGTATTTCTTTAATGGTAACTTGGTCGTGCAAGTGTGTTTTTGTAGCTCTTACAAATCAGTTTCCAGACTGCGTATAAGTGGTTGTGCTGTTTTGTTTCAGTCCCACGATGCTTCAGAGTGTCTAAAACAACTCTGATCGCCATGAGCCATCGTTCCCCAGACCTCCCCACTCTCCCCAACCTTTCCTCTTCCTATCTGTTAGCCTGCTGTCCGCTTCAAGCCCAGGACCTCCCCCTTAACCCCTGACCTCTAGTCTGTTTGTCAGTTATATCACCAGCCTCAAGTCTTATCCTGCATTAAACATTCAACTCTTTTAGACTGACCATTTGTGCTGTTATTGTATATTTGCACTCATTTTACACCAAAACCACAACTTTAAACCTATCATCTCTTACTACCTATTCCTGTCCTCATCTTCCACATCTCTGATCCCATTATCAGATTTACCCTTGCGAAACAACAGTGCCTTCAAACAGTCCCTGCCGCAGCGCTGGTTGTTTGAACGATAGACCTCAGCTCTGTGATTTGTATCTCATCAGCTGTCTGCTCTGTCCTCGCACTGGTCAAGCCAGCAGACCTGAGCTTTAAACTATTTTCATGTTGTTTGAGCTTCATTCATAATGATATCCAAGTCTTTTTCTCGTCACACTTTTTCACATCCCCTCACACCCCTCCCCGTTCGCCAATGCTGTAATCCCTCCAAGTACATCAGTAAACACTTTTCAGGCTTGGGACCCGCAGCGCAATTAACTCACTCATGCTGGGGATATGCTAATGCTGTGCATAGTATTCTGTATCTTTTCTTGCCATGCACTGTAGGGACCCACCAGACGCAGGCCAAAACCAATTTCAGGCCACACACCCTAAGCCACAGTTTAGAAAACATGGCTGCACAATATTCCCTTGACGTCGGCTCGGTCCAGCTCTCTCTTTATTCCTGATGTCTCACCTCCATCAGCTCGATGAGATCAGTAGACCTGGACAGTCTCTGGCCTCCACACTGTTTTGGGGTCTCACTTGGACATTTGTGCCTTTCTCTCAACACTCTCCAACAACAGCACACGGTTTCCCAGCGCTGTCCTTGTCCCTTTCTCAATCCCCTTAGCGCAGCCCTGTGTTCTGGTGTTTACGACCAGACTGGCTGAGCTCACTGGGCCTGTCTGGCTTGTCCTGCCGCTGGCCTCAGGCTGGCTCTCCTGTTCTGTCTTGGAAAGAGGCAACTCTGTCCTTTTTATCTGTGTCACACCCCACTAAGTGCTGTCCTCTTGTTTGGGATCATGACCTTGAGTTACCCCCAGGCCTGGTTCAGCCTATTTTTTGACCATCCCTGTCCCTTCTCTTATAAATTCTTAAGGCCACATTGCTCTGTCAGTGGTTTGACTCTGTCCACTCTCCTGACATGAGGTCGTGGCTCCTCCTCCCTTAATTTCATTCTCCTGGTCCTCTTAACCACCACGCTACCATTAGCAACATCACTCTGTCCAGGGTTCATCTATCTCTACCTCCCCCACATTATCCAACACACACACGCATTCTGAAATACACGTTACCCACCCTTGTTGTTCACGACCAATCTTGTCTTGTCTGGGAGGCCTGGGGCCTGTCGAGAAGGCAGGCCATCAGCCTGTCCTCATGACTCTGGTATGATGTGTGTGTCCCAGCTGACCTGTCCCCCAGGAACACACACACACATACACTCTCACACACACAAGCCAGAGCTACTAATTTGCTGTTGTAAAGTAATCTGTCCCCCTTTCTCTCTCTGGTTCCCCTGAGAACTTACTGGATGTGAGATCATCTTGAAAAGAGGAAGATTGGGGGGGGGGGAGCAGAGAAATGGTGGGAGTGAAGAAGAAGGGTTGAAGGCAGAATGGACAGGGAAATATGAGAAAGGGTAAATGAAATGAGGGTAGCAAGGAGTTGTCAAGGGGGATGCTATACAGGCCTGCTTGAGAATATACGGGAGGACGTAGAAAAAGGGAAGCAGGGGCAAAGGATGAGCCATGCTCTTAACACTCACAGACTGGCTTACATTGGCAACACAGCCAAAAATGTGTCTACTCGCTATCTTGCTGTCCCTCCCACCTTTCCCGTATCTCTTTGTTCACTATGCACCAGCACCATATTAAGGAAGTGTAGGTGAGCAGGTTTGCCAACTGAGTTCATTACTTCATTTAATCCTATTATAATCTGCTATTGCCAGCTCATAGACATAATCAGAAAGAGTGAGGAGAGAGCTACCTGAATGAACAGGCCTGCTTTTGTTTCAGCCTGAACTTAAACAGGGAGGCGTGTTTAAAATCCTGCAGTCTCCTGTGTGTGCCTTTGTGTGTCCGTTTGTGAAAGAAGAATGTTTAATGTGTGTGATCCTAAGCGGTCTAACCAGTGTACACTTCCTACGATGTTGACATACCTCCGAATATCTGTCACTTCACTCCGAACGCTCAAGCGGAGTGTTTTTGCAGTGAAACGCGAACCTCAGCTCAGGTCACACTCCCTCTCACTGCTCCTCTGTTTCTCTCCGTCTCCCCTCCACTCTTTCAACCCCCCAGTTTTTGCTGTCAGTCATAACCGTAAGATGCATTAAAAGGGTCGATTGAGGCAGTCACGTCCGCAGAGCTGTGGTCTAACACTTGATCAAATTCATAACCACACGTGCACACTCAGACCCCCCCCCCCCCCACACACACACACACACACACACACACACACACACACACACTGTGATAAAATGTTTCCTAAGGCCTGGAGTTTGTCAGGCTTCTCAGTCTAGTTCCTCTCTTTCAGGCTCAGCATGCCTGCACACCCCAGCATTTACCAGCCAAGGTGAAGAAGTTTATAAACACACAATTTGCCTCATTTATATGTTTTTGCTATATTATTTCATATATATTGAATGAGTGACAGCTATAGATAGAGAGATTGATTCAGATAGATAGATTGATCCATCGATCAAAAAATGCAAGTATAGTCATACATACGTCGCACTCTCTGTATAATTATGTATAGTTTATATCTGTCTCTCACACATAAACACACTCACTGTCCCCACCCTGCTGTTTGTCAGGGTTCTGTCGTGTGGTGTGGTGTGGATGGTTGAAATATCTGGCTGCTTGGTACAGGATGCAGCCCCGCTGATGGAAATCCCTGTGGTTAGTGTGGTTAGCAGGGAGAGGGGCGTAAAAAGCCCCCTGGATTTGGGAAGGTCTTTTTAAGTGCCTACAAGGAATATTCACAATTTGAATAAATTGTAATTTACTCCAGGAGCAGGCTTCTACATCCCTCTCTTACTAGAGGTCGGTCTTAGCGTGTTTGAGTTGTGTGTGTGTGTTATTGGTTTGTGTGTATATGTGTGTCAGTGTTGGGTTGATGTGCGTGTGTGTGGTTCCCAGGGGTAATGTGCTGGAGATAGCAGCCCAGGACTATTAGTTTGTGGTTAGATTGGCCGTGTTGTTGGAAGCAGGCATGACAGGGAGGTATTTGGTATGATTGTGTGTGCGTGCGTGTGTATGTGAGGAAAGTGAGGGAACGTTTTTGTTAATGTGTGTATTAATCTGTGTATTTCCTGTTGCTTACTTGCCATAGCACTTTTTTGTGTCAATCTGATGAGGATTCTCATTTTCAACCTAGAGGTCGATTCAACTTTTACAGCTCATTATTCACAATGGCTACATTTACTCCTTAAAATTTGTCAGTTCTTTTGTCAAGTAGGATTTCATATTTCATCACTCTGACCCACTGTTTAAGAGGCATTCCCCTCAAGTGAAGTGGTTTAGTTGCACTGTTCACCCAGGATTGTGGCTTTAATTGCAGTAGATTAGGCTGACCCTTCGGGAGATATTGGATCCAGTCAGGTTAACCCACACATTGACTGATCTGAGAGAGGGAGAGAGAAGCCGATGAAAGGGACTGCTGTCCATTTTGATCCCAGGAGAAAACCTACACTTTCCTGTTGTTTATCTTCAGTGCTGGGTTAGGTCCAGAAGGAAGGCAGATCTTTTTTTTAGACTAACATGTACTTGTAGGTGAACACTGTATCATCTAGAAAAGGTTACACATCGGCCACTCACTGAGTTACAGGTTGATGATGGTTTGTGTCTGAGCTCACATTCATGCATAGTAACATGAACTACTGATGCATGATGCATTCACCCCACTGAGTCATTATTAATAGTTTGTTGTGTAACAGTACAGTTTATCCTTTACTCTCACACTCTTTATCTTGTCCATTCATGTCTTCCGAAACAACTCTCTAGTGGAATGAAAAATAAATAAATTACCATAGTGATTATTAAGGCAAAGCCTTTGTCATTGCCTGAATGATTAAATTTGAAAATACATTATGTACTAGTTATTTTAACATTCTGTGTCTATGGCAACAAGATACAAATTGTGTGTGAGCCAGTGGGTCAGAAACTGAAGTCAGTCCTTAGAGAGAGAGGATTATTATCATCATGACTTCCTGGGTAGGATAACCTCAGCCAAACAGAACAGTCATCATTAGGCGAGGTTACAGCCTTATTTAGCTATGCACGATTCACGTTCCTGGTCCAGGTCACATGGTAGATGTCCACGATGAGTGAAGAGGACTTGGCCTTCTTAGTCATCACAACTCAAATACTAAAACAATTAATAAAAAGCTTAGGAAAAAGAAAGAGCATCCCTATATTAAACTAAAAGTCAGATTGGCAGCACTGGCTGATGGATTAGTTAAGACCAGCATCCAGGAATCACCCTCATCTTTCTCACTGCTATGAATGAATATATTCATAAATATAAACTAGATCCAGAGGCAAGTACATATACATTATTAGATTACCAAAAAGTCCCAACATAAAAAATAATTGACCAACTTTCCCAATCAGATCCTCAGACCTTTAAAACTGAGAGGTCACTGTAAATACTAATTCAGTCGTCGCTTTTGTCTTCTTTTCTCGGCTTTTAAGACAAAGACAGAAAACTAGACCAGAATATATTGGGTTTGTGTTGAGTCATTTCATGGAAATTCTGAAATCATTCTAGTATATACAATACAGGGAATCACCTTTCTTCTTCTCCCTAATCAATCAGCTCACTCTGTTTTTCTCCTTGATATTTTTGAATCTGCCAACTTCAGTGGCCAGAGGAAGAATACCAACTCTCAACTGTGAAACTAAAGATCTTGGGCTCCTAAATAAGCCAGATGTAAACATATGATTCAGGGCCAAACCTTTGTTTGATATGCATATGCATGCCCTACATTTGACAATTGAATATAAATGAATATTTTTAAATGATTTCCCATCAACAGTGAATCACAGCTTATTTCTAGTAAGTTCACGTTACCACACAAATTATTCGAGACATACACAGCATATCAGCCTCCTCAAAGATTAAGCAGGAGTCTTTTTCCCATGAAGAACAATTTACTTCACATAACCACCTTCGTGTTTTTTTTTTCATCTTCTGCCATTTGAATCCAGCAGTTCCTCAGTTTAATCATTTCACATTTCTTTGCACTGACCCTAGTATCCATATACTTGCATGAATGAAGTGAGGATGTGTTGTGTCCTGAAGATTTATATGTCTCTTAATGGGGCACATTATCTGCCAAATGAAATAAAATCTGCACACGTCATAATAATTAAAGGTCAAAAGTCACAAGTAATCTCATGTTTAAATTTACCTCCAACGCCACAGTCCTCTTGCTTAGGCCAGATGTTTCTTGTGCGTGAACCTCTGTTTCTCCCAACAACCTCCAGTTCAAAAGGTGAATCATTCTCAGATCTATATCACCTCACTGGAGATATTAGCCAAAGGTCTCTATGCTTCTGCAGCCAGCAGTCTTGCATACCCAACCTCATGTCCCCCATTCCGCCTTCATGGCCTCCATGGCTCAAGGACAAGCACCAAGACTACAGCATTTGTTTTTGAGAAACTGGCACTTGCAATTTGTTAGTATTTATTCTTTGTATATGTCGCCGGAGGATTGAAAGTATTTCTCCAGCAGTGCCTGTTGGGAGCCAGCTTGATTAGTGATTAATAGGCTATGTCTCAAGAAGTTCTGAACCTCATGTTTGTCTTATATCACAAAGACAAAGAAAAAGTTCCAACAACATCATATTGCCAGTAATTTTTGAAATCAATGACTCCTGAATATTCTGGGGACCCATTCTCATCTTTCTGCAACCCACCATTTGGTCCTCATCCAACCGTTTTAAAACAATACATTCCAGCTTTCTACCACAACTACCACAGCCAAGATTTTCATGAGAAATACAGGGAGAGTCTCCACCTTCACCAGCCGCTGTTTCTTTTATCTCTGCACAGTTGATTCATGCTCATCCCTCCAAACTCAGCCTGATCTTTTGGAAGAGTTTGTTTTCTCATTCTCACTGACACGCTGTGAGATTTCATTTTGATTCCATGTTGTATATCTGATGAGCCATTGGTCTGTCATGACTCTGTGTGTGTATATATATTTGAGTAATTCCACTCCCTGTGTAGTTTGTCCCAGAGGAAGTTCTCTCTCTGACATGAGGTGATTAATTTAATTATCATGTTGATGAGAGCTGAGCTGCTAGAACCTCATGTTTGTTTTTCTATGTAAATCTTTTTAAACATGCCAATGTGTTAGCAGTTTAAAAAATATGTTTTCATCCTCTCCATCAAATCCTTGGCCTTGAAACTACAACAAAGAGTCTTAAACCATGGGTTGCAACCCTGTTTGGGCAGCAGAACTGTTTCTGGTTGGTCTCCACATGACAAAAGTGTTGGTATGTTTTAATGACCCTGGGCCACATTGCGACAGCAGATTTATTCAATTGAGATCCCAGTCTTAACAAGTTAAAAATCCCTTTTGTACTATGATGTCAGTTACAGAATGAGACTGTGGCCAATGTCTAATGTTTTAACATAGCTGGTGTCTTTTCTTTTGACAACCTTTGGACAAGTAAAAGTGAGGTTCAAATCTGCAACCCTGGGATCATTCCTAAATGCTGTTTAAACAATGAATGTAGACTTGAATACATTCAATAGTAATATCTCAAAACTGACACCAGACCAGCTCTCCAGTGCAAGGTGCATCCCTTGAGACAGGTAGGCTGCCCCAGAAGACGTTGATTTTGTACATTGTAGTAACTCACACTGCACGTTTTAATCTACTTTTCTACACAGACAGAATCTGACACTTATATTCTCACTGCACCAATCAACTGATCAACCTCAATGTAGAGGCATGTGCTGCATGGAATTGTTTCCTCATTGGCAATTCCAATAAAGTTTATTCAAAGTAGTAGTAGAGAGTAAGAAATAGATAGAGCTGCAGATGGCTGGAAGATGCAGGAAATATTGACCATATTCTGTGTTAGTACAGTACAATTTTATTTCACAGCAGTCTCAAGACTACAGTTTCAGCTACAACATGTAAAATACTACGTTAATATGATTGAAACAAGCTCACTACAGTTAAAACAGATCTTTTGACAGCAGCCATGGAAGAAATTGGACCATGGAACTGCCAAACTGCAAGACAACCGATTAAAATTTTGGACATGCCATAAGTCCAATCCAGGCAATTAATCAGACATTGTGACCCCCTCAGACTGCACGCCAAAAGACAGATAGATCTGGCAGAAATTCGTACAGATTCTAAAATGAGCCCCTCCATAATCAGAAGCAGGTTAAGAATCGGTGAGCGCTGTGGTCCCATTGGTGCTGCCCTGGATTCAGCACCACGGACAGCACCTTAGTGCTGTATGACCAATCCCACAGGAATATCACTGGGCTGTATGGTGATTGTAGCATAGTGGCCACGGTAGGAACTACAGGTCACATGACTTCCTGTGACCCAGAGAGGCGTTTCGCCTCATACTGCACATTCAACATGTTTCATTTCAAATGAAACAGCTGTAAAATTAAGAGGAAAATCCTCTTAGAATTACACACAATAAAAAATACAATTTATTGTATAATTATTTTAAGTTTGAAATATTATGTTATACGTTTGAAAGCCACCAAGATCTGTATCAAGATGTTAATTTTGCATAATTCACATGTGAGAGACGTCTGCTGGGCAGAGCCGGTGAAAGACCCTATGGCACATGTTGTACCAGCACTCAAGTTAGAAGCATGAGAAACTTTTTAGTGTATGACCATTGTGTGGTGATATGTTTTCTGCACTTTCCTGGGCTTCAGTGTCATTACACAATCTACCACTCTGTGGTTAGTGGTAGCTGTATGGGGTCAACCCATGCTGCATTTGTTCTTTTGCAGGAGAGCTTGTGGTTTCGTTGTAGTGAACCAATCCTCTCTGTAGTGAAGTGTTACATTGCACTATGCATTGCATTGTCAAACCACTGGAGACATCAATTGCATTCATGTCGTCTGGGTTAGACTGCAGTCAGCCCACAGTTGCTGGTAGATTAGAGGCACTCTAATTGTGGTCATGGTATGGGTGACTGAGGTCTCCACTTTGCCTAATCAGCCTGTGATCAAGGACATACCACTTTTTGTTCACTTGTATGTACAGTATGCATGTTTGTTTGTTTGTCTTTGAACAAATAAGTTTATGTACAGGATGATGTTAACCCTCCGGTGGACTGATGTTTTCCTGCTGTTTGCCCAGTGTGTGCTGCAGTTGGCTACGATGTCATGTGACCCCGAACAGCAGTAAGCAAGTAGAGAGGACAGATGTTTGGATGGATATTAGTCTGAACATGGGATGAAACTATAAAACTTTGCCTGCATATGTGGGCAGTGTAGTGTATGTGTGCAGCATGTTACAATAGTTTCCCTGTGTTGAATTTCTAAAGCCTTGGGCGAGCTTTTGTTTTTTGTGTTCTCAGACTGAGACAGGGTCTCTGTCCTTCCAAGGGTCCTCGACCACTGACTTCTTCATCTCCCCACCATGCGGTTTCCAAAGCTCTCCCGTCTCAGACAGTACTCCTTTTGTCAGCTCCCTTCGTTTGGTTACGAACACTTGCCGCGTCTGCGTCTCCTGGAACCCTTAAGGCCCTGGATGTCTAAGATGCCTCGGTAGAAACCAGAGGGAGAACTATGGAACAGTGTTAGTCAAGCGTAAACCTCTTAACATCTCCTCTGTCAACCACGGACCCACACAATGCCTTCTCTCTGTACCTTCTTCCAGCTCTCAAACCACTACTTAGACTTGCAAATCTGGGCTTTGATGTTGCACTGCCTTGCTCCTTTTCTCAGAGAGAGGGAGCCAAGGAGGAGAGAAGCATTGCAGACAGCTGTTAAAGCCACCATAATTCCCTCATGTTACATGGGTTAGCCCTCACTGCCCTGGCAAGGATGCTGTTGTGTCTCTCTGTTCTCCCTTAAACTCATTTACGCTCTTTTTTTTTTCCTCTCTCACTGCAGTTCAACTTTGTCTACCTCTCTCCTCTTTCCCATACTCATCCTTTCAAGAGGACAAAGTTATCCATATTCTTTTGTTGTCTGGGTATAAACCTGTTTCTCATTTGTTAGGTGGCTAGCTAGCTCCCTGGTCCCACAGTTATTTCAACAGACAAGACAGGCCTCTGTTTCACATGCTTTTTTTTTTTTTTTCATCTACGCCCAGATGACATTAAATAAGATTGGCAGTAGAGAGACTTGTCAAACTATTTTTAAACCTTTGGTATATGAAAGAATTCACATCGTTTTCAAAAAAGGTTTCAAGCTTCAGAAGGTTTAATTTAACTTGTTTGGGTGGAATTGAGTGGTAATCAAGCATCTAAGACCTGCTGCAGCCTGTTTGGGCCTGTTATGGAAACTTGTGTGCAAAGCTACTGGTGGTGTTTATACCTCTACTCCCTGTCTCCAAGTCTCAAGTCTCCTATTATAGTCTGAGTGAGACTGAATAAAGGAATGGTAGTAGTGGGTAGACGACCACGACCACTGCGGCTTTGTCGTCCCGTCTTCGCAGCATCCAGGAACACTGATTTCATCTCCTCTGCGGACAGACACTTAATTTGTGTTATGTGCGCCCAAGCACATTCCTGTTAGAGGACAATAGATGCATCGTGGTCACAGAGGCAGGAGTGACTCGTTCTGTCTGCAGGAGGACAGGGGTTGACGAGTGTTTAATGGGTGTGTAAGTGTGTGTGCGTCTTTTATATCCCAGTGGGGACTTTAACCCAAATGCACACCAACCCATGGGGACCTCCTGTCACTGTGGGGTGAAAAGTAAGGTCCCCAGGGGTTCACACTGCTTTTTGAGGTTTAATACTTTGTTTTAGGGTTAGGGTTACAATTTGTAAAGGTTAAGTTTAGGGTTAGACATTCAGTTGTGATGGCTAAGGTTAGGCTAAGAGGCTGGGGAATGCATTATGTCAGTGGAGTGTGCCCACGCAGATAGTGATACACATGTGTGTGCGTGCATGTGAGAAAGAGGGTGATTTCTCTAACTGTGTGTGTTTCTCTGTCCATCTATGCTTGTGCCACATTATCAAAGCAGACACATGAGCATTTGACATTTGGATGACGTAATGGCTCTGTACCAGGAAGTTAATAGTCATTGCTTTGGTTATGACTGACCAATATCGTGCTGTGTTTTACAGGAAACGTTGTTGCTAATTATTTTCTCTCGGGACAGGATTAAGCAGTGAAATGGTGAAGCAGACATGACATCGCACCCGTGATGGAATTTGGTTGGTTGATTGACTCACTGAACACAACCTACAGTTTAGGTGGGTGGTGATGGTAATTCTCAGAAGTTAACACCATTTCTGAATGTGTCAGTCCCATGTTTGGGTTCTGCATTTACTTTCCATAGCAACTGGGACGTCTGGGTGATGGAGTTCCAGAGGGTTCATGTGGTACTGATCTTGTGATAAGACCGTACATGGGCCCAACATGATCTGTGGGGATTTTAACGTCATCATTCTGACCCTCTGATATTTAGTTTAGTCGACAGGTGTTCCTTGTTACGTTTAGGTTAGTCACAATTTCAGCAGACTGTTTGATTTGAAAACATATGTCAAAGTGTTATTATGTACTCAACATTCAACAATTCCTGCAGTAATTTAAGCAGATTGGATTGTGGCAAAGCCAGTAAACCCAGTGGTAATATGGTAATATGCAAACCATATCAAACTTCAGCTTTCATCATTGCCATGTTTGACCACTACAAGGCAAGTCAGTCCTGTGATGACGTGGCCCCTGCAGTCTGGCTGTGGACACTGGACCAAAGAGGCATGGGGGTTGATTCAGTTCAAGGAGGAATGGACAGTCCCATTGTCAAATCACTCAGATGACTCATCTCTATGGAACTGAGATGAATCATCTGTATCTTTGTTATATTAGTGCGTGTGGACAAACATGTCACTGTAAACCATCATGATAATACAAGGCTGGGGTGTGCTGTCAAGCCAAAAGGCATATCAGTAACTTATAGTCAGTTCATTTCTAAAGATGAATAATTGTAGTTTGATTATATTAATGAGGGGAAAATGTCTTGGTAAAGCCTTTTATTGATATGTCAATACCTTTGGTCGAGCTACGTCCAAAGAATTTGAAAGAATGCTTGTATTTTGTTAACGTGAGGGCTTGTGGCCAGAGTTGTTATTGGAAAAGCAGAAGTATGACATGACCCCGGTCAAATCCTGCTCACTATCAGTGAAACGGATAACAGATGATATTCTGGTACAGTACATTGGAGTCACAGAGTGAAAATGCTTTGTGCAGTTACATCCAATTACTCAGTTTAATAATACCCCAGCAGATCACTCCGGTACCAAAGCTGGGGCCCAGTAATGTGCTGGAAACTAAGTGTCCATCATCAGCCAGCCACAATCACAATCTCTCCCCGGGGATTTTAGGGAAATGAGGAGAGACTGAGATTTCAATTTCACATTTCTTTTACACTCAATACCCAACTCGGGACAGGATCGTAATATGACAGATGGGCTCTTAGTTGGTTTTGGACACAAAATCCTCATCTCAGCGCCAGTTACTGAGGGAGAGTGTAAGAGGTTTTTTTTATCAGATTTATTTGCTATGAGATAAAAACTTAATTTTGTTGGTTTTGCTCAAAATAGGGTTAGGTTTTTCTCAAGATACTAATACAGCAAATAATCAAATTTTACAGAGTTCGTGTAGATATTATAGATTAATACAGTACTGGACTCAAGCCCATATCTAATTCATTGAACAATATTATTTACAAGTATATAAAAAATGTTAGTTGGCTTTTATTAAACTGTGAAATAATTTACACTTTCATACTTGCTACATACATTTTCCAGTTATTTCAGTCCTGCTTTGTTTGTCACCTTGGCATGCTGGCCTTGTCACGCCATTATACACTACAGGCAGCTATTGGGCTTCACTCTCATTTAAGGCCCTGTGGGGTATTTCATCATTTTGGTTCTTGAGGTTAGAGATCTTCAAATTAGAAAGCAGATGTGATTATGGTTTCTTAGCATGCCTGGGGGCACCGCAAGCAAAATGAAAAACTGAGTGAAAAAGTTAACTCTTACTGTTTTTAAGTTTCAAAAGTGAGTGCCAAGATCAGTTTTAATTTTCATCACACGGTTCCCCCTCTCCACTGTTTTGTTGTCACCTAGAGTATGTTTTGTATGTTGACATGCCCATATGTTCACTAAAAGGATTAATGGTTTGCTGAAATTGGCCCTCCTGTGTGTACTGGCAGCAAAGAAATCCTCTCCTAAAGCAATTTTAATGTAAGTGATGGGTCCATGTTCTGGGCAAAAATGCATCCAACAGTTCATCTGAAGCTAAGATGAGGCTTCAACAGTGTGAGTAATCAAGTCGGTACTTTGCAAAGTTTTAGCATAAAATGGACAGTCCTTCCTTAGTGAGCTGGAGGGACAGTAACACAAAGTGGGAGTTTCGCACTAAAAAGAAAACTGTGTTGGATACATATTTGATTGTCTATCTCACACTGCCGAAGTCTCATATTAGCTTCAGCTTAATACATTTTTGCACAAGATATGAACTGTAGATTTTGTCCCCATTGGAATTGTTTCAGAAAGGGTTGTATCATGGCCAGTATAGACAGAACCAGTAAGTCTTTTAGTGAGCATATTCACATGTGAGTATTGTTTTTGATAATTACTAATCCTAGCCTATCCTTTAATTCCACTAACTGACCAACCGAGGGACTGTGTGGTCTTTGAATGTTTTGCTACAGACGAACGTCATCATCTTACAAATACATTTCCACTGGTTCACTTCAATATCGCAAGTGTAAGGCCAGGCTTAATCCATGTGCATAAAACCACCACATGTGGCTGACTGGAAGTCACAAAGAGGCAAAACAGCTTCTTATTTTTCATTCTTGTTGTCCTACGTGTCCAGTTCATCTGTGTCACTGCTGTTTTTTTTGTCTTCCACCGCTTGAGTCAGAGCAGTGATGAATTAAAACAAGAGCGCAGTCGCTGTTTGAAGTTTGAGGAGAGACATTATTATGACTTCTCCCTTAAAGGTCAAGTTGAGCCACAGGCGTGATAAAGTGCGCCGCGAGAGAGGGAGGAACAGAGGGGTTAAAGGAGAGAGACGTGTTGAAATAACAAATCGGTCCTCGCAGATGGTGCTGAGGCACAGCAGAGTGGGTTCACTACCACCACAAGATTTTGACCATAATTAACACCAATGCTGTACCACTCTCAAATCTTACAGACAGAGGCTAATACTAAGACGTTAAGGGACATTTTGAAGTTGAATGCAAATTAAAAGGTTTCCATCTCATCCAGTACCGGGCCACTTAAATGGCAAAAAATCCCACAATACAGTTATTTTCAAAAATTTTCCTCAAACCACCGTGATCTTAACTGGCCTTGATTATAATGTTAGCACTGGTTTAGGGAATCATCTAGCGGTTCTCCACCCTTAGGCTTAACCTTAACCTCCACCACCTGGCTGTTTACACCACTCTGCCACTTTCCCTGTGAGTGAGTCCACTGAGCAGGAGATCTGAGAAATTATGTCATTCCCACTCAGCCGACAGGGAGGAGGGATGATCTTGAAGAAAGTGGATTCAGGCTTTGATTAAGAATGTTATTGTAAAGAAATCTGCCTTCAAACAGTGAGGAAAGACTGCGGTGCAGAGAAACATAGAAGGTCTTGACCAGGGTCCCCTCGTGCTCTTTGACCTCGGGAGTAATTTGTTTTTCTTTAAACAGATTGTCTAAATGTTCGGCACATTGAATCAACGAGCCAAAGTGTAAATCTTCAAAAGCACTTTTCAGGGTTTCAATCTGGTCGCTACTCCTCTGGGAGGGTGTTGAACCCGTCCCCTCACGCCCCCACCCCCCACTTGTCTCCCCTGTCTTAGACTCTCTCACTAACATACATTCTTTCTCTTTCTCACGTTTTCTCTTCTCCCTTTCTGGCTGTTGTGAGTGGGATGTTGTATTGGCAGCAGGGCAGACACAGAGAGTTCAGTCAGGTGGAAGGTCAGCCTCG
The DNA here is from genome assembly GCA_037975185.1 of Centropyge bicolor. Lineage (NCBI taxonomy): Eukaryota > Metazoa > Chordata > Actinopteri > Pomacanthidae > Centropyge > Centropyge bicolor. Next base: position 3,088,942 of record JBBMOC010000032.1, on the reverse strand, counting down.
CTGCCTCGAGAGGGGAGAAGGCTTTAGATCTCCCTTCATATTTATGGTTCTGCTCCCATATTGTGACCGTGCTCTCGTGACGACACTCACATTGTTTGACAAATGAGTTTTCTTGTCATGTAGCGCTCAGCATCCTGTGATGATAAGTGGACAAATACTCTATGTATGACCTCACTGTCTGGATGTATGCATGGACATTTGCCCACTTACTTTATGGACTGCATGTTTTGGGAGTGGAGTTAGATGAAGGGGAATGTGGCAACAGTTGCAGAAATATGTTTTTCATGGCACATTGTTGAAAACCAAGTCGGTGTTTTGCACACTGTGATATTGTGTAATGAAGAAAGCGTCTCAAACACCCGTCTGCAGACTGTCTGCAGATACAGATGTAGTTATTTTAGAAATCATGCTTCTTTACATATTTTCAGCCCCGCTGCCATGTTGTGGACCACAATACAGGGAATTATGTAGAAATTTGTCGGTCGGAAAATTGTCACCATTGTAAAGTTGTTTGAATGTCAAAAGATAGGACGGCGTCTGTTTATTGCTGTCCTCCTGAGTCTGTGTGTTTCCACCCAGCCACACACGTGGATGGACTCCGCATTGAAGTGATGGATATGAAACTGAAAAGGTTGAGAGGCAAACTATCTGCCTCTTATTTAGACGTGCGGAGAACAGAGCTTTCCACATCCAACCGCACAAGTACACACACACACACATGCAGCCATAATGAGCTTCCACATCAGCTGTTTTCCACCAGCCAGTTTATTGTGTGCGACCTTCCATTTCTACTTCCAACAGCAGCAGGCCTGTTCAGCACCAGTAAACAGGAACTTTGTTGTCTCCCTTCTCCCCCCTACCAAAATCTTCTAAACAAAGAATCTTGTTGTTTACTTGCCTTTTGCTTGGGGATAAATAAAGGCCATGAAGACTAACCTCTGATGTCTGGTGTCTTCTGTCTCTGTTGTGTTTCTGTGTGTGTGTGTGTGTGTGTGTTATTTTGTGTCCCATCCTGCAGCTGCTGCACATCTGTATCGAGGGATGGGGGAACTGGCGCTGGTCAGAGGCCTTCAGCGTGGACAACGTAGGGACTCTGCTGAGGACTATTCAGTACAAAGGACGCACAGCCTCGCTCATCATCAAGGTGGTGCAGCTCAACGGTGTCCAGAAACAGGTACAGTCAGTTTCTGCTGACTTATTATTGACCTACTTATTGTCATAAAAAGCACACTAACACTGAACTATGTAAGCCTTGAGAAAAAAAATGCAAAAAAAAAGATCATTTGTAAACACATTATTTCAATTCCTTATCCATAAAACATTATTATACACACAATTTTGTTCTCAATTCTGCTGCATTATATTAAATTTCTATTTTGCTGCAATACTTAAAAAACAAGACATCAATATGAAAGGATATTACAGCTGCTGTTTTAGGTATACTAAGTTTACTGGAGTTTATCGGTTGTCATAGATTTGTCACGTTTGGTATTTCTTGGTAAGAATTATCTGACATACAAAAGTTTACATTTTGAATTTCCTTATAAAGCATAAAGCATAATTGGAATTGCGGTAACAAGAACTTTATAGTTAGCTTAAGCAATTAATGGAGAGACAATGGAGAACGTGACCCAAACAAAAAAGACTCACAGTGCTGGCAGCACTTTTTAATTGACAAGTGAAGATTTGTGGTGTGAATACCACAACAGTAATAAACAAGGACCAAGGCTTTCAGCAAAACCATGAATATAGTGATCCTGCAGATTATCTTCCTGTGAATCTGTAAAAGTTCTTATAAGTGTTTTAAAACTACACAGAAAGCAGGAACTTGTTTGCTGCGTTATGCCTGTTGACCGCCGCTATGTGTCACTTTGGAAGCTTGGTCTTTTTCCCAGCGCTCATTTTGGGATGAGCACTTTTTAATCTCCAGTTTTTTCCATTTGTGTGTTATGATTTAGTTGTTGCTCGGCTAACAACAGACTGTATTCTGTTTTTGTTTTCTGTTTTATAGCACTAAAACAAAAGCGTATGAGCCCGAAGCCATCCAAAAACACAATGAGCCCCATCAATCCACACAGAAGATCACAGGAAATCATAAGCCGGCATAAACCAAATCATAAACCAGCCGCGTTCGCCTTTTTACACCAAGAATGGTGGTGGATCATGTTTGGATTTTTCCACAAATACGAGGCCGAGTCGTTGTATTCCTGAAAATGTAGCGATGCCATCAGATTATGGCGGTGACACTCTGTTATGTAAACAGTGTCAAGTGTCGCACATGTCTCCCTCTCATCCTCCAGACAAAACAGACTCGGCCTCTCACATTCCTTCCTCCGTCTGTCCCAGACTTTGCTTACATCTTGTTCCCATTGGATCCAATGATAGGGTATGAGCGCTGGTCACATCCAATTCACAACACAAAGCCTCAGAGTGGGACAGCGGCTGCCACTACAGAGGAAGTTGGCTCCTGCCTGTGTGAACATACCTCGTCTCGTCGTTGTTGTGTTTGTTTGTTTTTTTTTTTGAGGGGGGAGGTTCGTCCTCCAAGTGTCACACACTGCTGCACTCTCCCTCCCTGTCTAGCTCCCCTGCTGTCTTTTATTGTGACGGCCTCTTTATCATTCATATTGGCACCTCATGTTGACTGCTGTTCAAAAATCCCCCTCGTATAAATCTCCCTCATATAAATGCCATATACGCAAACACACACATCTGCACACACATGCATTCTGTAATTAATCACACACGCTGGGCACACTTTGATGCCTGTGGTAGAACACGTGTGAAGGCAGGAGTATTAGGGCTGCTACTGACAATTACTGTCATGATCAATTAATCTGTTAATTGCTTACATTGCACAAAAGGTACACAGTTGATAATAATGTTCTAGTGTTCAAATAGGAAAAAGCAACAAATGTTCACACTTTCTCTCTAACAGACTTCCTCTCGTTCTCTTTTTTTTTTTTTTTTTGAACATACTGTATGTGTGTGTCAATGCCGAAAGGAAGACAGGCAGTCAGGGAAAGAAAGTGTGTGTGTGTACAGCTAGCTGCTGATGTGAGTGTGTGTGTCTGTGAAGTAATGATTGGTGGAGAGTTTTCCCACGTTAGGGGCCAAAATCATGATCAGTACCACAACCTGCTGAACACACACACACAGCCATGCCTGTACATACCGATATATACACACTCAGAGAGAGTGGTGGAAGTAATCAATTCTGAGCACAATTAGATGTGGCTCTCCCAGTTGAGAGCTCCCTGGTGGCTGTGGCTTGGCTGTGCATGCATGTGTGTGTGCATATGTCATGATGTAAGACTAAAGGAAAAGTAGTGTATGTACATGCGTGTGTGCATACTCATAGTGACCGTAGGAAAATTTTTATCAATCAATGAGGAAGCAATCAGGCTACAAAGAGCAACCATTTGATAAAAACAGAGACAGCAGCAGTGCAGCTACGGACGCATCAGGGAGTCGTTTTAGTAACAGTGAAAGTAGAATTTGAAGTTTAACTGATTCAGAAATCTTTAAGCTGTGATGCATTTCCTAGCAGCAGTGACCTTTCAATGGTGAAGACTTGACAGACGATGACTTTCCCCCCTCATCTCTCAAATATGCCAAACATCCCCATTTCTTAGCTATAGAGTTTTTGCTTTGCTGTTTAATGTAAAGGAAAACCTTGTTTGTTCCAAAAGCTATAGTGTTCCTCAAGGCATCAGTAAACTTCATCCATAGCTTCTCCTTTTGAGGACATTCTAAGATCACAGGCATCTCTGTGTTCAAGGCTCGGTGTCTATTGCCTCCTACAGTACATGAGATGAATTATTTTCTTCCTAATCGTGTCGACTCTCCCCTGTAACCTTCTTCTCTGCAGGTGATAATCTGTGGGCGGCAGGTGATGTGCAGCTACCTGACTCAGGACATTGAACTGCGGGTGGTGCAGCACTACGTGGGGCCCGACAGTCAGACGGTGGTGAGAGAACACTGTGAGTGCCTGGAGGCCGGGGCCAAGCTGCCTTCATATGTGCTGGAGGACGCTGAGATGACGGAGCTGTGTGTGAGGGCCAGAGGGGACGAAGACTGGTCCCAGGACGTTCAGCTGGAGAGGAGGGACAAGGGCAGCAGCAGCTCTGTTGTGCAGGTACAGACTGTTGAGTCACTCCTTGATCTTTAAGCTGAAGTCTGTCTGATTGCTCTTCACTATTATAGCTCTGTTAAATGTATTTTTTAAGAAGACATGTTTGATGTGGATATCAGATAGAGGCAGATGGAAAAGCACATTTGGACAGACTGTAGTATTTCCATTGTGCATGGAATTGTACTGATGTAAACTGTTGAATGCTCTAGCCAGGCAAACGCACATCGACGCACACATTGCACACACCACTGCTTCCAACCGGCTCCATCCACACACACATGTTTAGAGCTGGTGACTGGACCACCAACTGTGGCCGGATCCTCTTCTCCTGGGTGGCCACAGTGGCAGAGCTTCCACGCTGCTACTCACAGTTAGGGAACACATTGAGATCTTCCCCTCAGATAGCCTTACAAAGGCCCTCCAACCCGTAACCCAACCATGTTGAGAGGCAGAAAATACAGTTTATGCTCTCTCATAACAACACTAACCATAGACAGGAAACACTGGCTGATATGTGGGCACAGGCAGAGGCTTTGAAGGCACTTTCACACTGCTGGATTAGCGCCAGACAATCACTCCTTCGCTTCATCCCTGCTGCTCTATGTCCCTGTATTTTTCTTGTTTCCCTCGTCTTTGTCTGTCCCTCTGCCTTTATAAACCCCATGCTGTTAACAGCTCGCCACTCTCGGCTTCTGTGTGTGGGTCTGAACATCTCTGACTCCACTCCAACCTCCGCTGTTATCTCTTCTCCTCAGATCAGTCATTCATTACACATATGGAGAGTTGGCTCCGAATGAGAGAGCTGCCTGGACTAGTAGCGGGGTCCTTAGATCTCTCTATCTCTGTCGGTCTCCTGCTATTTCACTCTCTCGTTTCCTCCCTTTCTTTTACTCTCTCGCCCACACACTGGCTCGCTAATCTGTCTTGCAGTTGTTAACTCCTCTTCTTTATTTACTTCATCCTCTGGTATTCGGCTCGTCCACCTGTTCCAGCCTCTGACTCTCTCCCCTGCCGATGTCTGTCTTTTCTCATCTGTCTCCTGATTATCTGTATCAGTAATCCATCCAAAGTAACTCCTCTTCCTCATATCTCACCTTCCTCCTCCTTAACTCTTATTCAACATCTTTTTTTTGCCCTTGTCCTTTACGTTTGACAAAGTACAGAAGGTCATCTTGACCTTATCCCAGCAGTGAGTGTTTTTGGTGGATCAGGCCTCTGTTGTATCTGTTTAGAAAAGTTTCACTCCCTCATCCTAACAAGGCTGTTTTGCAAGGCCCACGATATTAAAAATGAAATGTTCGCTCTGTCTCTTTGCTTCAATCTGCTGTCCCCAGCATTAAATGAAGTCCCTGGTTTGTCATAAACTAGACCACTTGTAATGTGCCTTGGCATCCCTAGGCTTTAATGAGGAGCGAGGAGTAAATGGGACAAACACCAGTGACACATTAAGAGCGCTCAGTCTTCGGTGGGCACATTCTCAGCCTTTAAATCTTGCTAAGATTTAACTGCCTGTAATGGCCCATTATCTGGCACTAACAGTTGTCAGTCGCCTCAGCCACGATATTGTGTTGCAGGGCTTAAGGGAGACTTAACTTTTAACTACTGGAAGAAGCCAAGAAACAAAGTTTTTAGGACAAAACATGATAATGCTTTACTGATGGAGGCAATAAGCATTATTTCAGTGAGTGTCAGAGGCAGCAAAGGCATTTAAGTCATCAGATGCTCATATTTTTTATTCTAACCTCAAACTAACACAAACAAGTTGCCCTCAATTGTCCTTGATCAATCTTTTTCTTGTTAACCCTTTGCATTATTGGAAAGACGCCAGACGTGCTGACACCACATGCTCTTTTGTTAAAGAGATTTGAATTGGAAAGTTGGATTTATGAGTAATGAGAACATCAATAACAGCCATTTTGTTGTCTCATTTCAGGTGCCTTGCTCCAGTGGTTCTTTGCTCTACGTGTGGTGTACTCTTATCACGATTGAACCTGACTCTCACATGCAGCAGAGAGTGGTGAGTATCCTGTGCACGACACTTACATGCAGAGTGACACGAAGTTGTTGTTTTTTTCTTTTCTTTTCTTTTTTTAACTTTACCTGAACAAAAGATAGATTAATACAGACTTGATAAGGATTCATTTAATAATTCAATTATTAAACATTAAAATCATCATCACGTTTAACTATCCTCACCTCTGTACAGTCAGTTCGTTTGGGCATTATTAGTCTCACTAGTGACTGTTCTGAATCCCCTGTTTCAGGTGGTTTTCAGTCCGCTGTTTGTCATGAGGAGCCACTTGCCAGATCCAGTAATCCTCCACATAGAGAAGAGGAGTCTTGGACTGAGAGAGAACCAGCTGATACATGGACAGGGCCACCAGGAGCCTCTGTTGAACACTGAGGCCGACCTCACTCACCACCTCACTTTCCAGGCCAGGTAAAAAAAAATGTAAAAAAATCCATGAAGCAGATTGAGCTTTAATACATTAAGACCTAGTACATAGGATTGCCTTACATGTAAAATAAGTTCCCACCCCTAAAAAGCAAGGTAGATCTAAAATGTATTGAAAAACAGAAGTAGAATTATCTACATCACCCACAATAATCAGTATCCGTCCTCGTGACTGAGGCAGAGCTTCATCTGCCACTTCATCTGGCAGCTCTTCTGTTTTCCATCCCCACTATTTGCACATAGCATGCCCATCAGCAGGACCAATCCGCCGGACAATTTATTTCTTTCAGTCCAGAATTTTATTATGTCATCAGTGAGCAGCTCATACTGCTGCAAAGGACGGAGTCCGACTCCGGTCTTCTGTAATGGGTTTTTTATGCCTCAGTTTAGCAAAGATGGAGAGACACTTACTTAAGATTCTTTCACACCACATTCTGGTTTCTGTGAGCCAACATGAAGACATGATCCAGGGGAATCCAGGCACATTTCAAGGGAACAGGAAGCCAGCTTGGCAGCAGCTGACGCACAGCTCCGATTCCAACATGTCAGGTTGGACCATAATTACACCTCATTTAGATACGGGCCCTAACAGAGAGCAGGTTTTTGGCCCCGCATCGGCTCTGTATTTGTCTGTGTGTGTGTATGTGTTTGTGTGCGTAGAGAGGATTGCATGTGTGTGTGCACACATGTTTGCGTGGGTGGATGAGTAGTGTATGTGCACATGTGTCCTCGTGTCGGTGTGTGGTCTGTGTCTGTCATTGTCTTAGTTAGCTACGTGCCAGCATAAGTGTGACAGTCGCCACTTCATCATGGGCAGAGTCTGTCACATACATCACTGCTGCGCCTGTTACTCTGTCCCAGTTTGTCAGTGTGTGTTCACACTTTCTCATATTGTCCATGTGCTCTAAGCTCATGTAAGAGACAGCTCCTTATACGGTTTATCAAAGTAGGCTCCACTAAGCTGAATCAATGTCAGAATGTTTAGTTGCGTCAAAATTCAAAAGAAGCATGAAAGAAATGCCATGTGCCTGTTGTTCATCTGTAGGCTACATCGTCTAATAACATCACCATGGTACCTCATGTGTCATGTCACTGCATATAAATGGCAGATGCTTTAGTCCAAAGTGTCTTTCAGGAACATGAGTGTTTATTTTTCAGCATGGGTGGCCCCAGGGGAAATAACTACCACATGTACACACTGTATTGTTGTTGTTCCTACTGTATTTGTTATCTGTACATCTGTAATCTGTGTTGTTTTATGCGAATCCTTGGAAGAAAAATCACCCCTTTGGTAGCAACTAGTGGTGATCTGAATAAACAGAGTAAACGTTGAGTGTAATTGACTCCCCCTGAGAGAATTTTTTTTTTTTTTTTTTTTTTTTTTTTTTACTGTAACCGTTGTGTGTTTAGATATCTGGTCACAAAGTTTGTTTTGATTTCAGCTGCCATAAAGGAACCACAGTGGCCATACAGTGACTGGGAATATATTTGGCCCCTGTTGTTGTAGATAAATCCTTTTCATGTGCGCAAAAAGCAAGCTCAGAAACAACCAAGTGTCTTGTCTTTCTGTATTGCAACCACAATGCTCCTTGTGTTTACGATCCGTCCCCTGCCTAAACCGCCTCTCACCGCACATACTTACATACCCGCCTCCCTCATCCCCCCCGACTCAATCTATCCCTCATCCCTCTCCATCCTCACAAAGACACACACACTGCAGGCCAAAACTGTAAACGCACCTTCATGCACATACACAAGCATGACGCACACATGCGCATGCACACAAGGCCCCCAACCCCAAACCTCTAGGACGGATCCAATCTTGAATGTTCGCTGGTCAACAGCTCGTCTTTCCTTCCTGTAATTACACATAGTTGTGGGCTCTAATGGACGAGGTAGAGAGCAGAGCTGCGGTCTGCGACACAAGAGACACAGACAAGTCTTAACCAGAACTGTTATGTCCTGCTCTCCTCATACTGGCCACCACATTAGAAAGCTGAGGGTTACAATCAGAAGCCTCTTCCAGTTTTCCCCCCCTGAGGAACTGCGCTGGATGAAAAGCTTCCTGTCAACACCTTGTCCCTCTCCTCTGTCTTGCCCCAGATCTATAAGCAATAGCCCCTGTGTTCCTTTTATAGCACAATGAGCTCTATTAATAAACTACTGCTCGGGGGTAAGGGGGCTGCTTTGCTTTAGCCAAGTGGAACTGGATGCTGCCCAGAGAAAGAGAAGAAGCTATTACAGTGCTTGGATTTAGTTCTTTTTTTTCTGCTTGTTGCAAAGCCATAATTGACCAGTGTCTGGGTCTAGGGTATCCAATAGGATTATTTACTGCTGTTTAGCTTTTCCTATGATCTTTCTGAATTAGAGTTTGTAAGGCGAGACTACGTGTCAGGAAGAAAAATCCAAAACAAAAGGCAGATTCAACCCTTCTCGAGGTTTCGGGGTAACAGCAGAGTTTAGCTGGAGGTCACTGTAATTGTTTTGAACAGAACAATGGGAATAGTCAGCTGCTGTCAAGAGATGTCTTCTTCTGCAGTGAAATGAAAAAATACATTTGAATCGCTTCTGACATAAAATAAGTAAACATGCTTCCAAGCCAGATTTGCTGACAAAACACACAGCAGTAGTTCACAACCGTGCGCCTTTGTGACCCTAAGAGTATGCAGGGTTTCATTTCAGGCAATCACTTATCACACCATCCACCACAGAGCAGATAATCAAGGTAAATGAAATCAGCTGGTACAGTGCCTGCTTGGCAGGAGGAGCTGCAGATTGTAGGGGAAAGATAGCTAGATATGTTTGAGAATCACGGAGAATATACATGTCTTGCGAGGTATCTATTTCAAATGAACACTGGCTACACTTTCCCACAAAGACAAATAAACACATGCATTTCACTTGGTATGTCTTGTTGGAGAAATCTGTAATGATTTTGTGTTTGTGCTCCGTCCTTCAGGGAAGATGAAGATGCCTCCCACTGTGCTGTGCCAATCTCCACCAGCCTAATCAAACAGATCGTAAACAAGACTGGAAACGAGGACAACCTGGAGCACATCCTGGCCGACTTCTACGGTCCGAAGGCCTCCGCTGAGCCACCGTGGCCCTACGTCACCAAAGATGCTGACAGGTACTCCACATTAGTTGTTGCCTGCTCTGTGCCCTGTATTTGTGAGAATGTGTGTTTGTAACTAAATCAAATTAGGAGGTGTGCAACAAGTGTTCAATTGTCTATAAAGGTAAATAGAAATGTAGGGACTGGAGTAAAAGTATGTTAAACCGTTTGCGCTTTTATGATTGGTGTTGAAATGTAGAAGCACCTTGCTAGGATAAACAAGGTGAAATGAGGCAGGACAGAAATAACATAATGCAAGCTGTGAGCCAGATTCACACTCACAACATGAGCGCACTAGCCTTCGTCTCCTCCAGACTTTATATGACACCTTATGATCCTTTGTTGAAAGTCAACATGTATAATTCTTTTCCATCTTTATTGTAGCACTTCTGTGGCAAGCATTAAATCTGGCTGTCAGAATTTCATAACAAATTTCATCGAGACCCACCAAAGTGTTTTTTTCTATTAGCGGGCCTCATTCGGCCTCCCTCCTCAAAGCACAGAGTTGTGCAAGCGAGCCCTTTAATGAGGGAGGCTTCTCTTTATTGCTTACTCTTTGTTCACATAATAAAACAGTTAAGACAATGCAGAGCCATGCATCAGACATTAGCAGGGGATCCCGCTGCCTTCCCCACAGACCGGAGATTTAGGCTGTCACTCTGTCGCAGTCCCACTTCTCACACAAGTCACAGGGCCTTGCATCCAGTTAAAACTTGGCACAGCTTTGCAGAGCGTACAATGCGTGTACTATATATGCGTATGTGTGCACATGTGTGTATATGTGGCCCATGCATGGGTTTACATATACCATCGGGCCGGCGCACACATGTGAATCTGTCCACATACAGTATGTCACCCTGGGAATCGTCTTTTGTCACAAAGCAATCACATCTTGATAGCAGCGGTAAAAGACGTGGCCACGTGCTCTCCCACAGACTCCCGAGTTACAAAGAGTCCCAGTGGATCTGCTGGACATGTGGGCCATATGTCTCTCTGCGGTTGCCAGGGTTTCTCTGCTCTCTATACATACGCAAACACGCACACACACACACACACACAAAGATTGTTGCTCTGCACATGTGTGCACACACTAATAACGCGGTGTTACACACCACTGTTCACATCCCTCACCTTAAAATGTCACACACACCGCGTCTCAGTGGAGAGCTGCTATCTGGTGGTTCAGTGTTGGGTTTCTCCGTCAGTCGGGCCTCTCTCTTCCCAGTGAGACAAAAGCACCACGGCTGAAGCCCCATCACGGAGAGTGGCAGTTCTGAAACACAGAAATCTGCTGCGGGAGCATGCAAGGGGAAAAATGGAAGAGAAAAAAGGTTTTTAAAAAGTGCCATCAGAGGATTAATAGCACTGATTTCTATCTCTAAACACACTCAAAACTTGGGCAGCCAGTGAAAGCCACTTTTTCAATTTGTATATTTATCCTTAATATGTTGATAACAGCGATGCAGTTTGCTGTTTGGAAAGAGGGTCCAGTCTCCCTGGCACAGCGGAGAAACCGAACCAACTGAACTGCTTGGCAGGGAGTGTGTAAATATTGTGTCTTAAAGGGGCAGAGGAAGTTGAAAGTGGTAAATGTTATTTTTCTTTCTCTGTTGGATTTTTAATGGCAGAGAGGCACCTCCACAATCATTAAACAAACATCTTGTAGTGGTTGGGGTTAGGGTAAGCTCGAGCTGCAGTGTGTGTTCAGAGCAGTGTGCTTCTTCAAAGTACACACTTCTAAAACCCTCAGCTCCAGAGCTGGTGGGTTTTGACAGAAGCTGCTGAGCACATTTCTTTCAATTACCTTTTTGTGAGCTCTATAATGTGATTTATGAGCCCTGCACTTTGCTGCCCTCGGCCTCGAGGTCAGCGTCCTATTTAACCCCGCTCACGCAAATACCACTAAATGGTAAAGAAAAACTATCGCCAGTGCTTTTTTTAGTCTCATTTCACCGCAGCAGGGAGTCTTTGGGTTTGTGACAAGTTTGAGGTGGCAGGTTGGTAGGTTGCGAGGAGTCGAGGCGGCCTTGGGGGAGAGGGAAGACTGGGTCGCCTTTGATGGCTTTGAACTTCAGAGCGAGAGAACTGTTTGTTTGGCTCTCTTCTGGCACTCAGCGCTGTTTAGGGTTCACAAGACCATGATTACCATGAAATGACTGCTGTGTCAGTAGATTGGTGGAAAAATGGTTGTGTGTTTCTGTCTGTCTGCCTGCCTGTTTGTCTGTGTTTCAACATGCCCATGTGTGTTCCCAGATGCCTTTTCAACTGTTCTCTCTCTCTCTGTTTGTATTGCATAAGTTGTTTGCAGACCTTTTCTTTTTTCCCTATGTATTTGTTCGGCCTGACTGACTGTCGGTGTGTTAATGGTCTGCATAGTATAACAGTATAAGAATTGTTTGTTTATATACAACACATTTTAATGCCTGTTTAAGGCTGCATGCTGCTCTCTATTTGGCAGTGTGTGAAACATGTCCATAGCCAAATTACTGGGGAAATTCTAGCCTTTATCTTAGTGATTTTGCATAAATAAGTTTTATTACCAAGCCGATTTAACCATAACGCTTGTTTATCAATATTGCATTACAGGTAGCTGCGTCTTTCTCTGTCCGTGTCATTATAGCTATGTGTCTAGGGTGAAGTGTTTACCATTCATGCACCATTAGTCTTACTGCATTGGCCCAAATGATAAACAAGAGAAATTTGTTCAGCATGTCTGCCTGCTTGTCTGAAGTCTTTGTCTAGCTCACCACACGTGTTGAGCAAGGCGTCAGTGCTGTCAAAATTACATGTTTAGTTCCAGGAAAGTGCACTTGGGCTTAAAATGTATGCAGAATTTTACTCTATACTTAAAACAGCATCTATAGTCTTATATCTATAGTAGAATCTATTTCCTATAGTCAGATGCCACTGGATTGACTATAGGAATTAGGACTATAGGATTGTATTGCTGCTTGTCATACCCCACCCCACCCCCCCACGGCAGATGGCTGCCCATCACTGAGCCTGGTTCTGTCCGAGGTTTCTGCCTGTTAAAAGGAAGTTTTTCCTCGCCACTATCGCATCAAATTTTTGCTCATGATGGGAACTGTTGGGTCTCTATATGTTGTCGGGTCTCTTGACCTGCTCTGTATGTAAAGTGCCTTGAGATAACTTTTGTTGTGATTTGGCGCTATACAAATAAAATTGAATTGAATTGGATTGATTTCTATAATAGTGTGTTCTCTCCCCACAGGTCAGTGCTGGAGACCCTTGCCCAGTGGGACAGTCCCATGCAGGTGAAGTTATCTTGTTGGAAGTCGGGCCTGAACACTCTGCTGGTGGAGCTGCTGCCCTGGGCCCTGCTGGCCAACCACTCCCAGTGGGACCTCTGGCTTTTTGAGGGAGAGACCATCGTACTGCAGATACCAGCAGGCAAAGTCATTGTACCACCCAACTTCCAGGTAGGTTGCCAGCTGCAGTATGCGCATCCTGCCAGAGACAGACTATAAAAAGCACGGCCAAAATCGACACTGCAGAGGCCAAGATATACTGATTTTCAGTCCCGAGCTCCAACAACCTACATTTCCCATGATGCAACTTTAATAGTATCTTTACTTAGACATTCCCTGTCAGGTTAATGCCCTTGGATCTTTTTGATTTGTAACATAGTCTTTCTGTTCAAGACTTGTAGTCCTCAAGCCCAAATCGAGATAATGATGTCTTCAGGGTTGTTTTCTCAGAATTAAAAAATCTCCCTCCACAGCCACAGATGACCGTATCCAACTGTTTCACAGGCTGAGTAGTACTCCTCATGACAAGTAAACCGAACTTCATTTGTAAAACTGTACGCATATCGAAAAACACAATTATCTGTTTGTAATTCCTCGTACTACTCACACTTTTTCTGTAGCATTTTCTGTGCTACATCAAAGGAGTCATAGTGTGTGAATGTCAACTTTCAAATGTTTCCTATCAGGTCAAAAGTTTAGTATTGGCAAAAGCCTCTGCCAGCGAAAGTAATTCTGACTCTGAAAGACATTAATAGACTGTATACTTTCCAAATGTTCGTCACTGTATGATCTACAGTGATCTCCCTATTGCACTGAAGATATACTTTGTCTTGAGATCAAGACCTGGAAGTCTGTTTTTTTCACGGCATGACAACCTTCATTATGAAACTGCTTCTTTCCTCGTTTCGGCCCTGACTAATAAGCACAAAACCTGAGATCATTCACCAGAACTGCATTACAACAATATTCCCTGCTTAAGTTTTTATCTGCAGCCAAGCTCTGTCATTGTATACTATAGGCATGTCTTCACACTGGCTTCTGAGATCAGACGAGGAGGTCTGCAGATGGTTTTCCCCAGTGGAACATAACACACACTAGTACACAGTTTGTTTTTTTTCTGCCGCTGACACAGGGCTAAGAGGGAAGGCAGCATATCAAAGAACAAGTGCTGATACGGTTCAGCACAAAGAAACTAAATAAAAAGTTGTAAATATGTAATAGCCTGTGAAATAGAAACAAATAAAGGATTGTTTCCATAGCGCCCTGCATTTCTCTGCCGCGACTCTTTCAGGCTCCATCGGTTTATGTGAGGAGGCTGGCGTTTGATCGGCATGTTTCATAATGCCGCTGAGCCGCGCAGCCAGATCACCAATCAGTGTCACTCAAGCATCTGTGGGGCACATAAATTGTATTCTCCTGACAAAGCCAACAGTAATGGAAGTTGTATGCTCCTCAGTTCCTGGGCTGTTTGAAATGCTATGCAGGGACATGGACACTCTCAGGAACATTGCGCTGGGTTGAAGCTATGGTTGACCCTAGCATGTGACGGTTTCCAAACTGCAATCAAATACAGTCAATTTTACTAGTAACTTTTGTCTGACATTGCTGACAATGGTTTCATTTTTTTCCCTGATTCTCTATCTGATTGCCTCCCATCATCATTGTTTCTCCCCCCCCTTGTGCCCTCTTGTCCCCCATCTTCCAGGAAGCCTTCCAGATTGGTATCTACTGGGCCCACACTAACACCGTCCACAAGTCCACAGCACTGAAACTGGTCCATGACCTGACTTCTCCTCGATGGAAGGAGGGATCCGGCTCAGAGGTGGTCACTCTGGATGAGGAGGGATATGTGGAGGCTGACATCACGTTGGGAGCCTTCCCGGGCAGACAGAAGGTGAGTGAAACAACAGTCCAGCTTTCACAACGTACAGTCAAAACTGCTCAATGAATGTCACTGAATTTAGAGGAAATATTTCCGACAAGAAAAGTAAAGTGATTTATTGAGTTTTCAGTGAAGTCTAGAAACATTATTTAATGGTGTTTTAGGAAATCAGAATGCATTTTACACTTTTACTCTTGAATTGCAGCTTTTATACATTTTAGGCCTGTTTACATCCTAAGAAGTAAACTGATACCAAAACTAAGTTAAATGATATATGATTAAGCAGTAAAAAAAAAGAAATACATTTTTGATTCAGAATTGTGAGATGGGCCCAAACCCTACAAACCTACTAGCATATATGTAAAAAGTAGCATTGAATACCATACATAAATTATTGAATGGCTAAAAAAGGTAACGTACTAAAAACAGGATTCCCAAATTATTTACTTATTTACTTATTATTATTTACTTATTTACTGTTTAGTGTTGCAAACGTCTTGCCAATAAGAAAAAAAAAATTGTATTCCCGAATTTATAACCTGAAAACACATTTTTTAGTCCAGTGCAGTATAATGTAGTTTGTTTTTAAATAAATGTAAGAGCACAAATTTCAATACATGTTTGTGAATGTAACCTAATTAGTTGTTGTTGTTTTTTCATCATTTATAGCTGACAACTTTCTGTCTGTTGCTTCCTCTGTAGTTGTGTCAGTTCTGTGTGTCATCTGTGGTGAGACACGGCATCCAGATCCTGCAGATAGAGGACAGAACAATTCTTGTCAACAATACCTCTCACACTATCCAGTACAGGCCTCTACTGACTGACCATGCACTGGGAACTGATGACCAGGTAATGTGAATACTGCAAAAAACATTACACTGTATTCAAACTTAAATGCACACCAGCATGTAATAAGTAATAGCACAGAGGATTTCTTCTTTGATTTACTGAAAAGTGTCAATCATGCAAACTTATTTTTGTACATGGTAAAATATGAAATGCACAAAAACAGAATAGTTTTTTATGTCTCTCTCTCACCGCCTTTATTTAAACATGTAAAACAACTGCTTGTGCTGGCACAGTGCTAGAACACAGGAGAGGTTTCAGGCTATACAAGGCTAACGTTTCATACAGCACAACACCTGCCTGGTCTCTTAAGTCCCCACCAGCTCCAGTTCGCCTTAAAACCGTGAAACAGTGTAAATCCTGGGCCCATAGCTTCAATTTCTCACTGCTACCTCATAGCCATAAGGCCTGTGTGTGTGTGTGTGTGTGTGTGTGTGTGTGTGTGTGTGTGTGTGTGTGTGTGTGTGTGTGTGTGTCTGTGTGTGTCTGTGTGTGTCTGTGTGTGTCTGTGTGTCTGTGTGTCTGTCTGTGTGTGTGTGTGTGTGTGTGTGTGTGTGTGTGTGTGTGTGTGTCTGTGTGTGTGTGTCTGTGTGTGTTTGTGTGAGAGAGTTTTCATGTATGTGTATGCACCATGTCTGTCCTGTCCTGCAAGAGTTTCTGAGGCTTCACACATGCAGTATATTCCCTATGCACATTACTCACAGACATCCACCCAAGCACCAGCGCACATGCACATCGCTCGGATGTAGTAAGTCCTTTTCCATCAGATCATGTTGCTCCCCCTCTCCCTCCACCGTTCTCGCCATGTGGCAATGGCACTTCATAGGGACATTAGACAAACACCCAGAATTGGATGCAGGTTTCCCTTCTCGCTTTCATCTGCTGCTTGTTCCCAAAAGAGAGCAACAATGTAGTGATGTCATTTAACGAGCCTTCAGACCCTCTTAAAGAAGGATGGCAGAGCTTGCCAGTTGCCACTAATTGACTGAAAAACCTTTTAAAAAAAAGAGAGAGAGAGCTTAAAAAAACTAAATAGCGGGCGGTGGGCTTAACAATAACACAGACCACAAACAAGGCTAGGAATGTCTTTCTAGTTGCTCTATTCATCATGCTTAGTGCCTAATCCCTGTAGTCCTCAACTACGCGCTGCTCACTGGCTGCTAAACCAGCACAGCAGGGCTTCTCTGCTACCAATTTAGCGCTAAGCTCAGTGGGAGAAAGAGGAGAGTACAATAACAATGTGGTTTCACCATCTATCTTTTTTTTGTGTCTTTTGTACTGACTTGCGTCGTCTTTGCTCTCTGTCTTTTTCTTTTCGTCTCGGCCTTCATGTCCGGTCTCATATTCTTTTTCTGACGCGACTTTTGTCCACTTCCTCTCCTTTATTCTCGTTTTGCTCTCCTCACTTCCGTTCTTTTTTTTTGTTTCTTCTCTTCATTCTTTTTTTTAAATTTTGTTTTTCCTTCCCCATCTGCTACTTTTTAAAAAATTCTTTCATTTTCCCTTTTATTCTCTCTTGCCATGTCGACCCCCCCCCCCCTTCTTTTTTGTTTCTTTCCTCTTAACCTTTCCTCATCTCTCCTCTCGTCCCCTCTCCTCTCCTCTTGTTGTCTTGTTCTCTTCTCGCTTCTCCTCTCCTCTCCTCTTGTTCTTTCCTCTCCACCTCACTCCACTCCTCTCCTCTCCATCTTTCCTCTCCTCTCCTATTCTGCTCTCTTCTGCTCTCCTCTCTTCTTCTCCACCTTTCCTTTCCTCTCCTCTCATCCTCCCTTCTCCACCTCTCCTCACCTCTCCTCTCCTCTTCTGCACCTTTCCTTTCCTTTCCTCTCCTCTAATTTATTCTCTTCTCCACCTCTCCTCACCTCACCTCACCTCTCCTCTCCTCTCCTCTTTATCTCATGTCCTCTCCCCAGGCCTGTGAGATACCGGAGACAGCAGTCTTCAGCCTGGCTCCCTCTGAAGAATCGTCCCTTGCCAAACCCTGCTCCGTGCCATGCTGGGACCTCCTCCAAACCAGCGTCCAGGGAAAGGTGGAGTTCCCTCTGAAGCTCAGACACATGCTCTTCAGCTTGTTTCCCAGGCCCGATGTTGGAGTTGGATCCGCAGCGTGGAGCCTCCCCGCTCCCATCCGACCAGACTTCCCCAGGCAGAGTTTGTGTGTTCCTGGGGAAGCGGACTCTGGGGGTGGCCTGAGCAGCAGGTGGGTGAAGCAGAACATTTGTGGTTTGCTGGCTGTGACAGTCCATTTAGAGCAGGGTTCTGAAACCTGGCTGGCACAGGACACAAATTGAGGAGGTACTGTTGCTAGTCACAGCTTGTTAAATGCTGCAGATGAAGCAGAAGGAGAAATGCCCTCAACATTTCCACTGTCAGTCTCTCTGCTTGTCTTGTGCAATTGATCCCTGTCAGCCTATCTCGCTTCTCTCTGTCTTACTTTCTTTCTTTCTCTCGTTCTTTTCTTGTGTCTTTTTGGCTTAATTTTATCCCTAGTAAGAAGCTATTTCATCCTCCAATTACCACAAACACAGGGTACAGGGTATGTGCATAGATTTTTCTTCCGATACATCCTTGTGTTCTGGCGTCCGACTGGCCAGCTTGGCTCTCATTTACCGCGTGTAAATGTAACATGTGCAGCCAAACACAAATATGGACACGCACACACAGTGACAGTGTGTCAGTGTCTGGCTTCAGTTATGGCTCTGCCCACGGGTGCACCTCAGAGATTTGCGTGCAATCTGTGTGTGGTTAGAAGGGATTGGGGTATGAGCTCTCCGTGGACATTTTTATTTATGGGTTTGTTATTTATGTTTGTTTTGCAGAGGCATAGTACTGACGTATCAGGAGCACCTTGGGGTGACATACATCATTCTGAATGAGGACTCTTCTCCCCGCATGCTCATCCACAACAAGTGTCCTATCCCACTGCTGCTAAAGGAAACTGTTAAAGGTAGGAAAAGACAACCTGGACTGATCTCATCTCGTCCCATCCACTAGCTTAACCTCTTCACTCATCTTATACTAGTCATACAACTAGTTTTTCACTATTCCCTTTTGTCCTCAATAGAAACTCCAAGGACTGAGGTGTACTGCCGTCCTCTGCCTGCTAATTGCTCCCTGCACCATGAGCTCTACCACCACTTTTCCAGTTTCCCAGAGTGCCGGCAGAAAGAGATGCTTCCCGCGCTCCTGTTGAAAACCACCTCAGACCACAGCTCCACCGACTGGACTGACCCCATAGACATCAACTGCCCCGGCACTCAGGTAAAAGGGTGAAAGCATGCATATATTTAGGGTAAGGTGTATAGTGTGTTTCCCTTTTGATTTTAATGAGTTAGCGCAGGGATATAAACAGGTTTCCCATCATCCCTTCTCTCAAAATAGGACAAGTCTCATCTGTACTTGTCATTTAACACAGATTGGCCTCAAGTGCTCTTTATGAGATCTCGCTGTCTTAAGTAGTACTGATTCAAATTAAGGAACTCTTCGTCACAGCTTCCACTCTGTTGGCAGAGTTCTTCATGCTTTAGCAGCACAAAAGAGAAAAGTCCCGTCACAAGCTTGTAGCTGATGTTTTTAATTAGCTAACTAATAACAGCCAGATACGTGATGATCCTCTTTGACTCTGACTTTTATTTTTCCACTGTGTATGACAAGATTCTGTTTCTCATGTTTTGCATAGCTGCACCATTACTTGAATATCTAAAGGGAAATGTACATAAAATGTGATGTTTGATGCACAGTTTATACACATTCCCCTTAAGTTTTTTTGCACAGAGCTTGTTTACACAGCTTTAATTTCACAGCTCATGTTTGGGTGTGTGCGTGCGTGTGCATAGGGATTAAGTAGCTCGTCAGCCAGTATTTTTGCTTTGGTCAGTGTAGTAGTGTGGGGGTCAACGAGATGTTAAGGAGCAGTGTGTGTAATGTTTGCTGTTGTGTCTAGCCAGCTGCAGGTTGGGGTTGAGGTTGAGGCTGCGTATCTCTGGTTACTGTGAGGTCTGACTGTGACCTCTGTGGTAGGAGTGAGAGGTCAAAGGTCGGACTTGTTATGACTGCTCAGCAGAGCACTCAGCAGGGATCTGCTTCCTTTCGTCACGTGGGAGGAGGGGGGCTGATCGCTCTGAACTTGGAGTGGTGGAGGTTAAAGTCAGACATGTGTATGCTCTGAAACACACACATACATAGAGCAGTGCAGAGAGCACTGAGCTATGATTGTGTGAACGGATAAAGTTACCTCCTCAAAGTGTACTTAAGATGAAAATGAGCTTCTATCCACATACAGTATCCAGGTGTGTTGGTCAATCTCACCACAGATCTGTGTTATGTTTTTGCTCAGGTGGTGTTTCTTCCAGGCTTTGGCTGTCTCTATATAGACGTGGAGTATGAAAAAGGCACCCTGGTTCTGTCTCTGGCACCAGAGGGCAGCATGGACGCTGTAATCAACCAGCACAGCAGGTATGTGTGCACAGGGAGCCGTTTTATTGATGTTGTTTTATGCTCCCTACATATTTGAACCATAAGAAATCATCCATGCGTGTTGTTCTTCCTAACCTCAAGGTATCTACCCGAGCCCCTTCCACTGTGTTCACTTAAAATTGCTTTATGATTATTGTTAACAGCAATGTTTTCATGCAGCAGTTTGTTATGCGACTTCCAAACATGAAGAAACAGGCATCGTTTTCGCCACAGGAGGGCAATAAAACCTTCATGTTGTCATGAGTGAAATTAGTACAGTAGAACATAATGTTACAGCTTTATTCCATTACATCAACACATAGCTGCCTTGTCATTTTGTCAAAACAGGAAATTAAAATAAGCACTTATTAGGTAAATCTAAACAAATGACATCATTCACTTATCATGAAACATCATCAGCACAAGATGAATGAGTTTGGTTTTTATACCCTACAAATCATCTGAATCATAAATTCAATTTAACTTATGTTTAAGATCGAGATGTTTTCTTTAATAAAACATATGACAGTCTAAATGGCTGCTACACATCTGTCAATGAAAACTGTTAAATTCCTTTCGAACTTTTATTTAACTGTATGAACTCTCACATTGATAACTTCTGTCCTGTTCCAGGTCTTCCAAGCTCTCCTTTAGAGTCCTCCTGAGTGAAGCCAGCGTGGTGTTGAGTGATGACATCACCAGTCCCTCTGGTTCTGTGGAGCTGCTGAGGCTCACGTTGACCAAACTGCTCCTCAGCCTGGCACCGGCTCCCACCTCCCTGCCCCCCGAGCTGACAGCTGACCCCAGCGTGGACACCACGCCCGTGTCTGTTCTGATGCCCGACGCCTCTCTGATCGAGGTCTACTGCTCCAGCCTGCAAGTAGACAACCAGCTGTATAACCGAGCCAGTTTCCACTTCCCGGTGCTGCTGTGCCAGGATCAGAGAGGGGGAGCTGAGCCCGGGGGTCCGTGGAGCAGCGACGCCAACCCCGCTCAGTCTCCTGAAACCCTGGACGAGTTCAAACGCTCCTGCTTCCTGCAGCTGAGGATGGTTCTGGCTGGAGACAGATGCACTGTGGAGGAGGTTGGATTCATTCTTCTGTCCTTGTTTTTGCATTTTCTTTGTTGCACAGAATTTTATGAACCGAGGAAAATGAAGTATCTGGTGATTTGCAACTCATGCCACCATAAAGTTTTCCTCACACACATTAATATTAATCACAAAATGTAGTGTTTTTAGTTCTGATAATTCAGCAATGCATTCTTTTTTCTCATTTCGAAAAGGACAAATTTCCATCCTCAAGACTTTGTGTGTTTTCTCCACAGGTCACCTTCCAGCTCCAACCTGCCAGAGTCTACCTTGAAGACACCTTTGTTTACTACATCAAGACCCTGTTCCACACCTACATCCCCGACAGTGCCACGGCCCCAGAATCGACCACAGCAGAGATCCAGAGGAGGAGAGAGTCGGGATCAGCCCCCGTCCTCCCTGAACAGGTACAATATTCATAACGTACTTATTATTACTTTATTTATGTGTGTACTGATGAAAAATGGATGTTGCCCTGGCTCTTTTATGTCAATACTAAAAGTAGTTAATTTCTTGCAGGTGCTTCAGTCGGTGCAGGCGTTGGTCCACCCTGTGCGGCTGCAGAGGCTGACCATCCAGCCGGTCAACCTCCTGGTCAGTGTCCACGCCTCCCTGAAGCTGTACATCGCTTCAGACCACACCCCTCTCTCCTTCTCCCTGTTTGAGAGGGGGCCGCTGTGCACCACAGCCAGGCAGCTGGTCCACGCTCTGGCCATGCACTACGCAGCCGGAGCCCTCTTCAGAGCTGGTAGGTGGTGGGTGGAGGGAGATTGACCTGCTTCACACCATACAGGAAATGTTCCTTCAAACCAGCTTGTGTTTCATATATGGACACTGGACTGATAATGTTGCACAGTCTTTATTTTTGTGTTCACACTACAGGGACACAGATTTACAGTCTGTATCAGATAGGCTCACCAGAATAACAGGATGTGTGCTCAAGTAAGAAATTCCACAATTTATTCTCAGTGAGTCTAGAGTTGAGCTTTGAAATAATTGTACCCAAGGGCTCCCATTGCTTTGTGGCAGAAAGTGCAGTAATAGTGTAAAGCTCCAGGAAGCAAAAATCTGAATCACCGGAGGCTCAAAAAAGATTTAGAGCCACTGTCATAATTTACTGTTTAATCATACGGTTTGACTAACGATGCGTGTGTGTAGGCGGTACATTATCGATCAGCTCTATGTCTGACTTATCGGGCTAAAAAGGCTCTGTGCCTCCCTCCTGCGTTGTCCTCCTGTCTAGTCAAAGGCCCTCCACACATGTTCTGATTTAACCCAGTCATTTCCACATCAGAAATCACCATCCTGTACAGACACTTCCTTCCCGCTGTCTCTCGTTAGAGCCCTCATTTCTGCTCGTATTTCAACACGTCACCTCACAGAGTTCTCCTCATCCTGAGTCATCCTGAGTGAAGGGGCACCGGGAAGCGTTGCATTCTGGGACTGATTAGTACTAGGATGTACAGTGCTACAATCACACGTACACCCACAGGCGTAAATCCACGCACACACACACATGCAAGGACTTGTGGACATATGGATATTAAAAGGCATATATGCATACAGTCCAGTGTGTGTGCATGTGTGTGCACGCGCATTTAAAAGCATGACTCAGCCCTGTAAACATCAGCTGCTGTCAGGACTTTATGCTTTACTAAAACCACAACTGGGAGAGCATGTGAAGCAGAAACGACCACTAGGCCCCACTGGAGTTGGTTTCCTACCATTAGAGTCCATCACTCAAGTGCAAATTGACGGAGAATAAGAGCAGAGCGGGCTCTGGCGTCTCGAGCAATGGCTATTTGATTTTTGTGATGCAATTGTCAGCGCATAAATATCAATGAGCCGTGCCATCTGAAGGGGACTCTATGGTTGAATGAGAGAGGTGAGATAGTAGGAGGCTGTAAATCTTACTGTGGCACATGTATGATTTCATGCAGGAGTGTGTGTGTGTGTGTGTGTGTCTGTGTGCCGGAGCGTATGTGTGTATGCATGCATTGGTTTGTGAATCTAAGACTTCTGATAAACACCGAAAGAACAAAGTGGTATAAATGTTCTAAACGTTTCTTGAATAAGGAACTAGCAGTCTTAAAAAAATTCTGTGAGATTAAACAGTACGTTCTCAAAATTGTGTATTATAACACTATGGTGGCTCCCTCCAAAAATAATACAGTTAAAGTTTATTTATTTAAATAATTGCCTCCTGTCCAAGCTTTTCTTGTAAAGCTAAACTGAAAGAGAAAAGTCTCGCCAGAAAAGAGAAAGACGGCTGGTTAGTAACTGTAGCGTAGAGGAAATGGAGATTGAACGTTCTCTGACTAAGTTTTTAAAACCTCCATTTCTCATACTACTGATTAATGAATATGAGCCAGGCTCCCAGCACTGCTTTGGTTACGCACTGTAATAATGAATTGCAACACTATAACATATTATCTGACTGTCTCAGGCTGGGTGGTGGGATCTTTGGAGATCCTGGGCAGCCCTGCCAGCCTCGTGCGGAGCATCGGCAACGGCGTGTCCGACTTCTTCCGGCTGCCCTATGAGGGTCTGACCCGCGGGCCTGGAGCCTTCGTCAGCGGCGTGTCCAGAGGGACCACCTCCTTTGTCAAACATATTTCGAAAGGTGAGACAGATGTTCATAACATTTTCGTCCAGGAAAATGAACAAAAGCATCCATCTCTTCGCAGACACATTTGTATTTGCTGACTGAAAACATTGTGTAATAGCTTACTTTGGAAGATACAGATGGATACATGCAGTACATTATCTGATAAACACTGTTTCTGTTTAGGTCGTCATCGAGCTGTGATGACTGGCGCAGCATTTATTCAATAAGCGCTGAGCTGCGTGATGAACAGTTTTTGGGTTTTGGCCGACGTGGCTGACAGCACATGAATCATCATTATCTGTAAAGAAAGTCAAACAGAAATTACTGTGTACCTCAGGATTCGTCTGTCCCCGTGTGTGCAGAGGTGCCAAAGTATCTTTTAGCGAGAAACTTAATTAATCCTCCAAACAAATACATTCTGAATGTGATGTGTTTCTGTCCACACGGCTTCTCCGTTGTTATCTTGCAATGATTCATTAATTCGAGGCCTCTCCACATACCAGCGGCGTTCATAATGTCACCGCAAGCTGTCACGTTTGTGTGCAGGCACGCTGACGTCCATCACCAACCTGGCCACGAGCCTGGCCAGGAACATGGACCGTCTGTCTCTGGATGAGGAGCACTACACCAGGCAGGAGGAGTGGAGACGACAGCTACCAGAGAGCCTCGGGGACGGGCTGAGGCAGGGGCTGTCACGACTCGGCATTAGCTTGTTAGGCACGTGAGCACGCACACACACACACACACACACACACACACACACACACACACACACACNCACACACACACACACACACACACACACACACACACACACACACACACACACACACACTGACAGAATCAAATGCCTCACATGGAAGCTTTTTTGGAGCATTCTTGATCAGGAGCACAGCCGCACATTGCAGTAATATATTTGTCATCACTTCTCTAAATATCAGAATTTATTTGTATTATCCAAATCTATTCCTGATCCTGCAGCACTTTTTTACCTCACACTATTAGGCATCTTCTCAATAAACATACAATAATTGGTTTTCGTTGACAAATGGCATGAATGACAGAAACAGTGGACGTCAATACAATTTGTTTTCAATCACGCGAGGTAGAAAGTTTTCCAGATTTTTATAAAGCATGAAGGGTTATAATCACAACGTTGGAATTACGGCAAAAAAGAAAGTGTAATAAATCAATTCCACAAAATATTATATTTGCAGTAAATCTACTATATATGTATTTTTGTTTTGTTTTACTACTTTTCATAATCGAGCCCAATATAGGATCTCTCCCATAAATATAACTCGATATGCATGGAAAGCTGTTCTGCCCACACACATTTCGTCTGCTGTCCAGTGGCATTAAGTCTGAGAGGCGCACACTCTGTGGCGTGCACAATTACAGAGCGCCATGAGTGCGAGCGGTGGAGACAGCACAGCACGGACTCAATAAACACCCAGAGGGCAGTAAAACTGGAGTCTGTCTCAAATCAGACTCAAAGACACACACAGTGTATCGTCACTGAAACCAAACAGCTGCTCGCATCGCTCTGGGTTAGTGCATAATTCACTGTCAATCACAACATCTGTGTCGTACGTAAAGTGATTGGGAAGATATTTTTTATTGTAGGCCATGTCTAAATTCCTGAGAGTCCAATTTATGACACTTGAACTTTAACAAAGCACAAGAATAAAGAACAACAACCTTCTCCTCGTTCTTTCAGGTGCGATCGCCGGCATCGTGGACCAGCCCATGCAGAACTTCCAGAGGAACTGGGAGACGCAGAGCTCAGCCGGCAGCAAGGCCAAAGGAGTCATCTCTGGGGTGGGGAAAGGCATTGTGGGGGTTTTCACCAAGCCCATCGGAGGAGCGGCTGAGCTGGTGTCCCAGACTGGATACGGTGAGTTCAGGGTGGTCAAAGGTAACATGCATCATGAATCCATCATGTTTTTATTTCATTTTGTTGGGCTGTTTCAGAAGCTGTGTGAGTGGGGGGTTTTTTTGTAGAAAACCATTTCAGTGAATGATGTGGTCGTCATTAAAGCCAGATACGTTTTGTTTATTATAATAGCCTTACTTTTCCTGTGGTTGACAAACACACAAAACACAGGGAAATTAGAGCATAATTCTCGTGAACAGCTCAGACATGACTAACGCGTTTTAGATTGCTTTTTTAGACTTCTGATAGTTTAATAACTTCAAGGACCATAGAAAGCTAATTGCTTTTATATGTTGTCATGTTTGGCCACAAGCGCCATCATTTTCTTTGGAAACATTTAACACAGAATATGCCTCTGAAATGTTTTTGTTAATGTAACCCCCAGTCATTTAAATTACATTAAATTCAAAGAATAAAAAATGTCCATCCTTAACAGACAAGCGTATTATCACTACACAGCAGTAAACTGAAGTGTAAAGAGAGATTTGGCCGTGCAGCAAGGGCTCAAGTTTAACACGACTCAACAAATGGGTCTTATGTACGACTTTCCAAGGAGCCTGAGGCAACAATATCCCAATAAACACATTTATGAATTAGAGCTGATGTGTCAGGAAAATCATAAATCCATCAGTGGATAGACAATCTCTCCCCTTCTCTCTACTTGGCTCCAGTCAGAGGCCAAGTGTTTATTAGGTCAGGCTTTCAGTAGTGCAGGACTCGAGAGAGCTGCTGAAAGACCCCCTCTGACACACACACTTACACACACACACTCACTCATATGCCTAATGATTCATGCACAAACACTTGTATCATCTATCTAAGGTCTTTGGAGTTAGTTTGTATTTTATTGGAGGCAGAAGACGGGGGGTGAGGAGTGGGTCAGATTGTGGTGTTTGTATTAGGTCTTGGCTACAACACATAAACTACCAACAAGGTTAATAGCTCTGTGTAAAAGCATTGACTCCATGGGGTCTGGCTCTGATCTACCTGACCCTGTGAGCTCAGCAGGACACAAACACACACACACACACACATACACACACTCAAAGTTATGAATATGCATTTGGATGCTCACAGTCTTTCACACTATCCTGTCTATACACCTCCACACACAACCATTCAAACACTCACTCAGAGTTCAGCAGCATCGGAGCAACCAGTGCAGTGACATCATCAGTGGATCTTGCTGTGTTCTTTATGGCTCTGTTTTAACTACTTGATGACTTCACTGGCCCACTACTGCCGCTGCTGCTCTGCTGACAGCTTGAGCAGGATGAAGGAAAACTGACCACACGCACACCGGGGTTATGAACTCCCTCTGACATGCACACACAGAACCACCTTCATCATGGTTTTTCTTTGACCAGAGTATGAAATTACCTTCATGATGAGGCACACTAACACTAGCAGAAACATCCATCAAATTTCTGATTTATCAACTTGCAGTCAGATTTAAATGAGACTAGTCTGTATTTAAATGTGCACAATCCAACGCTGTCAAACACAAAGAGACAGAACTTCCCTGACAGTCGTGCTCATTGTCTTCCTTTGTCTTCATGTCTACTCCAACAGGGATCCTTCACGGAGCAGGACTGTGGCAGCTTCCCAAACAACTGTACCTGCCCACAGAAGAGAAGTCGGCTCAGGCCCCAAACAGCCACCTTAAATATGTCTGGTATGACCCCTGGAGCCATTCGTTCTTCCTGCAGACTCCTTTACTTTTGTCCAGCTTTTTTGCTAGAAGTGGGACATGTGTTCTCGCCTGTGCTTTTCTTGGACTCCCTCCAGGATCTGCTGTTCTTTCTCTCCCTCCCTTACCTCTCATCATTTTTGCTGTCTTGTTTAAAAAAAAAAAACCTTGGAGGGTTCATTACCCACTTTCAAAAAAAAAAAAAAAAAAAAAAGTCTGGAAGGATGTTTGACCTTGATCCCACACATGGTAGCCAGCCTGCCCTCCCTTGTTCTCATCGAGCCATGTTAAAAGGTTTTTATAAGCGCTCTGCCAAAGCCGCCAGCTAGAAATTGTTCTTGTTGTTTAACTGTGAGTCTATCCAGAGATGTTTCCCAGTGCCATCAGATGGAGCAGGAACACCTTCCTTTGTGTGCTGGAATAGTTTTGGGAGAAACTCAGTTTACAAAGGTCGCATGTTGCGCCAAGCAGAAGGTTACCTTTGGGTCCTGCGTTGTAAAAAATATGGCTGGAAGCGCGGCCGCATCGACGGCACTGCATCACATCTGAGTGTTTGAAAGATTCCAGTGTGCTCTCTCAGCGGAACACTTAATATTATCATAAAAATTTATAAGAGGCCTGTGTCTCCAAAAGGTTATCAGGAGCTGTAGAAAAAGCATTTATGGCATTTTATAATGAATTTTCCGCAATTTAGTTTCCATAGCTATCAAACATTTACTTCTAATAGCAGTCAGTGTCGACCGTCAACTGCATGAGGGAAAAAAAAGGCAAATTTCAGATGCGATATTTCTTTAGAACATTCCACTTTAGTTGTCATCACCCGAGGGGTTCGCAGTACGTCGTGTTAATGTTAGAGGAAGATGAAAATATATGAATGCTGAGATAATGCTCCCCTGTGGTTTTCTCCACGCTGCATTGCAGTCAAACTGGTTTCCATCAGGCGTCCATCAATTATTTTTACTACTACAGGTAGCCCAGACACTTGAGGGGTCAGATTGTTTGAGCAGAGTAACACTGAACAGAACCAAAGTGTCCCTACTGTGGCTGCTTCCACATCTGCTCTGCAATTCGAGCACCTGCCTTCCAAAGTAAACACACTGTCAGAGGAACATGACTGAAGACTTCAGTTGCTGCACACGTAGTATTTCTCTGTCGGACACGTGTGTAATAGGAACCACACAGAGAACATGCAGAAATGTAAATTACAGGAAGTGTGGAGAAGCATATGGTCACTTGTTTGTGTGTGTTGAGGTTAGCTGGGCACTTTGTGTGTGTGGTCTTGTGTTTATAAGGGAAGTGTATATCTGCAGTTAGGAGGCCTACCTAAGTGTTCAGTGTGTGCATGTACACATGTAATCCATGCACACAGGGGAAGTGATGTGATCGTTGTCTGTAGTACATGTGTTGATTAAGTGTATTTGTTTTTAAGATCTGATGGTGTGTAAAGTTCTGTGTTTGCTCTTCTCTGTGACCACAGGAAGATGCTGCAGTCTCTGGGGCGGCCGGAGCTCCACATGGCCCTGGAGGTGACCATCGTGAGTGGGTCAGGTCAGGAGCACGCTGGCTGTCTGCTCCTCACCTCTGAGGTGCTGTTTGTGGTCAGCCTCAGCGAGGACACCCAGCAGCAGGCCTTCCCCATCACAGAGGTGAGCGAGTGGAAAACGGCTCCTGTTGCAGTCGAAAACCTTTTTTGCTGCTGTGCAGACATGGAAGTGAAACCTCGTGTCCTCTGCAGGTGGAGTGTCAGCAGGAGGCGGGACAGCAGGGCCAGCTCACCCTCACCTTACAGCAGCAGACGGTAACCAGCGACACAGAGGTGAGATACAGAGGAGTAGAGTCAATTTTGATGTGGAAATCAATCAGAGGAATAACAGTGTTGAATTTATGCAGATTACACAGGCTGATTATGAAGTGTTACTGTAACATCCACATTTACAGTTTAAAAGGGAGATTTGTTATAGTATCTTCAGTGATTCAAGTCATCACATTTAAATAAACAAAAAAACACAACCTTTTTATGTTGACTGAGAACTCCTTGCTTAATTTACATGTACAATAATAGGTGCACTTTGATTTCCACATTAATGTTTTAACCATGTCAGACAAAAAGGGCCTGGACATCACTCGGTCATTGAGACATATTGTACATATTTCTAAAGACAAATTGTTCCTTCAGTGTTGATGCATGATGTGTGCTCAGCCTTGAAGCGACAGTGTAACCTATGACCTCAGCTGATGAGCTGCTGACCAGAAATTGCCACATCAAACTCTTCTCACACATGACTGCTTCAGTTCTTTTCACTAACTCCGTTCTGTGTGGGTGAAGATGACTTTAGCTGCTCTCGTGTTTAGTTGGCATGACATCATCCTTTTGTAAAAACGCACATGATTGGACTCCACCTGCAGCTGATTTAACTTCATCTGGACGGGTGTGTTGGTAATCATCTGTGCGTCCTCCCTCAGGGTGACGGCGTTCGCGAGCGTCTGTCAGAGCAGCAGTACCGGCGGCTGCTGGATTACGTGATGCGAGCCTCCCAGTTTCTTTCCCCCTCCACTGCCTCCCTCCAGCTGCAGCCCCCAGTGACACTCGCCGAGCCACCGCCCTCCGTCACCAAGTCTTACCGCTACCTGGTGGATCCCGCCTTCGCCAAGGTGTTTGTCAGCAAGTTCACAATGGTAAAGAATAAAGCCTTACGTATTGGATTCCACTAATACAACAAAGAAAAAAGGATTAGACCTTACGTTAAATTAAGCCTTACAAAGCTCTATATTTTGGCTGTGAAAAGATAAATACCTATTTATACAAATCATATCTGTTGAGGTAAAATAAGAATTTATTTTATTAAAGTCCACCTGGTCATCATTGCCTTAGAGATGTAGAGAATTCCTGGAAATCGTCTTTGAAAGATATTGTTTACTTTTACAACACACTTGTCACATAGCCACAGAGAAAAATCAGAGGGATTAGAATCAGTTTTAATTGGGAAACACACTGAGACATTCGATGAGCACATACTGTAGTGAACACTAAAACAAATGGTTGCATCATCTTAAACCTTCTCGGGCCAACAGCCTGCTCGCTTTCTACTTTAAATCTGAGCTCATTCAGTCAGAGTGAAACCTCTTCAGTGCTGCAGATAGGAATGCAAAGTTCACAACTAACAGGAGTCTTTCAGATCTGTTACATTTCTATCGAAACAGTCTGTAAAGTTTCACTCTGCAGAATGAGCTCTCGGTGTTTACATTCTCCATGTAGTGACTACGTCTCATGCCAATGTTAAGTGCAATATCATATACATGTTGATGGACACTGGAGATACCAGCTGTCAACCAAAATGTTTTTATAGATGATGCAACATACTTGTTTGACAATAACACTGATCTTTGTAACCTTATGTTGATGCCAACCCCTCATGATGCAAACATGTTGTTATTGTTGCCTTTTTATATTGTTGTACCACTGAACTCTATGTGAGATTGAAGACTAATGCCTTTAATGGATGTAAATAAATAATATATTAATAGAGAAACATTTTAATAAAAACATTAAAAATGATGTGTAAAAATCATTGTGTACTATGTAAGAAATTAGAATTGGCAAATGTGAATGAATGAATGTGAGTTTTACACCTATACAGTAAAACAGATGTAAGAGTTACTGTAGATTTGTTTGTCACATGGGGTTAAAGGAAACATTCTTACATCATACGTAAACCCAGCCTCAAACTTCTCATCATCCAGATATCAGTGGCAGCTCTGCTCTCAGTTTTCACTTCTCGTGCTCTGATAACAGCATCAGTAACCCTCATCTCTTTGGGTCAAACTTGTGCCGCATGAAGTCACTTTACACCAGTTTGCTTTCATTTCACGTTGCAGGCTCTTACAGCTCTAGTTCTGTTTGAGCGGCAGAGCAACTGCTTTGTGTCTGTGTACTTACAGCTTGTTTCATTTGAAGCTCTATCTGTTACACTGTTTACTCTCCGTTCTGTTGGAGCGACGTGAGGGCTGCTGCCGGCTGACTTTGCTGCCTGCTGACTTGGCACTGCAGTCGGAGGAGGAGTCTGGAGAGGGACAGTTGAAGGACACAGTGTAAAGCATCTCATATTGACAACTGCTATTTGTACAGAGAATAAGACACCTTAAAGAGTGCAGGTATATATATGTTTATACTGTATAAGCCCCCCAACTCAACTGTGTGGACGATATCTCTATATTTGTCATACATGCTCACTCAGCCCTGGATGTTGAGCTTGTCTCTCCCATGCAGGAGTCAGTGATGAGCTCCATCTGTGTTCCTGACACTGTTTCTCCTCCGGACCATCCCATTAAAACACGATTTGCACTATGCTTCGTTTCCGCTGGTCCTCATTCACTATGGGCTGTAACTAACGCCCGCGTTAGCATCACGCTTCATTTACACGTCCACGCAGTGTGGACTCGGTCTAACTCCTGCACAGAACATTGGCACTTAATGGACAGGGTGAAGTGGCTGTTTTGGCCAGAGTTCTACATAATGAGACAGTTCTGACATGCGGAGGGGGTCAGTTTGACAATGCTTTGGCTTCCACTGCCAGGTAATATCACAGCCTTGGAAATTTAGCTTGGGTTTTACCGTGGGAACAGCTAAATGTCATTTCAGTGTTATGGTTTCCTGCATTTAGTCTGTCTAGTAGCAGCGAGTGCTCCGTGTGGGAGTTTTACTGAGCCCTGGGAGGAAAAGGGAGGTGTGTGTATGTGTGTGTGTGCGTACCTGAGGCTGTGGAGAACGAGGCTTCCAGCTGACTCTGTGTCTTCAGCAGCACCTCCTCTCTCTTCAGAGCTGCCATGTACTTGGAGTAGGACCACGACAACTGAGGGAACATTTCCAAAAATCCAGTCAAATCTAACGTGATTAGGAAAACGGTTCAATTAGAGGATCGAGTTTCTCCTTCATAGTCTGTGGTTGGAACTGATGAGGCCTTGTTTGGACTTCATGCTGTAATTGAGTTTATCTTCATCACTGCAGTTTTTTATTTTAATATGTTGTGCTCTCAGATAGTTATCAAAGGAAATCATTTAATTTGGTTTGGCCCCCTTCATATGATACATTTTACACAAACACGTCTTCGGCTCGACATTCATAATGTTTCTCCATTAGGAACGTCAGACTGCTCCTTACTGGCTGTGTAGGAGTCAGCAGACCTCTGCTCTGTGTCCTTGACTGCTTTTTTTCATATCTTCCCTCTTGCTCTTCGTCATCTGTCTTATCCTCCTCTCCAAAACTGGACTCTGGCCTCTCCAGCTCTTCCTGTACAAAAGATTCAGAGTGAACAGAGTTCATTTTTGTCCTTCACTCATCACCCTTTATTCCTTCAGTACTGACTATTTCCTCACCTGAGCTCTCCTCCTCTCGTCCTCTTCTTCCTCCTCCTCCTCTTTTCTCCTCTGTCTCCGCACTCTGGCTCTGTGTTTGACTCGTTTCTCCTGCAGTAGAGGAAGGAGTTGCTCCTCTTGGACGCTGCTGCTCAGCTCTTGAAACTCAGGCCAAAACTTCAGCAGTTCGCTGAACGCTGACATCTACATACACAGAGACAAAGCACACACATGGGGTCTACCAACTGGAGGAAATACAATACAAACCATTATTACACACACACACCCAACCTGTGCCTCTCTGAAGATGTAAGGGCCCAGCTCGTGGCGTTTCTCCAGAATGTGCTGAGCCTGTTCAGGAGGGATGTCTATCTGCAGGGCGGGGGGCATGGAGGAGTTGATAAAGCAGTTAATGATGGTGGAGATCTTCTGCTGGATGGTGGCCTCGTCACTGTGGGAATGACAGAGATCCTGCAGACAGGAAGAGAGGAGACAGGTGAGAAACAAATGTGTGGTAGGAAATAATTCACAGTCACAGACACAAATTAGCTGTGCTTTTGGGTGGTAAAACAAAGTGTACGTTTAAAAAGTTTAAGAAAACTTTAACTTTTATTGCTGTTTATTTAGTTATAAATATGTCATGAGAGAAAGACCTAAGAATTGAGAACCTTTTCAGGTACTTAGAGGTGAAGCTAGCATCAGTGAACAATAAAATATAAAATATTTAAAGTGTGACTTATCCTTAAAGAGCTCCTAAACACATATGAAAAAAATTACTTCGCTGTTTTTTTTCCCACAAAAAAAATTAACCTCATTGAAATTCTGAAATTATATCTACTCCTTCTCCTTCTGAAAAATCCAGAATCTATAAAAATGCAAATAGCTTTTCATTTCAAAATTACGTGATGTAAAGTAACAAACACATTTTTAATGAAGTTTTACCTTGTATCTCTGCACCTCCAGCCAGAAGAGCACATCGTTTTCTAGGAAGTCCCCCTTCAGAGAGACAAAGTGCTGGAACTGCATGCAAGTGACAGGGTTGAGCAGGATCCGTCGAAACAGCAGGATCTCTTTGGAGGAACTCATCCACAGGCCCTCAGCCTGCCGGGACACAATGCACAGGAAGGTTGGACTTTTAAGAACACTGTTTAAGTTTTTCAACCACCTACCTCATGTGTAAACATGACAATTAAGCACAAACCATTATGCATTTGTACAGCGGGAGAAGACACAGTACAGTGTGCTTCTGAACAACAGCAGTAAAGATGAAGTTTGACCTATGAGCTGCAGTCAGAGCTCAAAGAAAGCTGAGATAATGATACTCCTTTATTCAAACCTGCTCTTTGCCAATGATGAGATAATGATCATAAAGATGAGAGTCACAATCACGTATGAAAACTCCTTCCTGTAATCATCCTGCTTTAAATGTGAAATGTTCATGTTTTATATCTGTGCTCTGCTGTGGAGCTAAGATGAGAGGACGGGAACAGAACTGCATGGAAAACACTCCAAACACTATTAAAGGAAGGTTAGTAATGCTGATGCTTTAATCTTATTTATCCTGGATCCAATTTGGGAAAACTAACCACAAGGCCAAAATGGTGTTTGACAAAGCCAGTGCTGGAAGCCAAGTCATGAACTAAATCACACATGCGTTCGGGCCAGGAAATGCCTTATTTCTCTCCATTCAAAATATCCAGCTCCCCCAGAGGATTTCTCCTTACCTTCCAGGCTTCTCTCCTCGTTCTCCTTCGACGGTAGACGTGCTGTGAGCGTCGGTCTGCTGCTTGAGGCTGCCACACACACACACACACAGAGGTCAGAAGTCAGAAACTGAGTAAACCAAGCTTAACTGAGACACTGAACCCCTCTCAAACCTCTCTGCTCTGCACTCTGCTGCTCTTTGTCACTGGCAGTAACTAAAGCTCTGGCTCCTCTTTTACCTTTAACCTTCCTCCAGTCTTTCTTTCCTCTGATCTCATTCCCTCCAATCCCCTCTTAGAGAGAGCTTTACCTCTCTGATGTCATCTCTGTCTCCCACCCCCGACCTCCACCGTCCTCCTCTTCACAATCTTTTCCAGCCTTCCACTCATCTCCTCCTCGAGTGTGTAACGCTAAACTACGTCTCCCTCTCATTACTTAATGAGGGGATCTGTGTGACCAAACATTGTACACTTGATAACATAATGAGGCAGAGCAGCGGAATCTGCGGTTTATGTGTTACCACCTGATGAGGCAACCTGAGAGAGCGACTGCACGGTGACAGCGTTTAG
Organism: Centropyge bicolor; assembly: GCA_037975185.1. Taxonomy (NCBI): domain Eukaryota; kingdom Metazoa; phylum Chordata; class Actinopteri; family Pomacanthidae; genus Centropyge; species Centropyge bicolor. Next base: position 3,053,836 of record JBBMOC010000032.1, on the reverse strand, counting down.
TGGTTTCTCACATTGCAGAGCCACTAATGTGCATCTGACTTCTTATCTCTGTCCACTCTCAAGGCTGTACTACAGCAGGAATCAAATGCTATTGCAGTTTGCCAAGTACAATTAATACAAGAATGCAAGTCGGGGTTGGCGATGGGCCTAAATTTCTTCCACGTTTTGAATTCTATGACCATAATTCTATAAATGTCTAAAGAGTAAATAAGAGTCCACCATGAGAAATGCAAATCCAACCAGTCTAATCATTTCTACACACATCAAATGTCCTGCTCAATAAAGAGCCATGTGTTATGTATAGAAAGTCTGAGAATAGTTATAAAGTAGCAAAAGCTATTATTTATGGAAACAAGTTTGAACACATCCAAACCAAGGTCACTGCTTTTAATCTTTAAATAATTTAAATGCTTTTCCAAATGGAAATGACGGCAGCATAAATCCTCCGTGCAAAATAATATTCACTAGCTCTGGGTGCTGTCTGGCCTCTATGACTTATTTACTGATGACTGATTCACCGCCGTTACAGAGGTTTCACAGCTGACACTGTTCTTGCTGCATCCACTGCTGACACCATCGCTTTGGACAGAGGCAAGGTGTTTCCCTGTTTCCAGTCTTTGTGCTACGCTAAGATACTTGTTGCTGGCAGTGGCCTTATGTTGACAGACTTCATCAAGACACTGGCATCAAGCTCCTCATGTAACCCTCAGCAAGAAAGTGAATGAGTCCATTTCCCAAAATGTGAAGCTATTTCTTTATGTGCTTTAAGTCATTTCTGTTCTGAGACACCCAATTAGTTGTGTTTGTGTTTCAGAGTCAGGACGTCCACCTTTGGTTGGTTTTTCTGTCGCTCTGTGAACTCTGCTGTGGACAGGAAAAGAGGCAGCCAGTTTTTCTCAATGTGACTCTTGACGATGTCCTGGATCTCCACAACAACAGGGTTTGAGAGACATTCCAGTTTCAGACGCTCCAGTCCACCTGCCAGACGCAATATCTGTACACACACAGAGAGAAAAAGACACAAATGAGACACAGTCAAAGAGGCAGAAAAGGAAGATGGTTGCATGTGTGCTCATGTGTTTCATGCCATAGATGACTGAGACGAATGAGTGTACATGTCTGTAGATTTGTATAAAACAACATGAAGAACATATGAGGTGGGCAAATTCAGAAGGAATGAGGAATCCAACTCAAGACTCCTCTCCTTCCAGACTCCTGCTGTGATCTTCATCATTCCCACAATCCCTCTGTTCTCTTCATCCCCCCTGTCTGCTTTCTGTCTTCATACATCGATCTGGCCGTGTCTCCCTATTTATATCTTCTTCATACTGTATTTTCTCTCATCTCGTTATTGCACGCACACAGGCATGCGTGCGCACACACACACACACACACTCACGCGCGCGCTTTCAGAAATGAGAACCAGTCGTGGCATTGGAGTGGGAGTCAGCAGATGAAAGGAGGCCAATCTGTGACTGGATGACTGAGTGATTGAGAGAGTGAAGGGCCAAAGCAGTAAAGCTGTCAGTCTCTCTACATCGCTCACGCAGACGAGAACCAACGCTGAGATGCAAGAGCGGCGGCCAGACCCAATCCTACAGAGTTAGAAGCACTAGAATTGGCATCGTCATTCAAATGCACAGTTTCAATCATTATTTTGATGGTATTTATGAGATGAGGATGACAAATGACAAAGGTCACGCACCAGAGTTGAAGTCATGTTCACTGTACGGGTCTCTCTTAACCCAGTGTGCTTCAAGAACGCTGAGGGTTCTTCAACAGCCATCATTATAACTATAGCCCTATAACAGTGATGACCAACCAGGGGTAATTGTACCCCGGGGAGTACTCCTGCAGTTTCCAGGGGAGAATGCAGAAAGTAGAGTAGCTCAACTAAAAAACATAAAGAGGAAAACCTCAACATTGCCTGTATATGAAGAGAAGTCTGAATAAACTGTTCTAATATCAAGTAAAAAGTAATGGATACATTGTTGAAATGGATAATTACAAATAATGGATAAATGGCTAGAATGGTTAAGTATCAAATAAACAGCTGAAACAGACAGATAAGAGTTGACATAGTTGGAAAAAGGCAACCAATGAATAGTTGAAATAAAAGCCTTGAATAAATGAGATAAACCGTTGAAATATTACACATCTGAAAAAGTTCACTAGTTTTCACAATCGCTGTTTCATATAATCAATAAGCATTTTATCTGGCACAACTGTGGGGGTACATGAGACAAAAGGCTGGGAACCACATTAAAAAATAACATTCTTTTCTCTGACAGTATAATGAATACAACATAGCAACCATCTCCGGTGTCTCAAAAGAGAAAATCAGTGTCCCATCTTCTCATCCTAACTCTACACAGCATGCCCTCCTGCAGTAATCCTAGAATCCAGAAACCTAATCTCAGACTATAACTGTCAGGAGAGATTTCATCCTACTGTCATTGTTACTGGAGCTGATCTTCTTTGTCTTTCTGAATCCAAACCTCCTCCTCTGTTCTTCTTCTTGTTTTAATTCTAACCATGTCCTCTCATCCCCCCTTTCCTCCGCCGACACCCTGCTGTCAGAGCTGTCAGCATGAAGTCTGCCGGATGCCAGAGACGGGAGATGGGAAATTGTGTGAGAGCCGCAGCAGCCTCTGTTTATCAAATCTGGATGTTGAGCCTCAGCTGGAGGTCACATCCCATCTTGGGTTTGTCATGTCATGGGCACCGTGTTTCTGCTCCTGTCTTTCTAATATTTTCTAAAGAAGCCGACAATAATTCAATATCAAAGGAGTCATGACGACACCAAAATGGGTGCGTTTGCCAATAATGCTGAACAGAATGTTTTTTAAACCATGTGACATACATCATCCTGTTGTTCTGTTGTGGCGGGGCTGTCAGAGCCGAAGAAGTACTTCCTGTTGAGGTATTTGGTTGCAATATGAGACGATCTCTCCTGTCTGACAGCTTTGTCCTTCTGTGAAGTCCTCCTGTACTGCTCCAGATCCAACCAGCACATCAGATGGATACTGAGCAGAAACGCACATGTTCACAACAACCGTGTTATTTTCACATAAACTTCTCTGCATTGTATACACACTGCAAACGCTTTTGCTGCGTTTTCATTCTGCCTTCATTTCAGTTTAATGTGAAGATGATATTTACAAGTCAGGTAGTGTGATGCTATATGTCTATTGTATATACATATTTAGGTAAAGTTGCTGGTTATACAGCTCACCTGGCACCCTGATTCTGTAGGAAGGACATAAAGTGCCCAATCTCGTGGCGGTGACGAAGTAAAGAGCCTAGACGGTATCCTTGGTAGTTTGGAGACACTCTGGACCAAGACTCAGACGCCCGGCTGCTCTTTGAGAAGGGAGTAGAAGGTGTACCAGAAGAGGGAAATAGCACTGACCCACACTGCTCCACCTGTAGAGGAGACACCAGCAGGAGTGACGATAAGTGACGGAGATGGCAGCAGAGAAAGAGAAAAATAAGGTGGGTATAAAACTCATAATGGTGATTTTTCCACATCACGTCATTCCTAAAGTCACAGTAAAGCACAGTCACATGGATCATTTCTTCTATATGACAGCAGTGTGACACAGTTGTGAATGGCACGTTCATGCCAAGTAATATAGTCTTAGAACAGTAGATTGTACAAAGCAATAAATAATGGAAAGAAGTCATTTTCACATAAATATTTACATTAGATGTTTTATGCTCACAGGTGTGTGATTATTGGCTATTAACTGAGCACCAATATTTTATAAACCAGTGGAACTCGTGGATGTTGGCTGACCTGTTTCAGTTGCCGTTCTGATTCCTCGTACAGAGTCTGGAGTTCCCTGTACTCCTGACTGTCGACGCAGCGCACCTCCTCATGCACACACACCTTGACACATACACAAAATGCACTGATAAGCTGAGTTGGCAATTTTTTTCATTTCTTGAATCAAGTGATTAATCAAGTCATTTTTCATGCCAGACATTTCCCAGGCTCTCAAATCTTCCTGCTTTTCTTGGTCTTTTGTTGACTTAAATTAAATATTTGTGGGTTTTGGACTTGTTGGTTAGACAAAACAAGAATAAAGGATTTCACTTTGTGCTCTAGGACGTTGACACAACTGTTTTTCGAATTGTTAAAATATTTAAAATTAGTTGCAGCCCTAAAGTTACTCATGCACAGAACCACATTTAATCTCAGACTCAAAACCAAGAATCAACTTGAATGAACTTGAATCAATTTGATCATTACAATATTCACACATGCACCAACATATAATTAGTCACTTTATGCATTTTTATGCTAAATCCTCTTTCTTCAGTGGGGTCCAATGTGTGCGTGTTGGACATGACTTCAGCAGAAGAAATTCTTGTCATACAAGGACAATTTCTCCAATCAGCAGACCTCTGTGACCTCAGTTAGCCTGACTTACTACAGGAAATCTACTTTCTCCAGATAAAAGGGGAGTGAATTATACTGTGGTTACCTTCTCGAAGGACTCTTTGTCCCTGCCGAGCAGCAGCGTCCACGGCTCCAGCAGGATGCTCAGCGTGTGCTCCTCAACCTTGTCAAAGAGCTCCTCGAAAGCAGGCATCATTTGGTCGTACACCTCCCTTCTGATCTCCTCATCAACACCAATGCTCCTCCTGGCAGAGCTGAAGAGATAGGTGGAGTAAAGGAGCTGAGAGAAGAGAAGAGAAGAGAAGAGAAGAGAAGAGAAGAGAAGAGAAGAGAAGAGAAGAGAAGAGATCATAAAAATGTCATCACTCCAGAAACATTTCTCCTCAAAACCGCCATCACTTCCATCATCACCATTGTTCGGTGCTCTCACACACAATATTCACTATCTCTCATCACTGCTGCCATCACACCACATAAATGTCACTCATTTAACCCTGTTGGCCACGGCACTATGGAAAGATCATCTAAATGTCATTCCTCCGGTGAACTAAAGGTTAACTGAAGGAAAATAGATTTCACTGTGAAGTATTCTGGATGGGACCGCTCAGCTTTCCTCCTTGGTCCAGCTGTAGTCAGACAGGGTGGTTCTGGGTGATTGGACTGGCGCAGAGCTGGGGGGGTCTGACTCACTTGTTTTTATGGGCGTTAAAATCTCTCCACTTAGTGAGGGGTAAAGAGGGCAGAGAGGAGAGTGGGAGTGGCAGGCCAAGAGAGCACATGCACAAGAGCAGGTGTGTGTGTGTGTGTGTGTGTGTGTGCTTCTGACATAGGCTACTTTCATGCAACCACTTCAGATTAAAGACCATTTAACTGGCAGATTTTTCCCAACTGGGGACAAAAGCTGTGTTGGGAAAAAGCTGATTTTTGTGTCAGCATTCAAGGTTGTGTTAGGGTTAGGGTAAGTCTCCAGGAAATTAACGTAAGTCTATGTTATGTTCCAAACGTGGCCGTAAATACATGTGTGTCTGTGCGTGTGTATGTGTGTAAAAGGGAGGGCAACAGAAATGTTGAACTCAATCTCTGCTTCATTTCCTTTTAATGACATTTTTTATTACTGGCTGCTTTTCATATATTAAAAGTCATCTGTACTCTGCAACATCCTTTCTAAAGCAGGCCTCTTTATCTTTCAGAGTAAAGGACATTTGGACATTTTTTCCTTTATTTGATGGTCACAGATGAAAAGGCAGACAGGAAACAGCGAGAGACATGACATGCAGTAAATGTCACCAACTGGAATCAAACAGTTGACAGTGGCAATTATGCAGCATGCACTGTAACCATTCAGCTACCAAGGTACTGCATCTCCCTGGATATTGTATTCCACTGCTTGAAGCACGTTAATTTAACATTTTGAATTAGCTATAACTTATTTTTTCCACAGAAAGGATGAGTTACACAAATGGACCTCTTTTTTATTACTTGAAATTAGTTTGATGTTGCACAGTTGGCCTTGGCAGCAAAACTAAACTTAAGAGGCCTAAGAAAGAAAATCATGAAATCATAAACAATTTATTGTCTGGAATAGTGTGTTGCAATTTTTTGGCAAGAGGAAAAATAAAGTTATCCTAAGATGAGTGTTTTGTGACAGGATAAACCCTACAGATGCTGCTGAGCCAGCCTGGACTAGTCTCCAAGTAAAGACATCTTATGAAATGCACTTCAATTTGAAACTGCAAAAAGACACACACTGACAAACAACATACGGAGCACACTAAGAATTTCAGTTATTTGAAAAATAGAGAAAATATTTTGCTGTTATGGATTAACAAAGACAGAATGCTTTTTTCAACCTTATTTAGATTTTCCTGATCTTATATATCAAATGTCTACATAATATATATTGCTTATGCTTCCAAATAGCAGGCTGGTGTTGAATAGTTGACAGACGTTTTAGTTAATATCACCTTAGGTCTCTATCATACATTGTAGTTAGTCAGTGTGAGACAAATGTAGAAAACCCACAAGTGAAATCTAGCAGAATAACATTGGTCTTGATATTGTGTATAAACTATGTACTGACCTGTGCTTCTCTCTGTACTCTGTAGGGGTCGAGTCCGTCCTGATAGAACAGCTCACGGTAGTGCTGCAGGTCAGTCCAAAAGTTAACTGCATTCTCCCACAGCTGAAACAAACGAGAACCTGGGTGACTATCATCATGAAATGCGTTTATCGCATCCAATTTAAAAAAGTATACGCTTAAGATGTTATCACTGTACATTATAATGATTATATTTAAATGTGCAATCGTGACTAAATGTGAAGAACTACACAGAATAAAACTGCAAACAATCCAGTTGCTGCAACTGTACCTGGTTTCCAGATTGTTCACAGAAGTTTGTGAAGTAGAAGCCGGCACATGAATCAACACAAAGAGCCTGTAACATCTTTTCCATTCTTCCGCTGGCCAGTAACTGACCTCTGCTGGAATATAACTGATGAGATACAAACACAGGAAAAAAAACATTTAATACAATCAACACAGTTTATAAAAAATGTAAACGTAATTATAGACATTGAAATGTAGCAAATCCTCATAGAACAAAAGAAAACAAGTGTTTGAAATTTTTGTTTGATAAATGACAGCATCTAATACTGAATTTCCATTGCTCGACTAACTAATTAATCCACTAATTGTTTGGGCTCTATTTAAAACTATAGCAACGAACATGCCTCAAGGGAAAGGGCAATTAACTGCTCCATTGTTCCTGGTTTCGGTGTTGTTGTTTCAAAAGCTCTCTTCCCCACCTTCAAACTTATATGCACTAAGTGATGTCATATCACAATGCTCCTACCTGTGTATGGTCAGTATTGGGGGACTGGAAATGGCAAGTGTCATGGCAGAGGGGAGGCAGGGCCCTAGAGCCATGGTGGGGCTGTATGCCTGATAGAGGGCTAACACACAGTCCTTGATGAGGGGAGTCATCACGGTCTTCCTGGACATACTGGGATGTCCAGTACCGAGGAATCCTGTAGGGAAAAGGACAACAGAATTACCAAGGACAATTATACAGAGATTCAACTATAAAGGCAAAACTACTGGACAGCCTGTGCTTTATCAAATTTATGCAGAATATTACTCATAGTATGTGACAAGTAGAGTAAGTATGTATTACAAGAGTAGCTAGTCATAGGTATGGACACACTATTATGGAACTTGAATACTGAGCATTGTGAGTGTTACCAGTAGTAGAGCAGAGACTCCGTGAGGAAGGGCTGAACTGAGCGCAGTTTCTCTTCTGTCCAGCAGGGGGAGGTAGTCAGTCCCAGCCTGGACAGCAGCTCCACATTTAGACTGTGCTTGCTGCTCCTCAACAGGTAGCAGCTTCTCATTAGGACCAAATACCTGATCAAAATATTGCATTGCATTACACCTGATACTTTTGTCAACACATTTAAAAAAGATGATAACTGCTTTTTGGTTGTTTTTTCATAGCAGCAGTGCGTATGAGTTATATCAACAGTAAAAAGTTTAGTCCAATAATGTTTACCTGTTCTTCCGCTCTCTGTTCTGTGTAGCTTTCAATCTCTCTATATCCATCCAGAGATAAAGCAACTTCTCTCCTGGAGTTCCTTGCAAAAACTCCTTAAATTCATCCAAGCTTGGTCCATTGTCATGGCAGCAGGTACCATGGCAACAAATATCAGGGATAATTTCCTGGTCTGTACCCCCCCTCCCCACCGTCCAAATCTTCTTAGACCATTCAGCCTTCTCTTCTTCTCCACTCCCCCTGTTGCCCTCTTGAACTCTCTCTTTCTTTTCCAGTCTTTCTCTGGCCCCATCAGTCGAACGCTGGCAAACTTTACATTCACATGATCCTTCTGTTCTGGTACAATTTGTCTGGTCTCCTGACTTGGTGAAACAGTCAGAAGTGTTTGCCTGGTTCTGACCATCCATCTCATTCAGTGCATTGTTAAGCGCCTGTTTAACCACTTTGGCAGCCAGGTACTCCAGCTGTAGTTCAGAGGACTCAGGATTCTGGCAACTGAACTCTTTGAGATGTTCGTCCTCTGAGTTGCCAGCTGATGGCGCTGTTTGTGAGCGCTGGGCTTCTGGGGTTTTCTCATGTTTAAGGTTAGAGGAGGAACATGAGGAGGACAAGGAGGAAAAGGTACATGGGTTGTCTGGCTCAGACAAGCTGGAGAAACATCTAAGTGATTCACCGCATTTTGGGATGATATGTTCATTCTGGCCAGAGGACAGACATGCAACGTGCATCCTGACAGAACCTGAACAGTGAGGAAAGACAGGACATAAGAATCATGACTTCAGCATGCGCACACACATTACACATAGATGTGTAAATGGTAAACGCACCTTGTTTTGCTGAAAGGTTCAGTGCCTTATTATTTTCCTTGTCAAATTGGGATGAAAAACGCAGTTGTGGGGCTGGCATGGTGCTTCGACCTGAGCTGCCTTTCCTCCTCTGGATACAGAGGTTTAGGTCCCACTGAAACAACAGCTTGGCTAGTCTGAGAATCACAGAGCCACATAATACACAAGCAGGTGTTTTTCTTAAATTTATGATAAATGGAATGTACAAACTTGACTAGTGTTAGCTATTATTGCTTCTATGTATAGGCTGCAAGTTAGTGTGAGTCAGTCATCTGATCTTTACAAGGATATCACCCTACAGCGTCTGGTAAGGTGCATAAGGAATTAGAACAGAGAAGGAAGTAGGGCAGCAGTCTTAACAGAAACACAATGATTCCTAGAAGCTACACAATAACCACAGTGCATTGTACTCGAGGTTAATGTTCCATAATCACGCAGAAAAGTGTTCTTTGAAAATAATGAATGTGCTAAAGTCAAGGCTGATTGAAGCAAATCGTCCTCAAAATCTAGACCAGTCAGCAAGTATTTGCAGGTTGTAGTAGAGCTGAAGTAATGACAGCAAATTTAGTAAATGCAGAATGAAAAGTATGAGCTATCAGACACACTGCCAGGAACTAATAATAATCTCACAATTGAATGAGTACATCTGAAATTATAATATTAATAAAGTAAATATGTTACAGCAATACCAAAACCACATAAAAAGATCAAAATGAATGCTGAATGTAGAATGTAAAATAGCATTTGTTTTGTAGGTTAAAAACAAATCGCCCAGCACTTGCAGTACCTGTATTCAATGTAGCAATCACTTTGAAGGAAAAAGGGCAATCTCTCTTTCACGACCCACTGAATTCCTTGCTCTCTGTCCAGGCACTGAAAGGTCAAGGACAAAGATTCCTCAAGTCAGCTTTATAAACCTGCAGTGCAGACGTCTGTTCATCCTCAAAAATAAATACAGCCACTACTTACACAGATGGCGTAATGATTGTCTACTGGAGGGGTTCTGGCCAGCGCTGTGGGGTCACCAGTAAGGAGGAACAATTTGCTGTGGTTTAGGACTGATCGGATTTTTCTGGAGACAAACTCAGCTGCACCAGTAAACACCTCAAACAATCCAGTGTCCTGGTTGTACAGCAGGGACTCTGAGAAAGACTGCAGAAAGATGCAAGTGTATAAGAAGGGTGCAAGAGTTTAGTTAAAAATATGCTACATTTATACATTAGACTGCTTTACCGACAAACTTAAGAAATCATTGAAGAAGTGAGCCAATACATCATCAGAGGCCAGAGAGCTCTCCTGCATGGAGACAAATAATAAAACATTATTCTCAGGAACAACCACTGAAAGAGGCAAAGTGAAATTCTGCTAAACCCAAAAGTAAGATCGAAAAAGTTAGGAAATGTCAATAATCAGCTTGTACTCACAAAATTGCCAGCAGTAAGATGGAGAAACTCTTAACATAGAAAAAAAAACCTCAAGTTACTAAACCAACATCAGTTCCAAAAATCCAAATTGAAGTTTCTTAAAAGTACCGCTCTTACCTGTTGCAATTACTCCGCACATTGTTCACTTAAAAAATACAAACGCCTGTACAGTATTTTCAAGCTGCCTGCCCAGAAAGTCGAGCCGGGCAATCACATTTCAACATTCGACCAGCCACAAACCTCTCAGTGTAATTACAGACACACTGCAGGTTGCTATGGAAGTGGACTCATTTACAAAACACAGGGGGCGGTAAAAGTTTAACTAGAGAAGACCACAGATACAATACAAGCCTGTGTTTCTTCTCACAGTTTGAGTCGCAGAAATAACTGAATTCTAAATTATTCTCAGAATTTACAGAGCTGTTACCATCAAAGATCACTGACATGTTGTAAAAAAAGTCAAATGAGAATGACATTGTTGTTGCAGACAAGGTGAGATCATACCACTAGATGGCACCAAACACTGGCTAATTTACAGATTACAATGCAGGCCTAGTCAAAAGTTCCAATTATTGAAAAAGAAAGTGACACATATGTTAAAAAAAAAATTTCAAAATTTATTTTAAAACTGCTCTGAAAACACATTGGTAAAAGCTGAAAATCTCAGGAATTCCAAAAAAGCAAGATGTACAATTGATCACCGTGTATGGAAAAATACATCAACAGCCAAATTCAATCATTGTACTGCTCGTGAGACTTCCTTCACATTCATAATTAAAAACACACAAGAACTGTGTTGAGAAAAAAAGGTGTAAAATACAGTACAAAGACAGGTACAAAGACACACCGAGAAGTACAGAAGTTGATTTCATGTACTGGCTACAAATCAGTTTCCCTGTTGCCAGTCTCATCTTCACCATTAAGCAGAAAAAAATGCTACAGTGACTTTGACATAGCAAACAGGAATACAGTTAAATTCACACTCATAGTCTCCTAACATTTCGCTTGCTTTGAGCACTTCCTGGAAGAAGCACGTCCTTCTTGCGACGGCCTACGGACTGGCTGCCACACTCTCTAGAACCGTGGAAAGCACACAAACAGGCTGTGCAAAACTGGAAACCACAGTCAACTCTGCTGCACACACCCTCCCCTTTCACTGAGCGACACCTTGCAGGATGCTGACACCGAGGGCAAGGCTTGAGGCACTCATCATTGAAAAGGGTTTTGGCGACCTGAAAGGAAAAAAAAAATCATTTAAAATGACTTGAAGTAAATGTTACACAAGCATTCCTGATCAGTTCCTTCAGTAGGTAGAAACCTCATTCACCACCCACTAAAAATAATTAATACAACATTTTAAACTCATAATTAGATCCAAATCTTACACAGTCAATTTAGGGAAATCCAGTGTAATTGTTTTAAAACGCACCTCTAGAAATTTATCCCGTTTGCTGCTGCTGCCCGAATGTAAGATGCTGTGCTGTAATGGGGTTAAAGTGCTATTTCCTGACTGCGGGGTGCAGTAGCTGGAGGTCCTAGACTGGGCCTGAACCGTCTTGAGTGCCGACCTCTGCAGCAGAGTGAGTCTGGTCTCTGCATCAGGGACATGGACAGCACCACCAAGCTACAAGACAACATCACAAAGTTAGAAGCTCATTTCAGCCATTAGTCACTGTTAGTCATATCCACATTGACAAGTTGGATGACAGTGACTGCTAACCAAACAGTCATCAGTGTCATGACAGATATTTTTCCTTCAACAGAATACCCACTTATGCAGACAGCAAAGCCACAGTGCCCCAATTATCACCCATATACTTATATGAGACTAATTCATCTTTGGCCAACCATTGGCCTTATTTGACAAACCCCTTACCTCCAGAGCAGCCTCCACTTCACTCAGGTGGTTTCTTCGCTTAAAACTAGCTCGCTTGTCTTGTTGGATAATTTTATTCCAGCTCTTGCATACTTGACCACACCTGCCAAATAAACAAATGCATGCATGAGAGCAATATTTTCAGCCCTCAATGCACCTTTAGTACTGACTGTGTCCAGGACCCTTGAAAATACAGAAGTCTGAGTAAGAAACTTGTGTTTAACAAAATTGTTGTGCTTCAATATTAAAAACTGAATTGGATCTTGATTTTGACAGTTTACTACTATACACAATGTAATGTCCGGGAGTTTGGTCTTAGCTATAATGTGCTGTATGAATTTTAGTTTATATGATCTTATATGAACTTATTAGAAATTATTAGCAATCCAATGAAAGGCAAATTGAACTGACAATTGAGTTACTTGATCTTTCATAGGGAAGAAAGGTGTCCTGAGCTATATAGTGGATCCAGGAAAAATGTGAAAAAGACTTTATTTTGTATATGAGAAATGTCAGCTAAGTATGTTGAAAACACAACTCCTCACCTGTAGACACTTTCAGGGGTCAGGTGGCCAAGTATGACAGCCAGGATGTGCCTGAGGTTCCTCTTCTTCAGCTCTGTGAGTATGTCCACCGTCCCCAGGCCCATCTTCCGGCCAATCAGCCCTGACAATGGCATGGTGGTCCTGAATGTCACTGGGGTCTCAGTCAGTGCTGCTGTGGACTTCAGCTGCTCCTTCAGGCTTGGACTTTGGCCAGCAAACATCTGGGCGCTCTGCTGGCACATTGCATGAACTAGCTGCAAAGCTGGAGTCAGAGAAAGATTGACTGGGGTTGTCCTGAGAGGAGTTATATCTGGATTGGCAGGAGCTGCTCTAAAGGGTGTCGTGTTTTCTGGCTTGGTTGTAGTCGATCTTAGTGGGGTTGCATAATCTTGTTTGGCAGACACCAAACTATCAGAGGTCATGCTATTACTACATTTAAAAGAAAGGGCACTGCGAGGGGTGGCACCGTCAACAAAAACATCATCGGCCTTATAATGGCTGCGACACTGAGGAAGTTGTTCATGCTTTCTGTCCGTTGGGTCTTCCTCAGACTGAGAGCCCCCTTCTTTAAGAGTGGAAAGCCTGTGCTGACGCTGCAAACGGGAGCGCCGCCTTTCCTCTGCCAGATTTGGGGTTTCACAGTTTCCTCTGGAGGCAGAGAGCAGCAGCTCTTGGAATGAGCCATCATGATCCACCGAAGAAACTTGGGATTTTTCAAGGGTCAGGGAACTGAAACCACTGTCTTCACACGCAGACCTGTCCAGGGTCAGAAAGGGGGTTAATACATGGATGTTTTCTGATTAATGTAGGGAACATTCCTTTATTAATTGCTTCTCTAAATATTCAGCTGGGTAAACTCACAACTGAAGTTAGACAGTGATTTGAAAGTGTCAAAAAAAGCACATACCTGATGTATTTGAGTGTATATGATGACTGTGTGCGGAAGACACTTGAGCTGCCGTTTGTCACACCGCTGATTGGTGACTGAGAGTTTTCCTTAGATGAGGTAGGAAGGAATTTGCTAAAGCGTGGAGTCTCAACATTAATTTGTTCAGAGGTGGAAACACTCTCACTGAAATCTGCTTCTGATAGAGAGATTCTTCTCTCAAAACTGGAAAGGCCACCAGAGTTGAGTTTACCATCTTCAAGTGTGGAGGTCCTCACCTGCGTGAAGAGGAGACGCCGTTTCCTACCAGAAAGTGGCAGGTGCTGCTCTAACTTTAAAGTGCTTGACGCCAGAGCCCCAGTCACAGTGTCTAAAGAGTCAAACGATGCACTGAGCCAGTGTTCAGACTTGACTCCAACGAAGGAGTCAGTCGTTCTAGAGCATGGTGACCTTGTGTTGTCAGTTCTGACAGCTGTGGTGGGTCTGCACATTAGGAGCCTGTGTCGCAACAAGGATTCTCGTTTAGGAGTTTCACACCAGCTAACCCCCGATGGCATCCCCCTGGAGTCCTTGCTCGAAAATCGGCCTGGTTCTCTGTTCCTCTCCTTGGGTGTGACAGAAAGCCTGAGGTTCTCTTTGGGCGTTTCATTGAATTCTACTGGAGACAAAGACCTGCAGGAGTCCGCTCCACTGATGCTCTGTGGGCTATGGAAAAAACCTGAGTATCCACTGTCAGAGCAGTCATAACAGTGCTGGCCTTTGTAGCTCTCATGGTAGATGTTTGATTCAGGAGTGCACTGCATTTTTTTTTTCTCTTGTGGACACTTTCGGTCCCACACAGTATTCACCTAGTGAGGATGATGAAGTCCACTGACCTGCAGCCAAAAGAAGTAAAAAGTGAATCTACTCAATCAGAACAGAGTTGCATGAATGTGCCTGTCTAGACAAATAAATACAGGTCAAGCTAGAGACTTTAACAGGGACAAATTACAAACGAGAATGAAGCTAAACTGGCTTATATGTTGCCTGTCTGTGTAATAATTTCGGAGTGTGTGTCGCCATGTTGGTCTCACTCTGCGATAACAGATGCGCCAAGCGATAAAAGATGTAGCTCTCTCAGTCCTGGGCTGTAGTTTGTCAAATACAAAAAATGGTCAAAGAAAGTCAGCTGGTTTAACAACAAAACACTCTCAGCTGTTTCATCTGCGTTGCTATGAGTGCGCGTGCTGTCGCTTTAAATCCCACCCGTCGCGTGCGCGTTGGTGCCGCTTTAAAGTGTGCTATAACCGCCAAAACGGGAACAACCGAGCCCGACAGACCGTGAACACAGGGGGGTGTCAACAAGGGGGTGTGCCCCCATAAGACAATTTTTTTCCACCCAACACTGAAAAATGGCGGAATCACAATAATATCAGTTGGTAATTCAGTACTCAAAAGAAAGAACAGTTGTTCAACTATACCTGAAAATTGACATAGCATTCATTATTGTAAACTGCATTTAACAGTTAAGTTAAGATAGGGCATACTGTTCCATAAAAACCAAACGACGCCATCAGGTCCTATTGTGAGCGCAATTAGCTTGACGTGAAAACACCTGTGTTAATTACCGAGTTACCGTTTGTATAGGGGAATTAACGTCAGCCTAAAATCTGACTGCGTGTTGTTACGTTTGTCTCGGTAATGGCTTCCACGTTGATAACTTTAGCAAATGCTACAAACTCAACAAACACACATACTTAATATTAAAGAGTCATGATGTTCGTTTTTAGAATTAATTCTATCCACCCGTTCATTAACGTGAGAACTAGTAGTTCTGAAGTCAAATTAATGTTACACGTTTACTGTGACATTAGACCTAAACTGTGGTGGCCTCCTAACCACAATTATGTGTGTCGTGAATTACAAAATATATAATATTGAGCATTAAACGTTGAACTATATAAAAATATATACTTACATCAGGATAAGACTGGTTAATGTAAAGGCCGTGGACTCTGCCGGCACCGTGGTTTCCTCAGGCTCAGGTCTAGGCCTCAGCTCGCACCCCTCAGTCGTTGTTTCTGTCTGCTACATGTTCTACACAGGAACCAACCGGCCACGTTTTCAAATTTGGAGCCCACTGTTGGCCGTGTCACGTGTTTCCGCTTTACGTGCAGCTTCCTTCTGCGTGTGGTTACCATAGTAACAGAGCCCGCTTTGCAGATGAGACTTTAGCCAAACAGCAGCAGGTAAAATGACTTCTTTTGACTTTAGAATCGTAAAATTATATTAAGAGCAACAATGAAATTTCTTGAAGGAAAATGTAGCCTTTCCTTAACTGTAATTCCTCAAATACGACCACAAAACACACGTTTTATCACATTCTGTAGAGCTAAATTAACAATAACGTTGTGTAAGCTAATCTTAGTGAGCTAACAAACGTTACATAGCTATAATTCAGATATATTGCTATTAACACAACAACACTGTTTGACATGATAAACTGACATTCTTCCCAGGCATGAGTGCAGATGCAGTTTTCTCTCTTCAAAACCAGTCTACAGACTATAGTGGGAAGGTTCCTGTGGAGCACCTGGACTATGATTACATTGAAAAATGCAAAGATGTAAAATACCTTGAGAAGATCTTGAGAGTCCTGAGGTAAAAGCCACATAACTGAGCTTGAGGTGTGAGGAGGCTGAGTTGATTTTGTTTCTTCATCAAATCTTCTATTCCTTTATATTGTTGGATTTTTCTTTCCATTAAGACAATTCTCTCATCATGGGAAATACATATGCAATATTGAAAAGAGAGGACATATCACTGATTGCAAAATTATAATGAAGCATAACATAATACAGCCTGATAAAATTGACTGAAGGGATTGCTATGAATTTGGGCTTTCAGGAAGTAATGTTTTATTTTGTGTGAAGGTCTGGCGATGAGGGCATTTATCCTCATCTGATTAAGTTCTGTGAGAGTCACTTGGAAAAACTGGACCCTAGGAGCCGAGCTCTAAGGAAGGAAAACCCTGTGGCCACAGCAGCCAGCCTCTCTAAAGATGAGTGGAGCCAAATTGTTGATGAGTTGAAGGTATGCTACAAATTCTAGTTGGGTTTTTTTTGTTGTTGTTGTTGTTGCTTTTTTTTTTTCTCACTACCAGCCTTCTTCTTCAGCCATTTCTCTGAAAATGAGTCATAACTTTTTTGCTATTAAATACTTTGTCTTTTTCAGACATGGCAAGAAGCAACCAAAAAGACTGAGACTTCACTAAAACAGCAGTCAATGTTTGATGATCTAGTGAAAGAAAATGTGCCACCTATAAGAGGTTCCAATTGCTTCGTTCCATTTAGTCAGGTAAAAATTGTCTCCAATGAAACATGAGCATGTACATTTGTGTATGCAGGAAACATAATAAAATGAAGACTAATGTCATCACAGACTTCAGTTGCAAAAGAAAAGAGGAATTCTTCAAAACGTACTCTCCCACGTGATTATCGGGAGTGGGACAAGTGAGTCATTTTGTCTCTACATTTGTCTATTATATTCAGAAGAAAGAGTACACTGTTACAGCAGCTGCAGGCATTAAACATAAAAGGTTCCACACATTTTACTTTGTAAAAGGCCTTGTCTAAGTTTCTTTTATTGCAGTGATCTGCAGTTAGAAATTGATGTTGTTCTAGAGCATTATTTTGCAGAATATGTTCCCATACTCAAATATATTTTACTCTATTTCCAGGTTTGATGTGGAAAAAGAATGTGAAAGAATTGACAGAGATGTTGTCAAAAATGACTCACCTGTCATTATAAACACAGGACACCCCAAATTCAAGACTAAAGTGGATGCTTCATGTAATGTATTATGTTTATATGTCACATATTTATTTTGCGTTCATTGCAAAGCATTGTGCATACTTCAGTCATGTGGTTATGTTTCTGAAAGTGTGGTCTCTACAATATATCCAGTGCTGACAGAACAGGAGAAGCTCCTTCTGGCAAATCGCGAAAAGGACAAAGGCAATGAAGCTTTCAGAGCAAACGATTACGAGGAGGCAGTTGCATACTATTCCAGGTCAGGCTCTTAAAACAACTCATTTATTATAGAAAGCATTTTACATCTCTTGAAGGGATTATATTATGTTGCCTAGCATTTAATTAGACTCCTGTCGTTCATTGAAGTCTGGTTTCATTTCCATTTACTGCACCTCTAATTGTTTGTTCAGTAGCCTCATTACAAACAAAGATCTGTTTTATTCTTGGCTTTCCATTACAGGAGCCTTTCCATTGTACCAACTGTGACTGCATACAACAACAGAGCCCAGGCAAATATCAACCTCAAGCACTGGCACGACGCCATGAGAGACTGCCAGAGAGTACTCAAGCTGGAACCAGGCAATAAGAAAGGTACTTTCCTTTTTTCCACAGTAGCACTTACATAGTTACAATCATGCATTTAAGTATAAATAAGATTATAATGTTGCCATCATTTTATATTGCAACTACCTCAATTTCTAGTTACTTTTGTGAAGGCCCTTTTATGATTTTTCTGCATGATTTTACTTACAGCATTTGCAACTATTCAGCACAGTAGCAACAGTAGCTTCAATGTACAGTATGTAATGTACTCTATATGATTTTTTTTTTCATCATCAGCCCTGCACCGCCGTGCCACTGTTTATTATAACATGGACTACTTCCAAATGGCTGCTGAAGACCTGAGGATGGTGCTTAGGGAAGAGCCGCAGAATGCTGCAGCCACTGTAGGTGATAGAAGTACTGAGGCATTTTGATTTTTTGCCAATAGCCCTTTTTCCACTAGGTGTCACTGTATTTGTGTGAGATCATACAGTTAAAAACAGATTGCAGCTGCTGCAAGTTATTAATAAAATTGTATATACTGTGCTATTACTGTCAAGAGAGGCTGATGTAGCTTTTTCAATTTTTATGTGTTAGATGGTGAGCCCAGGATATATTTTATTTTATCCTCCCTCTGAGGACATTCACACAAGCCATTCACATAGCTCAGCGATATACAGACGATTGGAATATCAGAAGGTAACAGAATTGGGTTGGGTCTCTACTGTTGCCAAATTTAATGTGTTATTTGTGGTTTAGAAACTTCTGTGTGAAACTGAGAAGAAGATGAAGGAGTGTCAATCAGAGCAGCAACGCAAAGGCAAAAAAATCCTCATCCAAGAAGTAGAAGAGGAGGAGGAGGAGGACAACAGTAAAGATGAGACAAATGCAGAACAGACTGGTGAGATTGTTTAAATGCCTCCATAATCAATATTTATACCCATGATTTACAGGCACAGAGAGCATAAACAAACCAGTGACCATTTATAATTCCCTGAATCCATGCAGTAATGTATCTGTGATAATTTTATAATAAAGTAACATTCTCTTCGCTATATTTAACACAGCATGGACAGTTTAATTAAATTGAAAAGTTTCAGCCTCTTAAATCAGCATCAGTTATGTGTTGTGTATGACGAAGCATTTTGCAGTTGTTTAGCAGAAAGAATATTGTTGTATCAAGGCAGAACATTGAGTAACAAGCCCTTATTCAAATTCAGTGATCTCAAATTCAAAACTAACAACCACCAAGAACCTAGTGCCGTAGATCTATAGTTCTATGTTGGGCTAAATGACTAGCTTTGCTTAGTTTTACAGTTACAGTTGATTCTATCAGCAAATTTTAACTCATCACAGAAATATCGGTGTGGTTATAAACTGTATGTCAACGAATAAATAACATTAAATTGTAGCATAGAAATGCAAAAGATATGTTTTATGTAGTTTAGAGACAGCTTCGTTGTTACACCTAATTTCCATCAAAGATCAAGATTCATAATTCTGTATTCTAATCTATGATGAAAAATATATATACATTAAGTGTTTTTTAACTCTCAAATGTCAGTAGTCAGCCTCAATAATCCAGTCATGATTGCCCGAGTCTACAGAACTTAAAAGTCAGCATTGAATTATGAATATATAAATATTTGCTGAATACTCTGCGCATTGTTATGGTAGAGGTCATCTGTATTTTTACAGCACACTGTAGTATGCCTTTATATTTTTGCTTGATTTAGTCCTCGCTATAGCTGCCTTGCATAGGATTTGCCCTTTAATCCACTCATGGTTTATACAAAACATCTGAGGAAGCTTCAGCAATTCTGGTAATAGTAGGGCACTCACTTTCATCACAAACCCTTCTGTCTGCCTGTGCTATACATAGAGGAAACACCCCCTGTCCCTCTGGGTAACGTGACATACTATGTGTGCGTGTGTTAGCTGCCCTGCCCCCACACAGCACTTCCGTGATTCACTGCTCAGAGTGGCTGCTTCCTGGAACTCCCTCTTTGAAGTGGCTGTGTGTCATGTGTGTCCAACCCTCCCCCACTGTGATGTAACCGCTGACTCCTTCATGTGGGTGTGTCTCCCCCTTCTCTCTGTCTCTCCCTCTGCCTCTCCCTCCCTCCCTCTCCCTTCCAGCTTGTCCGGTTGAACCTAGCCAGCCTGTGGGAGGGGAGGAGAGCTCAGCTGCTCCTGCCGAAAGGGGAGACATGGGTAACGCTCAAAAGAAGCCCCATGGCAGAGGAGACGGGGGTCCACACAGTGAGTCCAACAACTCCCATCATGGAGCCAAGAGGAGCAAAGGAGGCATGTCTGACAAGTACAAAGTCACACAGGAGTCCAAGGAAAAGGTAACCAATGGAACGAGCAAGAGGGGTTCGACAGCTTCAGTCCAGGCTGATCAGAGCAGCAGCAGTAAGGGGACTTCTGTTGGAGGAAATGCAGGGGAAACTGTCAACCTTGATGCCCCATGTGGAGCCCTGCCCCCACCTCTGTCCCGGCTAAAGAATGAAGGAAACCTGCTGTTTAAAAATGGACAGTTTGCTGATGCACTGGAGAAATACTCACTAGCCATTCAAGGCTACACAGATTCAGGTAGGGTTAAAGAGTCCTCACGTTATATGCTGTTTTTGTTATTATAGTCTGAGGTGGCTGGTGTTACATAGTGTGCGAGGTTTTGATTGAGATATGACACCAGAGAGCAGTTAACAGTGTGCCTCCATGACAGTAAACACATCACATTTATACTGACATGAGTGCGTTATGAACATGCTGTAACTTGTAACAAACAGCCCATAGTTTCATTGACTCATGTTTCATTACCAGTCACAACCATTTTGAGTGAATATTGTTTCACATTGTTTAATTGTCAATGCTCTTGAGAGTGTTTTCTGTAACTTGCTAATGCATTTATAAATCAAAGGTCATGACCTTGTAGTTATAATGCTAATGCTGCCATTTATATTTTGTTTTGTTTTGCCAGTGCAGGACATAACAAAATAAATCACCAAAAAGAATATTTCCCATGAGAGAAATTATACTTCTGTTGTACAACAGAAATGATCTCTTCCAGAAGCAGTCCACATTGGTATACACATAGTTTAGATTCAGTAACAAAGATTTCGATATGCAGGAGTTCATATTTTGGACTGCTTGTTGTTGTATTAAGTGACTTTGTCCCTACAGCAATGCGTCACAGTGTGGCTGTTATGGTGTATACGGACAGTGCTTCTGTTTTAGCCTCAGCCTGGCGCTAAGCCTCTCAGCTCAGGTCTGTCCAGGTCACATGACCACTAACCACTCACTGTGAAATTGAATCTGTGGGACTGCAGCTATAATTCTCACAGAGAGGGAGAAAGTGAGCGATTGATGGGGGGAGAGAAGCTGCTGCGTGTCAGGCCCATCCACCATGAAACATACTCTCTCTGCCATAATGTACTCGCTAACCACTGTGCTACAGGAAGTGAAAGTGACTGGACATCGAGATCATCCAAAGTCCGTCGTTTGACTGCTGTAGGAACAGCTGCATGTAATGTAGACAGACTGCAGCTGGGAGCAAAGATGAATATACATTCTTGAATCCCTTTAACCACTTAAACATGCTGTGGTCTGTTAAAAGGGATATTTCCAAAACAAAACTCATAATATTGACATTCAAACTGTCAGTTGGGTCCGTACATGTATGCCCTAGTTTATACCTTGAACACACTGTACACACTCAGCTGTCACAGTAACCTCACTAAGTGCGAGCAGTTGCTGAGACATCACCGCTTCACTGTGTCATCATCCTTAATCTAATTTCATCTGATAAAGTAGCATGCTAAGCTGACTGTATTTAGTGTTGCTCTGTCTATAATATACAGGGTAGACCTATCTGATTTGCCTGTGTCAGTGATAATGATGGTGGAAACAGAGCTAAATATCTGTTGGGCAAGTGGAGAGAAATACACTGCAAATACACAGCATGCAGTCTATGTCAGAAAGTTATTGAACCTTCAGTAGAGAACATCCTACAAATGGTTTGTTGAGTTTTCATTGGTCGTCATCTGCCTTGTGTTCCTCAACTCTTTGGCCCTGGAGTGTTATATCTGTACAATAGCAGGATGTATTACTGGAAGAAAAGCTAGGCCTGCTGCCTGTTTTAGGTCCCAACAAAGAGCTTAAGGAACTTTGGTTTAACCTGTGTTGTGTCATGTCACATCATGTTACAAGTTCAGTTTAAAGCACACAAGTTACTCATAATCACATGGTAAACACATGAATTCATAGAAACTGTGCAACAAGATATTGGCAATATAACAGACACTAGCCCTTTAATAGAAATCCATGTCCTCATTAAGCAGTACTACCATGTTTTTATAGTTACATAATATATTAAACTGATTCATCCAGTAGACATTGAACATTATAAACGATTCATAACATTCATAACACATACAGACTTGCTCTTGTTAAAGCCAGCCTAGAGGTTCTTTAAATCCTATATAAGATATTCTATATAACAGTTCCAAAGGGATTGGCAAGCTATATGCACAGTTTCCGAGTTGTGTTTCCAAAGTGTTATATACGTATGTTGTATTTGTGACATTTGTCTCTTTTCATGCAGGCATTGATAGTCCGGAGGATCTATGTGTTCTGTATTCTAACAGAGCAGCTTGCTACCTGAAAGATGGCAACAGTCAAGATTGCATACAGGACTGCACAAAGTGAGAAACATGCATTTCTTAACCTTGTGACATTGTGTGTATAAGTGGATTGAGAAGTAATGTTAGCCGAGGGTGTCAACCAGAAGTTCATGATTCACACTGGATCTTACCTTGAAAATTTGACACAGCTTTCCAATTTTTTGGGCCTTATCGTTTAGCGTAGATAAGCATCATTATTATGAGGGGATTTGCACTGGGGTGTGTTGTAAGGGATTTTCTTTCATCTCTTAAGAAGTGGTTTTATAAGCAGCAAACTCAACTTGGTTTAACTTGAAGTAACCTCCCTGTGAAAGCCTTTAAACACTTGATTCAACTTC
Organism: Centropyge bicolor; assembly: GCA_037975185.1. Taxonomy (NCBI): domain Eukaryota; kingdom Metazoa; phylum Chordata; class Actinopteri; family Pomacanthidae; genus Centropyge; species Centropyge bicolor. The sequence continues at coordinate 3,030,949 of JBBMOC010000032.1, read as the reverse complement.
TAGGGCAAACACAAAATTTGGCCGTGTGACAGATTATTCACACCTACACAACAGTACACGTAACACACACAGTACTATATATTTACACAAGAACACGTCCACTTTGAAATCTTTCACATATATATAGATTCCCAATCCAGACGGATAGTACACTCAGAGAGTAGCATCTAAAGCACAGGCAGCAGACTTGATCCTTTGCTCCTGTCTCATCACATCTATTTATATTAACCAGAGCCCTGGAGCTGCAGCCATTCTCCCTCAAGCCCCTCCTGCGCCGGGCCATGGCTTATGAGTCCCTGGAGCGCTACCGCAAGGCCTACGTGGATTACAAGACCGTCCTACAGATAGACATCAGCGTGCAGGCAGCACATGACAGCGTCAACAGGTATTAGTCTTCTCACTTCAGCTGAGAGGTTGCAGATGGCAGGGAGATGTCTGCACTGAAACACAGAACTGACTGAATTTTGAGTTTTCACACTCATATCACATTTTTGAATGGCATCACAACGACAGCATTTGGCTGAATATTAAAGTGCCTATGGCGGCTATTCCAGTGACTGTGAGAGATAAGGAGATTTTATTCACCCATCTGTTTTTTCTTAATATTTCTATACATTAAATCCAGATATTGCATTGTATCATAATCAGAAGACTAAATTAAAACAAATCAAATGGACAAGCAGACAGCGTCTAATTCATGGCTAAGATTTAGCTGTTGTTCAGAAGCAACTCCAGCTAGAGGCTAATTATGGCTCTCAGAGTGCACGTCCTCTCTCTCTTATGCAATAGGAAACTCACCTGGCTGCTCTGTATTCAGGAGTACCAGAGAATCATAGCTTTAGTATATGTATATATAGCTACAAAATTGAATAAACAAGGCTTGTTAATACTTGGTCTGTATGTATAGTACGTACTCTATATTCCACTTGTATGTGCAGCATCCATGTATTGACTGATTCGTGTCCTCCTCCAGGATCACACGGCTGCTGATTGAGCAGGACGGTACAGAGTGGAGAGAGAAACTTCCTGACATTCCCCTGGTGCCTCTGTCAGCACAGCAGCACCGCAGAGAGCAGCCGCCCAGTGAAGAGGTCCTCCAGGCTCGAGCTGAGAAGGCAGCAAGGGAAGCAGGTCTGTTTTGAAAAAGTCATTACCTTGACTTGAAGTTTTTCCCCTAAAACATTACTTACTGGTGGAACCATCGAATCAGAAAAAAATTTTTTTTTAAACATTCTTTGTGCACTAAAGAATTGACAGTACAGTATTTTGAGGGTCCTGTGTAAATCCTTAACCTTGACCTCAATGTGAACTCTGGATTCATATGTACAGGTGTGGAACGAGGGCAAAATATTGTTTATTCTCAAGCTCGGAACCTGGGTGTCTCTCCAGTAAAGTATTTAAACAGATTAAACTTTTTTGTGATTCACATTTATGCTTGACATCAGTAGCTAGTGTTAAAAATTACATGTTTCATACAGAGTGTATTATGGGCTCATAATGCATTGTTATCGATTTGACAGTGTATACAGTGTAAAAAATATTTTAAAAAATCAAACCATTAGCTCCATCTCGACCAACTACAACAACAAATAAGGACACATCCAGTAGTATCACAGTTTAACACTCACAGTGATAATTTTGTCTTCATTCATTACTTTAATTTTTGACATGTAAGCTAAAAATAATTACACACTCTTTATTTACTCTTAAAATTTTCAGGAAAAGATTCTTACCTAAGTACTGGAATATTTTTTACATCGTATCATTGAATAGAAGAGAACAGGTTCAGCTTGTCCTTTTTTCTCAGTCACTCTGCACTAAGATACAGTAGGAGGAAAATGTTAAAGGCCTAATTTTTAGATAAGTGGACGTGTCACCTCTGTTCACTGACCATGCAGTTTCTCCATTCCCTGGGCTGCGCTACAGCTGTTATTTTTAAACTCTAATGAAAGAATAGACCTGCTGGCACAGTTTTTCCTCCCAGAAGACACTTTGCAGCAAATTGATTAGCCCTTAGTCCACAGCGTGACTGATTGCTGACTTAACTCTCATGCCTCACGTCCAGCCAGCACAGCATTAATTTCAAGGGTTTTAACCCTCCAGCTTTATAGCACAGGAGACTGGCATATTTCCTTATGTTGGGTATTTTTAGGTATTAAAGGGAGATCTATAAAAACGTATTGCATGTGTCAATGTGGATTCATTGCTTCAACAGAAAAAGAGAGTTGAATTGCTCTCCGTGTGAATGAGCAGTAATCACCACTTTGCTTTCCAGAAAGGAAAGCAGAAGTCCGTTTCACAGGTTTGAAGCAACAAGGGAATGACTTTGTGAAGAAGGGCCAATACCAGGATGCTCTGGGAAAGTACACTGAATGCCTTAAGCTAAAGCCAGAAGAGTGTGCTATCTACACCAACAGGTTAGAGGCTCACTTCAACATGAACAAACAGACACTGCTGTGATCTCTTTCACTTTCTGTTCCTCACCATTTCTCCTTCTCTACGCATGGTTTGTTTTCTTATGTAGCAGGTATGTCTGAAAAAAGTAAACAGAAAATCAATGTATTCGTCTGGATACATTTAAACCTAGTGATAAATTATCCCCATCTGTCAGGCGGTGCTTTCAGCTCCGTAGCTAATCCCAACCAGTCGTCAGTCTGTCACTGGTAGTAAATTAACATGTATTGTTGGTAAGTTGGAACAGAATGGCCGAGGCTCAGGAAACAGCTGCCTGCTCCAGCGCTGTTTATCACAGCTCTACTTATAGCCACTATCATATTATCTTACATCTAAAGAGAAGTACAGCTAGTCCTTTCTTTATCACAATAGTAGGTAGATTGTTGATCATGTCACAGAGAGGAAACTGATGCTGACATGAAAAATGTCCTATTGTGTGTTCATGTTTGCGTGTGTATGTTAAGCTCAGCTGTGGAAAAGAGCTTATATGTGCAACCACACAAGAGCAAACACACTTGCTCCCACTACACAGCTGCTGAGACACATTTGACTGCAAATACTGACAACACATTCATGAAGTAAACAAAGCTATTAGAGCAAACATCAGAGATCTAAAATCATATCCCATTAATTTCATATGAAAATGATCTGTTTCATGCCTTCAGCCTCCATTGTGAAGTCTAATTCACCATTGATGAGTCACAAACTCATGACACTTTTTTAGTTATGCATCACATACGATTAGCTGCTGGTGACAAAAATAAAAATCACAAGTGACTTGTTTTGCAGGGCCCTGTGCTACTTGAAGCTGGAGAGGTTCACTGAGGCCAAGCAGGACTGTGATGCAGCACTGAAACTGGAGCCAACCAATAAGAAGGCCTTCTATAGACGAGCCCTGGCCAATAAAGGCCTCAAGGTGAGGAGAGCTGACCATGAAAGACTGATGCCATGAGGGAATGTGTTCATTTAAAAGCAGGGCTGGAGGGAAATCTTTAAATTCACTGCAGAGTGGGTGTGAAAGTGACATATAATTTAATTTCTGACACCTTGCAAAAATATTTGTACTAAATGACACCTACAGCTGTACTTTGTCTGTCCCTACACCAGGACTACCTGGCATGCAGCTCTGACCTTCAGGAGGTACTGCAGCAGGATCCCAACGTGCAGGAGGCTGAGAAGGAGCTGGAGGAGGTCACAGTGCTGCTCAGACAAAGTCTGGCCAACACCAACACCTCACAAGCCAAACCCAGGAAGACTGTCCCCATCACAGAGGTAGGTACATCTATACTTTTTTTTTAAAGAAATATTTCAGCCTGGCTTCAAATCAGATCATCTGCTGTGCTCACTCGTCTTTTTTTAAACTAATTTCCAGAAAATAGGTGTGTCTGCTGTTGCTTTTCTAATCAATATATTGGATTTGTGTACATGTGGAAGTGTTTGGGAGGGAGGTGACATAATGACAGATGGAGACTGAAGTACCCTGGCCCAGGCTGCCCATCAAGCTCCTTGGAATAGCTTTGAGTGGTTTTGTGGCCATAGTGGGAACTCAGATAAAGCACTGGGGCCCACAAAGACATTTTGGGTCATCCTTATGATTAAGGTGCATATCGTGTGACCACAACAACTTTGGTTTAATTTTGGCCAGGGACCTTTTGCTGCATCGCATATTTGAACCATTTAGAGATCAATGTTTTGGTCAATGTTTCCAGCCACACAGAAACCATAGGGCTGAGCTTCACTGCTCTGAACAACCACCCATGAAAACTGTAAGCAGCCATTACCCCTAAACAAGCCCAGACAAGCCACTTAGTGTGGTACCTGCACCAAATGGCAGATGTCCTAAGTAAAGTGACTGGTCAAGAAAACTAAACATCTAACAAGGTAGTGCTACTCATTAAGTTATTTATTTATCTCAGCTGGCCAGAAAAATGACTTTAGTGGTAGACAAATGTAGCTGTGTGTCTGCTGCAGGTGTGTTTTGGATCAGAATCCTCTTTAGGAGTTGCATTTATATTCATAGGAAATTTTGGTAACACTTTATTTGACACCTATCTCTATAACGCATTATTAATGTATTTATAATGCATTATAATGACATTATAGCACTGTATAACTATAGTTATAAACACTCATAAATGATCATAATGCTTTATAGCAATAATCATAACACACTATAAAGCATTTTATCATCACTTATAAGGTCAGGTATTATAATACATTATAACTGTTGGCAACTCACTGACAATTCCCACATAGATAATGCATTATACATATATTTATGATATGCTTATAAACGTGTATAACTATTATTATAAACACTCATAAATCTGAACTTTTGTTTATCAACTTAACCACTCACTGTGAATGTGATAAAGTTTTTTGAAGGAGTCACATTGTTAATAAAAATAAGTTTTGCAATGCTTTGTGTTGTTCTTGCATAGATTAAAAGATGTGTATTTTTCTTCAAGCAAACCACTTATAGTGACTTATGACCAGCTTGTAATGTGTTATATCAGCCTATACCTGAGCAGTTTCATCACTTTACTTGAAGCGCCCAATGACCATTTAGAGTAACTTGTAATCACATTATAATGCATTATACCAGTGATTATAATCCATCCAGAGTTTTAATATATGACAACTATGATAATTATAATACCCTTTGATCCTTGCAACAAAAATCAGTTAGCAAGGGACCAGCAATCATGAAGTATTATAATACTTGACCTTATAAGCCATTATAAAATGCTCTATAATGTGTTATGCTCATTGTTATAAAGCCTTATGATGATTTATGAGTGTTTATAATGATAGTTATACACGTTTATAAGCATATCATAAATATATGTATAATGCATTATCTATGTGGGAATTGTCAAGGGAATGACTTTGTATAATGTATTATAATACCTGACCTTATAAGTGATGATAAAATGTTTATAGTGTGTTATGATTATTGCTATAAAGCATTATGATCATTTATGAGTCTTTATTACTATAGTTATACAGTGCTATAATTTCATTATAGATAGAGATAGGCGTCAAATAAAGTGTTACCAAAATTGTTTATACACACACAGTCTTGTACCTTTGATTTTTTTATACCCTGATTTATGTCTGTGCTATTCTATTCTATTTGTGCTGACTAATTAACCATGAGTGTTTGATTAACATCTAAACCATGGAAGTTCTTCCAAACACCTAACATGTCTATGCACAAAATGAGGAGGACTTTCAATTCTAGAACCCTGCACACCAAAGTACAATAATAATATATAATCTCTGCTACTCTATACTGTGCTATCTCTGTGGTAGCACACTCAAAAAGAGAAAGACCTGAGCCAGTAGACATTAAAGTCCAGAGCATCTCAGTCTGGATTACTGTACCAAAATTAAATGATTTATTCAAATGGAGGTGAAATTCTCTTCTGGCCATGCTCATTCTGACAAGTCAATGTATGTATATGAGTGCAGTAGCAAAAAAAGTAAGCATCGCCATCTTTCCTCTAAGTGTAAAGCCTCTCCAACAGATCTCTCATCCTCTGTAAATCCACTTTCATCAGCTCTGTTTATCGCCTTCCTCAGGTTGAGGGTGACGAGGAAACGACAGCTGACGCTAACTCAGAGAGCATCTGCAAAGGAGAGGACATCATCATCAACCTCCAGCCAACCAACGCTTACGAGTTCGGCCAGGCTCTGAACGCAGCTCGCTCCAGTGGAAACATAGTGGCCTGCGCTGATCTGCTGGCCTCCACTGCCCCGGAGATGCTTCCCCAGCTCCTGAGCACCCAGCTGGATGGACACACCATCGGCATCATCATGCAGGCGCTGGACTCCCACCTCCTGGAGAAAGACCCCAACCTGGTCTACAAACACCTCAACCATCTGCACACTGCCGACAGGTTCTCGGTAAGATACGGTTTATGCTCCGTTCATAGAAGCAAAATATCTTAAAGTTTATTTATTTATTTATTATTTATTTATTTATTTATAATTCACATATTGGCACACATACGGTAACTACTACATTTAATAAATCATTAATATTATATTTTAAGTAATCCACTTTGTCCTCAGCAGCTGAGGTGTTGGTCATAAATGCTGACCTGCTGTTTTTGCAGGTTGTACTGATGCTGCTGGAAAAGGACGAACGTCGCCACATGACTCAGCTGTTTGAGCATCTGTCTGCTGTGGAGAGCACAGAGTTCACTAAGAACGATGTTCAGAATCTGGCCAACAAATACATCTGACCCTCCTGCCCCTGCTCTCGGCTGCATGAGCTGCTGCACCACTGCAACTCTTGGATCTATGCAAAACACTGCACAAGAACTGAGTACACAAAGGCAGGAAGCTGCAGAACGTACCCCAGAGCAATACAATGGAATTGAGTCACACTCACTCTACTGGTCTGTGCTGTAAACGGTCTGATCACTGTATGTTTGAGTGACAGTATAAGGAATATATTTTTCTCTCCAGAACATTTTGCTATGCAGATTTACTTTTGTACCACCACTAACCATTTGCAGTGTACAGCAGACAGGCAATGGGACCCTTCACTTTAATGTACTGTTAAATAGGGTCCAATGTACACTGTTATGTAATGCTACAGGCAAGCACTTCCCCTGCGGGCAGTTAAGTTTGCTCAGGACCGGCTCGTGTTTCCAGAACTGAGCTCCAGTTGTTTGGATCCTTGAACCCTGTCAGTCTTTAGATATCAACCATTAGATAAATGGGCTTCCATCAGACACCAGCCAAGATCAGAAATGATATTCAGTGCATGCTGAATATTCCCTAGCAAACAAACATGTGAGGTCATTTGCTGCTGAGCTAATTAAGACGTTTCTTGCTGCAGGACAAAACCATAAGATAAAATAAGGGTTTTATTACAGCCATGTGTACTGTATTATCTCTGTGGGAGAAATAGGCCTGCATGATATCTTATTGCTACGATAATGGTATCTGTGGAACTGATATCTACTGACAGTGTTTTAGGAGAAAATACAATTTGTAACCATACTCGACTCAGACGCTCTCTTTTGTTTGTTCAGCTATGCAATCAGCAGATCTGAGTTCTGATGTAAAAACACTCTTAAAGGCTGGTGTTTGCGTCTTTCCATGAGGAACAACAAGAAGTCACTCGTCCTATTTGTTTACCAAATTAGCCTGCCAGCCGACACACGTCAGCACATTCGTCTTCACAGCAGTTCAGCCATTCAGATGCGCACACACTGGAGAGAAGCAGCATCCTTATGAGATGTGTGCCTTGGATTTCAGATTAGGGGTGCACTTACTTTTGGATGAGTGTGCAGGTACTCCTGAAGAGAGAGTATATTTATGTCATTCAGTAGCTTTTATCAAAATGTTAAATGGCTTGGATTTATGCATCATAAATCATACATATATTCACTTAGCTACATGCACGCAATTGTTTGAAATGTCATTTACATGCTAATTTAAAGAAACATTTTCTCCTTGTTAAATATTCAAACTACTGAATATTTCAGTCATCGAAAATCGAAAGACTGCCTGAATCCAAACCATTCTTTGTTTTCAAGTGTTTTATCAGTTCTACATGAATGTACCAAATTCAGTTAAGGGTGACAAGTTGGGGGCAAGAGGCAATAATTTCATGCTCCACAGTTTCTCTTCGCTGTGGTTTTAACATTATATTTCAGTAGAGATGTACAATATTCACAGAGGGCTATTCAATAAACTGGAGATATGTAAAGGTTTTCTGTGCTCAGATGAAATGAAATAGTTAAATAAAAATGAAAATGGAAAACCCTAATTATTTACACTTCATGTATGAACCTGAAAAACGGAGGACGGGCCGATAACATTTCATATATTTTTTTTATTTTTCTGATATGCATTTACACGCATATAGTAAAGCAAATTACCAAACACATATACAAATACCTTATGCCATTCTGCACAAATTATATCTGGCACTAGTGTTCAAATTAGGATCAAGAAGTTTTGGAGTTTTGGTGAAGAATGAGAAACAGAACCGGGGAGGAAGAACAGAAACAACATTTTGCTTTAATGCGGAATAGACTGCAGCATGTAGCGTTATCCACCGAACCAAACTGAGTGTTCCTTCAGTAACAGACCTGGGTCAAAATACCATTCACGATGCTTTTATCTACCTGGTAGAGGTTTCACCTGAGCCGGCTCAGTGGCCTCAATAAAGCTGACCACTGAGCAGTAAAGACAGGCGTAAGCTAACACTCTGAAATAAAGTGTTGAAAACAGAATTTGACTTCAAGTCTGCTCAGCAGCACCGATTGGCAACACAAACATTAATCACAGGACAAATCAATAGGGAAGGTAACCCAGAACAAACCTATGTATCCCTATTCACCTTTGTGCATTGCAGAACATCAATGTAATAAGAAATACAGGTAACAGTGCAGGTGCCTCAGGCCGTTCTGGGGCCTCAGTTATTTGCGTAGCATTTGTGAAGCATGTACAAAACAGCAGTCTGTATGTCTGTATAATCCTGGGTCTTGTCTTCATTCATCCCCATGGTGGAAAAAAAAGGATGCACCATACTGTGTCTACAGGTGACAAGTCAAAGGTATAAGATTTAACAAGAGCCTGAGTGCTGTCTTTGGTAGGCAATTGAAAAGTCTTCATTTACCAGATCTACCACAGTATGTCCTGTATGTGAATGAGCATCCCTCCTACACAGACAGACATCCTGCAACCTATAATGAGTCGTTGTTGTTTGGGAGTCTTGAAGACACAGTGGAGAGAGACAAACAGAGAACACAAACAGCTTCTTGAAGGCACCATGAGTTAACAAAGAAAGATATCAAAGCTCTCTCTTACTCAGTGAGGCGAGACCATCAGCCTGAATAAATCACCTTTGAACAGGACGAAACATTTTCTTGATACAATTTCACAGAATTGACCAACCCATTGGTTAATGTTAATATAATGACTTTCAGCATTATCTTGACAACCGTGGCCTTCCAGAGACCTTTCTCATATCAACCCCCCCCCTCTCCCAATAATATCATCACAAGCTCTCCACAGAACTTAACCAGGCCTGGGCTTCCAAATTCATCTTAGCACTAAAAACACACACTCAGTTTTAGCTACAGGTTTAAACTCAGTGGGTACCAAGCTGCTAAAAAACTGTCAAGCTTCCAAAACGGTTATGTGTTTCCATCTAAACAGAATCTCATTTGTGTCTATTTTAGTGCTAAAATGATTCAGGATGTTGCTCCCAGGCCTTAGAATTATACATTAGAGGGTTCATCTCAAACAAACATCCAGGGAAAAGACAAAAAAAGTCTAATAATAAATACAGACAAGAACACAAAGGTTCCTCTGTTACTAATACGTTTGGGGAAAAATAAAAAGAGGAAATAGTGAATCATATTGCCTGGTCCCTGTTGGAGTTCACTTATGGAAAGCTGTGATATTAAGATTCCTGCATGGTGTTGCATCCGCATCGTAGAGCCAAAAATCAAATACTAGCAAAACCGGCACAGTGGTTTTATTTGAACCTACACAGATCAATAAGACAGCGACCAAATACGTGGGCTGTCTCTGTTACAAGTGGTGAGCGAGTGAACTGTCCAAAAAAAAAAAAAAAAAGTGTCAGCAGTCTGCGGATCGGCACAGGGAGAAAACACCAGCATTCACAACCTTAACATTTCTCACAAGACTGCACTGTGGAAACCTTTTAATACTTCCAACGAGCCCTCTGACAGTCAGTGGACACACAGATCTCTGTTTTACTCAAGGGTTGCTTTGTAATGACGGACATAAATCCCAAAATAACACGTCCCCTTTACAAGGGAAGAACAGAAAATGCAGGTTAAAATGTAAGCTATGACTGTTAGTTTACTGGAGGAAAAGATGTTAAACAAAAACAGCGTCTGTGCAGCACTTAAGGTATTGAGATTTCATATGTCAGTCTGTATACAGGAGTTCTTGGGCTGCTGCTGGGTTTGGGTTGGGTGTTGTGGTTGGTGGTTGTTGTTGGTTTCTTTTAGCAGCTCTCTGGTGTTGCTGTGAGAGTCCAGCTCAGCGGGGCACACCAGGTTGACATTCTCCTCTGTGATGAAGCAGAGAGGGGAGAGCTCTGCGCCGTGGCCCAGGGAGGAGGTGGTGGAGGTGGGGGAGTGGGGAGTGATCACAGCTCCTTGTCCCTGGGAGGAGGACGAAGAAGCGGGGCAGGTCTCCAGGCGGTCGTTCTCCACCTCGGGCAGGGGGCTGACGGTGGCGAAGCGCGTGTGGTAGTCGCCTCCGCCGGAGCCGTGGCTACAGGACGTCTTCATGCTTTCCAGATCGGAGCAGCTGAACTCGGAGAAGTGGCTGGAGTGGGAGTCGGCCACGGATGGCAGACTGCCACTCAGCGAGGGAGAGTCGAACTCTGAGGAGTTGGTGCTGCGCTGCTCCAGCAGCTGAGCGTCCATGTCCTCCCGCGTCTCGTTGATCTTGGTGCCTCCGCCGCCTTTCTTGCGTAACTTGCCTTTGCTCTTTTTCCCTCCTGAGCTGGAGGAGGAGGCACAGGATGCCTCTTTGGACCACTTGGTGGAGGTTCCTTTGCCTTCTGAGGATGTGCAACCGTTGGATGGGCAGGTCCAGCCACAGCGGCCAACATGGCCGCTGTCATCTACACTGCTGCTGCCACTGTGGTGCCGCAGTTTGCCGGGTTTGGATTCAATGTCAACCTGCACCTCCATGCTGTTCCCATCTCTGAATCATGAGATGAAGACGGAAGCATGAGACACATAAGTAAGACATTAAGAAGAAGACTAAATGTACTGTATGTATGAGTGCAAGTGTAAAAGGCTGTGTTTTTAAGAGGCATCATTAAGCCTGATGCAAAAAACAGCAAAACATTTGGAGCTGTTGTAACATCACTTAATACTAGACGCTTCTATAACAAATTCTGGACTAACATCATCAATAAAGAGAGCACACATGCTCAATGGGCATAAAATATAAATAACTTAATATTGCTCTTCTGCCAAGTAACAACATTTCTAACACATCAGTACTGGCATAAGCAGCGATATTCACTACATGATCACAAGTGTGTATTTCACTGCAATCTGTTTCATTTTAGTGATTTCTGTCGAGACACTGACTACACAGAACCCTACATACGCTGCCAATGTACAGACTGTTCCCTAACAGCATCACCCAGTTATAAGTACATGAGGCTCACCTGTCGAGGGGCATGTAGGCGTTAAGAATGGATCCAGCCATTGCTTTGGTGCTAGCGTTGTCGCTGATTGTACCCAGGCTGACCGTGCCAGATTCGCCACTCAGACTGCAGCGCTCCTTCTGCACATCAGCTTGCACCTCCAGCCTGAAAACATTAAATGGGGGGGGGGGGATTTAGCCAATGCAGCAAAGCACCGTGAAGTTCAACGCTGCACAAACATTTAAATCACATGATGTGCGTTTCTGTTTCAGTACCTGTTTAAGTAATTGACCATGGCACTGCCAGAGAGGCTGCCGGTGATGCTGGCTCCAGCCAGGGCCATGGTGGAAGCTGTCTCACTCAGGTTGTCCCTGATGGCCCCCAGGCGGTCCATGTGGCTGCCACTGGCGCTCAGACTGCCTGTCAGCCCCCCAACACTGCCTTCGCCTATACTAGGGTTGTTCCTGGTGTCTGCCACTGATGTAGTATCTACATAGAAAACAGCAAAATGAAACATTTCCAAATATAAAAACAAGGGATAAAACGTATAATTTCAACAACAGGCTGTGCTGTGTCTGATGAAAACTGACATAGACTGGTAAGAGCATTTGTCCAAGAAGCAGTGGGCTTCTGGTCTCACATTAAAAGCACAATTCACAATTTCCTGTGATAGGAAAAGTGCGAAAGAACACTTCTGTGAAAGCAGCAGCAGATTTCATTCGAACAGGGATTTCGTAGTGTTTCAGTCAGCAAAAGGCAAATTCTGTTGTTTGCTGACTTAGGCAAAACACACAGGGTCACTTTTAGGTGTGAGTGTGGGCAGCGGGGGGTGGGTGTGTGGGAGCAAGGGCACTGAGGCTTACCGGTGGCAGCTGCACCACTGCCAACATTCATGTCGTTCTCGTCGTCAAACTCTATGCGGACTCCTTTGCCATTTCCAGCCGAGACGCCACAGCCTCCGCTACGGCACAGCGAGATGGGCACCACACCATAGACGTAAGCCAGCATAATGGGAACTCCAATGCCTGAGGGGTGAAAGAGACAGAGACATATACACACCAGGGATATGTTAGACTAAAACACTAAGACAAAACAGCAGAGGCACAGAAATGAAAAACAGTCCTCTCCCTCAACTTTCCCATCTTTATATAACATCTTATGAGAAATGCAATTGGCTTTAACAACAAACTTTTGCATAATATAAACTCTAAGATTAAACAAAAGAAATTCTTGAAGCGAGCAAAGTCAAACAAGGATATGTCAATAAAGATCTCCAGGCATGCAGAGAGCTAGAGCAGCAGCACGGGCACAGAGACAAAGAAAGAGAGGAAGGAGGGAGGAGAGGGTGGAGGACAGGACTGACCGACAGTGACTGCAGCCACCACCGGAGACACGATGACAGAAAGAGTCACTCCACCGGCGATCACCAGGTTCCTCTTGTGGTTAGAGATATCTTTGCCTTCATAGCGGTTATGGATCTGATGGAGAGAATGGAGCGATGTGAGTCACAATCAGATAGAGGGAACCGATTCGTCGATTAGTAACCAGTCACTATATGGCAGCTCAATGCATGGAAAGGATAGCTGCCAAAGTGACATGTACACAAGTCTGCAAGCAACAGTAAAACATTTTACAATACTACTTATTATTACTGCTTTCCTGTTATTTAATTTTGAAAAATGGCAGATATTTTTACAATTGATTTGGTCAGCAGAGTTCTTTGTTGTTCAAAAACCAAAAAGCACATATGTAACAAAAGCTGTCAATATGCATTCCCACTAAGTTCATACACTTTTTGTTCCTATTACATTCCTTTAACATTTCTGCGTTACAAGTCAGTCAACAGACAGAGAGTACAGCTGAATGACATGTGGCTGCGCTGCAAGTAAAACGCTGTGTCCTTGGTGTAAGTGAGTCACCAGAATGGAGATTTAACAACGAGACTGAACAGCTACATTCATATGTGGAATGCAGGTGATTCATGCTCAGATGTTTCACATGTGTCATGTGATCACTGCTGAATGTGGTCTGGTTTTGTCGGGGAAGAAAAGTTTGCTGGCTCCGGCTTCTTCTTGGCAGCCTTGAGAGGGGAATTCTGGAGAGTCTGAATACTTTCATTTCTTTGTAATGTCAAGTTCTTCTTGTACAGAGCGAGACCGATGACTGATACAATACAACACAAGTGTATATACACAGAAACACAAACACACAGGGCATATTACTGACAAATGACCTCAGCTGGCTTGAGATAACTTAGGAGCCTGAGAAAAATACATGAAAATATAAGCACTTGTTTTACAGTATAACTAGTTAGTTACTAATTGATGCAGGGCTTGGTTCTGGTCATGTGGTGTGTTTACTTCCATCAACTGATAACTGTGATATGTACAGTTATGTAACGCTGACTATGTGTACAACTAAAGAGATTGTGCTTTAGAGTTATGCTTTACGGGAACGAAGAGCAATTACTCAAAACTAACAAATGCAACACTGAGAATGAAACCTTGTTCCTTCATAATTATCCATACAGCAGTCAAGCGTTGGAACAGCAAATCTAATTCTGCCTCATCCATGTAGTGAAAACTATAAACAGGAAAACTTGAATATGTTCCAAGCTACACTGTGTGAACGTGTTTCCAGAGCCTCACCTTCCTTCCCACATACACAGGGATGCCAATAATCATGGCAGGGATAGCAATGCCGGCAATGAGTGCGATGCCAACAGGGGCACCCACAAGTGTTCCCAGTTGCCAGAGAATCTTCTTTTTCCTGCTCCATGGCTTCTTTCCCCAGAAAGTACAGCCTGACGGACTAAAAGAGAGGTAGAGGGGAAGACAATTTAAGACAATCAAACTTGCTGGATAGGTTCCTAATCTCAGCCACAACTCAGGCAACAAAACTTATATCAATACTTCACACCAACGTCTGAATAAGTAAGTACAAGTTGTGGACAACCAGGAATTAAACTGACTAATACACCTTTTCACAACAGCCAGTGTAACAGTCTGTGTGTGCAGGTGTGCATGTGTGTTGACATACTGACCTCAGGTAGTGCAGGTCTGAGATCTCCTTCATGCAGAGCCAGCAGAACTCACAGCCGCAGACGGCGCAGGTCATGTGGTTGCAGCTGCCGTCGTTCATCTTGATGATGTAAGCAGCACAGCGCGGACATGGCTTAATGTCATCAGCTGAAAGGCAGAAAGATGGAAAGAGAATATGATTTCATTGTGCATAATATAGTTTCCCTGACTGGTTATATTACTGCTATCAGCAAACCATAAGCCTGGTCATTCAGGTAACTTATTTCAAACATAAAAAAAAACTGAGTGAATTATAAACAATCAAGTAAAAGAAACTAATAGTTTTCTGAATACAAGCAAATGAGCAATCGTGCAACTTTGTGTTTTTGTGTGTGTGTGCAGTGAGCCAACCTGCAGCTCCGCTCTCTTGGCTGTAGCTGAGGGAGGACGAGCGGACCGTCCGCAATCGGAGGCTCTGGGCTCTCTGCTGACGTGCTGCATCACAGGTCTGGTTGGGATGCCACAGCTGCTTACAGTGGTAGCAAAACTCTGTACCGCAGCCTTCCCTGCCGCACGTGATCTTAGGACAGCTGGCACACCCGAAGGCAATTACTGCATACCTGGTAGAAGACAAATATAACATACATTAGGGCTACACAAAAAATTGAAATCTTCTTTTTTTGCATATCATTCACCATCATCAGCATTTAAGCACACCAGCTTAATCCATCTTCTAGTACATATATTGGTGAACTTTTAAAATGACAAACTAGATGGCGACTCCCTCCCCTTCTTCCTCCACCCAGAGGCTGCAAGGCACTCCTCACACACACACACACACACTCATACACTCACTGTGTTGACTGAATAAGGGTGTGTCACCAGGTAAAAGCTAAAGTAAAAATATACTGTAATACATGTTTGATCTTTGACCCTGAACAAAATATCCCATGATGGATTTTTGGTTCCTCATCCACTGGAGCTGTGGAGAAAACGTCATCTTTAAATCGATAATGACAGGGCCTACCACTTGAGCAACACCTTCCAAAAAAAAAACAATCTTTCTTTTGTCATTCATTGTGGACGCTGCCTGCCCCTGCTGAACAGGCTGCTGCCTCCACTAATCTCTCAAGGAACAACATTTTTACTCAGAAACCACAAGCGGAGAAAAGGGCAACAGCGCTATTGCACAGCAAAGGCTATATCTTTAATGCGAGACTGTTGCTCAGAACATCAGCTTGTAAATAACATGACAAGTGTGATGCTGATGTGGACAAGTCTGTACAAAACCAGTACGCACACATCAAATCCAAACATATCTGACAGAGTGACAGCTGAGTTGAGGCGATACATGATGCATTCAGCCAATAGACAGGACACAAAAGGAGTGAGCGCTAACAAGGAGACAATGTTCAAAAATAAGAAATTCGTCTGTTCAGAAATGACAGCTGAAGAATACTGGCTACCAAATTTCCTGAGGGAAACCCCAGAGTGTGTGACGTAGTTGTATCTGACTGTAGCACAAGCCTCCCAGCCCCTCTGTGACTGACCCCAAGATTAAGTTTCAATCACAGAGCCATGGAGAGCCTGGGAGACTTCCTCCGCTGTGGATCAGTTTACTCTACAGAGGACTGTGTCTAGAATGCAGACAGACAGTGAGGAATGGCAGAGACGTGTCAGTCTTATTTAAAGTCAGTCTGGGTAAACCCCCAGCAATAAACTGAACCTAGACTAGAGACGGGAGAGGATGGGAGAGATATTGAGGAAAGAGAAGATCATGGCCTTAGTGTTGCATTGTGGGTGTTCATTATAACAACAGGCACAAAACACCAGATCAGTTTAGATCACAGCAGTTTCTGTATAACCATTTTTTTCTGACAAGCTACCTTAGACTTTTAATAAAAACATTTTTAGAAAATGTAATCACACCATTAACTGTAACGCCAGTGGCCACTTTCTACAACAGGATAACACCACATACCCTTCCTGCCAGAGAATGTACTCAAACATGTTAAAGCAGTGACGATACAGTGATAAGCCAATAAACAATTATATAACCACTGATAACACTGTATATGATAATGTCAGATTAACACAGCTGTTGCACGGTGTTTTGAGAAAATCTAAATACTGAAAATGTGAAGGTTTTTCTTTTGTCCTGTCCCAGGATTCACTTGGCTGGATTGATGGGAACCTCTCTAATCCCTGTACAAGGTGTATCTGATTATGGGGGCCAAATTACAGCAGGCTGAAACTATTGTTTCCAGGAGGAGGTCGTTGGTTTGAATGAGCCCTCTGCACATTTCCCAATCTTCTCTGAAACAGTGCACATAAACTGATTAATGAACTGCTTGATGTTGGCCGAAGCCTCGGAGCTGCAGGAAAGAGGAACAAGCAAGAGGAAAGGACAGAGCAGAGAAAAGCTGCAGAGAAATGGAAACAAATCAAGTGGAAGGACACTGTAGTTTCCCCTGAACCACTCTGGGGTGCAAAAATCTGCTGAAGAGATACACATTGGCCGAAGAAAGAACTCTTAGAAAAAGCTGAGCTCAAAGGAGCAGTGCCAACTAAGACTGTCTGAACGCTGTGCTATGTTAAAGCTAATGCCAACAGCCAGCTGACCACCGACATATGCACACGTTCTGTATCTGTGTGTGAGGAAATGGCTATCCAGTGATCTGTATACAAACAGAGAATATGTCGGATAAGTTGGAACTGCTACTGTGAACTTCCAATTCAATTTGCTTTGGCATGGCCAGGACGTGGACTTTTGCTCGAAAGACAAGAATAATTTGTGGTCTGTCTCACTGATTGCTGCCAACATCAATTCAAAACACTCAACTAAGAGTATGGCCACTGATAAGGGTGAACTAGTGTCAACAGTGGTGCACAACCGCTACAGCCAACAGTCAGCCAAAATGCTTAACGAAGGTCAAACGCTGTCTGATGTCCAACTGTCGGTGTGGTGTCATTGCCCTAGAGACTGAAAGGACTGTTAGCTAAGATAGCAGAGCTCAAATGGACAAAAAGGATACGGTAAGTCTAGAAAAGGCAGATATATTGTGAACATATACAGGCTGTTTCGCATTTTCTCAAAATTCTGTCAAAACTATTGGGATGCCAAATGATGTCAATACTGTCCTGCCCACTAGGATGGACGGAGCAGGAAAGTTAATCCATGGCAAACACCTCTAACACCACTTTATGCCACAGATATTTCAACTCCTCTCAAAGCACAATACTACACGTCATGCATGCCACGTTGTTTTTACACTGGAAATACATTTGCTACTATTCTGGTCAAGGTTACAAAACAGGACATCCCACAAAACAAAACATCCAGCAGCCCAAGTGCTCAAGGTTACAGCGGCTTCAGAATAATTGACAAAAACAGTACATGGACAATGACAGTCAAGTCAGTCTGATGGGATGGGGGGTTTTTATAATCACCTGACCTCAAACAATTCCTGGAAGAAAAGGAAATGGCTGTGAGCAACGAGAGTAAGCAAGACAGGGATGTTTTGTTTTGGGTTTTCTTTTCAAATATGACAGAAACTGGAAACTAAAACAGCCTGCTTAAAGATAGTGGTTCTCCCATATAAGTAAACCTTTTCAAGCTGCTATGTGTACTTTGTCCTGGTTTAGAGTTGTGACTAAATCTCAATTGCTTATGCTTACACGCTTATGGCTTATCCAAAATGTTACAATGGTTTCAACCTTGATAAAAAGAACATACAGATACTGTATGTGGGTTGCTATTTTATCCATGTCACCATCAGGCTGACAGAGAAAACAACGATTCAATCAACTTTCAATAAATGTAATCTGAACCTAGCTTTTGTTAGTTGTGAAAAGTCAGAGGTTAAGGCACTTTAGAGAAATGTCCACTAAACGCTGTGAAATGAGGTGCTGATTTGATTTGTCAGAGAGTCTGAGTCACGATTTGACCCTGCAGGGCCTCTACAGGACATACTGCAGGGACAGTGTGGAGGACTGGGCAGAAGCAAGCCAACGAGCCATCACTCAGGAAGGGGATTAGACAGCAAAACAGTCCAGCACGACTGGATTACTGTTAGCGGGCCATGCAATGGGTTAGACAGACAGAACTGAAACATATACATAAAGACAGAAAGGCAGGGAAGGAGAGGGACAGCTGGTAGAGAGACGACTGGTGGAAGTTCACACAGAAAAATCTTCCGTGTCTTTCTTACTCACCATCTCATGCTTTCCTTCAAAACCTTGTTCAGGTTAGCAACAATGACTTGCACATGACAAGTATCTGTTATATCACAGCCATGGTCATATCCACAAATATATCAGTGCAAACTAATGGATGTCAAACTCAAAATTACTTGTTGTTGCATAGTTGTGAGTGCATAAACCCTAATAACAACAGAGGGAGTGAACTAGATTGGGTTTAGCTGAGGATACTGGTGTTAAAAAAAACAAACCATCAATCTAAATCCCTGCAGGGTCTCTGCTGCTGCTCACTATAGAGGGGTTAACTGTCTCTTTCAAAAGAAGTGGTTTCTTCTTTCACTGTTGTGGCACACTGTCATTGTCTTTTTGTCATCTGGTCATAGAGGAGTTTTTATATTAGTTTACCACAACAAATCAAAGTACATGATGCAATATACATACATAATGAGTCAGGTCAGTGAGCAGATTCCACCATGACAGCAAGTATCATAGAAATGAAAATGGAGTGCCATCAGACAGCCACAGATAGCTATATTCTAGCAGCTGTTTTGTTCTGCACAGACATCAGTCTTTTGTTGCTGTTAGAGAATACCTTCAATCTTTATTTACTCAGGGAACACGCAAATGTTCTGTTTTGTTTTGTTTTGTTTTTTTTTACTAATGCTTCATGTTGTGAGGGGGTCAATAGCAACAAGAACAAGTACTGCAGTCATATGGTAATTATCAGTTAAAACAAGAACTGGCAACAGTACATGTGTGAGGAGGTAGTTACTTAGGACTTTGATGAAAGATGCTTTAGATGAAGACTCTGGGTTTAAGATTTTTATGACCTGGAGAAAACTGAAGTGAGGTGGAAAGATTTAAGACTCATATTCCACTCTTAGCTAAGTTGTTAAAACAAGGTCTCTCTCTACAACTCTATGCTTTTACTGAGTTACTGAGTCATTTGTCACCTGTTGTATCAAACATTTTCATCATTTTCTCTTTCAATGGACTATACTTGACCTTATGTCATACCGATCAAAGACAGTTAAGGTGAAGGTTAGCCCACTTCACCCCAATCTATCCCACACACCACATTCAGCCTCCTTAATAAGTAAACCTGAGACACTCTGGACATACAGACATACATCTGCTAGAAAACACATTCTAGAGAAAACATTCATGTATCAGAGTGTGTGTCATTCTGGTGGCGTTCACGTGCTGTGTATTTAAATTCACTTCTTACCCACAGTCCGGCGCAGGGCACCAGCGGCAGTCAGGGTCAGCCACGAGCCACCTCCTCAGCATGAACTCCTCATACTTGTCCATGAGTGCCCGGTCACCCAGGATCATGCGGATGTCGTGCGGGTTGAAGCGCTCTGAGCACTCAGGGCAGCTGATGTTGACACGCGACTCTGAGATCTCGATGCGCAGGTACTGACGGAGGCAATCCATGCAGGAGCGGTGGTGACAGGTCATGATGTCAGGGAAGCTCTCCCTGGAGTGGCGCAGAAGGCACAGCGGGCACTCCAGTAGCTCGGCCCCCACCCCACCCCCCACCTTGGAGGAGGAGGAGGTAGAGGAGGAAGGCCCTGAGGCAGATGAGGTGGAGGCAGCAGCAGCAGCAGCAGCAGCAGAGGCAGCTCCGGTCCCAGCCACAGAAAAGAAGGCAGAGTTCTTGTCATTACACATCTCAGAGTGGATGCTCTCGATGCTGGCGATGCCATCCACCCCTCCAAGCCCTCCAGATCCCGGGTGTTGGAGCTCTCGAGACCTCTGCCGTCCTGATTTGGACTCCCGACCCCGCCGCCTGAAAAGAGAGGCGAGGGAGAGGCGCCTCTTCTTGGGGGCCTTCTTCACAGAGGGCAGAGAGATGGAGGAAGCAGTAGACTGCAAGTCTCGATCAGAGCCCATCACCCCACCACTACCACCACCCAACTGCTGGTGTTTCTGCAGGCTCATCTCTCCGGATGGAGGGGAGGGGTGTGCCAGCGGGGAGCCAGGGCTGGGTAGCCTGTCCCTCACATGAGCAGGGAGGTCTGGGAGTGGGATGGGGCTGGGAGAAGGGGTAAGGTGGTGGATGGGGGAGGGGGAAGGGGGTCCAGGGTGGGGGGACAGGGCTCCGGAGGGCCCGTCTGTGTTTAAGACATGGTGGCTTCTCCTGATCAACCTCGTGGTCACATCTAATAGCCGGATTTTGGCGAAGGGGTGGGGGTCACCTGGTGCAAAAGTGATGCAACAGATCCTGGGGAGAGCAAAAGAAGAAAAGAGTAGAGGGGAGAGAGAAGAAAGAAAAGATGAGATTTAATATATGTTAATGTTTCATTTGACTAACCACTCTGTCACAGTGAGAATGCAATGAAACGCAAAGTAATTTTTCATTCAGACATTCCTAATAGCTAACAGCAACACCTGGGACCATAACAACTAAAAAACAAAATCAGCATTTTTGGACAGCAGCAGCTCTATTATTTTTTTTCATCAAAGTCAACCTAAGAAAACAATTCAAATCACATTCTGCAGCTCTGAAAGAGGAGGAACATTATTCATTCCATTTGACAGTTTGCTTCATGGTATCGCCTTCTCTAAACATATGGAGGGGGGAGGAGGAGAAGGAGGAGGAGGGGAGGGGAGAGGAGAGTTTTAGAATTTTCTCAGCTGCAGGCAGCCAGTAGGTACATCATTCTGTCAAGAACAGTTTATATGTGAGTGTTTAGCTGAGTTAATAATGGTGTATTACTCTTGAAGAGATGCATGTGCTTCTTCAAAACCCTTCTTAAATATGACAAGAGCACTGGCATAAGCATGCTCTCCTCAGCTATCAAGCAGAGTAAATACAACAAAACTGTGCTAGTTTGCTGTTTTCTTCCTCCCTGCTTTTGCTGGCACATTGAATCCTTACTTTTTAAGTCACCACCCCAAACCATCATTAAGTAGAATAGCATGAAATTTCTGGCAGGCCTGTGCAACATAATGTGAATTACAAACAAAACAGGGATTCACTCAAAGAAACATTGCACCATAGCACTTTTAGTTGTATTCTTTCAAGATTAAATTTCTATGCTGGAGGGCAGTATTAAGAAAATCAAACACAAAGCCTCTTGCTACATGCTTTACAGCAAGTCTGTTGTCAGGTGACTAATGATGTGATTCAACAGGGCCATCTTCACCTTGAGATGCCAACCCAGAAATGTGATTGAAAGCTCTGGAAATGCTAGTTACAGTTCTGTTTATATTTTCAATAAGTAGGCTTATATTATTAACACTGGAGTATTCCAATGTATTTGCTGGTTCTTAATATTTTGCACAGTCATTATCACAGTTTGCAGAGTGCCGGTTTGCATAGCTGATCAGTGCATCAGTCACAGAGCTGAGAAAGGAGGACAGAGGGTTGACAACCTTGGACAGTATTGACGCAGAGAGACAGTGCCCTGATGTGTCTGTAAGATCAACAGTGACAAGGCCTGGGCACAGACTGTCCTCTGCTGATAAGGGCATACAGGAGGAAGTGTGAGATAATGTACGGCAGAGTAGAGCAAGGGTTTACTTTGGTAGACCGGATTCTGAAAGAGCTGCTGCAGCTAAATCATAATCGTAAAGGCTGTTGCACAAATGGATGAAATTAACTTGAACAGCCATAAAGAGCATGTGTCACTCATTTTTATCATGCAAATTTTCCCGGTAACATAAGGAAGTTTAAGCTAGATAGTCACAGACTGACATTAATCAGTTGAAAACACAATAAAGTTAAATGTCAAGTGGAATGAACTAAAAACATAAATTGTTGCAAATAAATCTCTACAGCAAAAATAAGGCATAGTGTATCCATAGAGAAACAAACCTGAAATATCTTTCTATCATATTATTAAGTCCGGCAGGGCCAAAACACGGTTGCAAAGCTTAATAAAACAAGGGTCAATGTGTTCAATGTGTTAGAGACAATTCACAGCGATAAAGACCTAGAATAACATATTGTATTCCTTGGAAATCCTCTAAGAATACATGCTCTTGCACCTAAATTTCATAAGAACTTTGCTGGGTAGATCTGGTAATTTCACAATTTCCTGTATGACAAAACATAATTACTTCTCTTTAATCTCTTCACGTCTGAGTGTTTGTGTGTCTAGTCACTCCATAAAATGATAATATCTGGACAGTTGGCTTCTGAGCCAATCTGATGACTGTTCCATCCAGTTGAGAATTTCACACATTTGAGAGGGTGAGAGAAACAAAGAGCTAAAGAGACCCGAGACAAAGGGAGACTGTGTAAAGTACAACACTGCACAGCTGCAGAGGCAAAAGAAGCTACAGCTCGACCAATACCAGATTTTGGGGGTTAGGACTATTGTTGCGTGTTAATATTATGCATACACTTTTTAAAGCGACTGCTCACAGGCTGCCAAAAACGGAAGACAAATCATGTATAGTAATAAGCTATTCTACAGATTCGCAACGGATATTATTGACTGCCACACCATTTCCTCCTTCTCCTCCTTTGTGATAAGTCAACTCACATGCAACATACTGTAAATGTACAAAAAACTAACCCTTCTTGACAATCTATGTAATATTGACACAGCTTTCATTTTCTGTATCATATGCTGTATTTAATGTCAGCCAACAATATCAGCCCTCTTTTAAATTAATCAGGCATTCAAAGAAACCATGTTAGCCTAGTCATTACATGCACCATTGCTACAGGTCAGATGAAAAGTAAAATGTCATTTGTAGAGAAATAGTCCAGATTAAAAAATATCATCTGAAAGAGCAAGTAATTCCATTGCCTGCACAGCCCACTTCTTGATATGTGTACACTTTGATACAAGTTAATAAATACAGATTGTCTTCAGCGTCCATAACCTCAACAAACCAAACAAAGTAATATTAAACTACGTTAAAGAGTCAAGATCATTTACTCTCAGGCCAAAGAACAGGACTGAAACCCAGTATAAACTTGATATTGTCCTGGGAATGATTAACAAGGTTAACTATCAGCTTGTACCAGTTTGCTTCACCACTGGCTGTACTCTCTGTGATTCTACATCTGTGTTGTGCTTCATGTTTCTGGGAGTGGTGATGAGGGAGGTGGAGAAAGAATGTCTGTTATTTTAGGAGAGGACTTGCCACTGAGGTCCAGCTTTGCTCGCTGGGTGTCCATCCCTCAGTGCGTGTGTGTTTATCTGTGTCTTTGGTTACACCTTGGCAGTGAACCATGCTGTGGAAACACACACAGAGTAGTACCAAGGGACACACACCCATACACACACCCAGAAACTACCCACACAAGCTGGAAGGGCCTACAGAGCATGCTCTCTCACACATACTGTGCATACTTTATAAGCTCTTACTGCAACTGCAGTAAAAACAGAACATCCACAATCTGTCAATCTGCGCCACTATACCAAAAAGATCAAAAGCAGCACAGCAGCGCTACAGCTGCAACCAAACCACCAACACTACCAGCATCACATTCAGGGTTTTCACTACTATTATAACACTTAGGCACAACAACTAAGTGTTGTTTCACAGAGCCTCAGCAGCATGAAAAGAAAAAAACTATGATCAGAGTTCTCTAGTAACAAGAGTCATGAGAGTCATTTATGATAGTACTAGTTTCTCTGTCCTCTCCTCTGCATGTTTGACTGAGGGCAGGAGGACAGAGGACAAGAGAAAGGCCTGATACTGACTGATATCTGTGTTCTTCGTTCTTTCTAAACACTCTGTATTTTAATGTCAGGAATATTATTTATTTTACTGACATTTAAGATTTGTTTGCAGTGAGATGCGTATAGTGACTTTTTTGTTGTAAACCTCACTGTTGCTGCTCCAGAAACAAAATTGTTATAATTAAAATATAAATAAATTCTAATCCTGTTCTCAATTTTTTAAATGATCATTTAAAACACATGTAAGAGGACCAATAAAGAACCAAGCTAATCCCTGTTCCACAGCTCTGTCTGCGGTCATGTTAAGCCAGGGCTAAAAACAGGAAACTCTGATGTGGCGGCCAGGGCTGGCTTTAGTATCTCCTGCACACATGGAAGGTGGCACTGGACTCAGGAACGACGTCACACGCACAGGACTTTTGCACATTTACCTTTCCTGTCTTGTAATGATGTAACATACACATAAACACTTAAGCCCTTTTCCCACACCTGAAAGTCTCCTCCTGAAATGTTCAGGAACATTTGTGGCATGAGGTCATGTGTGAATGGAAGAAGGGATTGACATTCAAGGAAATGTGTCCTGCCAATTTCCAACCTCAAAACCAAGTAACATTTGAAAGAAATAAGAATGAAAGAAAGAACATTGCAGGGAAGCCATGTGTCCGTCAGATGAAAGACACTTTGAGTGAATAACAAATCACAAGACTTCACTGATGAGGTATTTGAATCCGTCACACTCCAATGCTCTTTTAATACATCAAATGCGTGTTTCTAATTCAAGTAGATCACGAATAAATACTACTCACTGAAGTGTTACTACTCTACTGTACTACTAATACATTACAAGAATATTGGTACAGGACAAAATTATCTCTTCCCCCTAGTTTAGCGAGTAGCTGCTGATTGGTTACATCTGACGAGTAAAAGCCCATCAACACTGAAGGCTCCCACAGCGGGTCTTGTCTGTATCTTTTCACTGCAAATCTACATCGAGATTGAGGGAATTATTTCTGCAAGGGTTAAAGATTAAATAAAGGCTAAATCACAGTAGAGGACAGAAGCAACAAGCCCCGTAAACGACACCATAATGTGGTCGACTCTCAGCATAGTTATTAATTACATGACTACTTTGGTAGAAACGTTTACCTGCCAGTGTGGCAGATAGCCTTCTGAGATTCAGAAAACCTACCCTGCTTAGTGGGCCTAATTTCAGACCCTGTTTAAGTATTTGTATTTATATAGGTCCTTTCTCTAAGGCTTTTGACAACTGCACACAGTAACAGATACAGCGGGCTTTAAAGAACAAACATCTGACACTGGGATGTAAAAAAGTAAGTAAAGCAGAAAAGGAACAGTACAAAAACCTATCAACCTTTTCTGTCAGGGTGTTGTGTGTTCAGCCTCATGCAAGGCTGCAGTCCAATAGCACTATGTCGAGTGCATTGTACTGTGAGTAAGATGTAGGGGTTGCAGTATGTAGTAAACAGAGTGTGAAAGGCTAATAGTTTTCATTCAACCATGAAAAAGATGATAACAGGGCAGGTGCTTTATCCTGACCTTGATGTCTGTCACAAGGCTACCACTGCATCTAAATCAGCCAAGGAGTGACTGTCTGGGCTTATCGTTGCTGAGCAGGTAGTTGTGTGTATGTGTGTGTGATAAGAGGACTGATGATGCAGGTAGACCGGGCCAGCTGTCTCATCTGAAGGCCCTGGCTCGGTCCCACTCACAAAATGAAACACCTATGTCAGCTCATTGGCTGCAGGCTGTGGTCAGCAGTAAAGGCTTTTCTCATTGAGCGTGCCGATTTAAGTACATTAACACAATCCAAATCTGCCCAGTGTGCCTGGAACTGGAGGGAGAGAGCTCAGACAGGCAGAAAGAGTGAGGGCAGAGAGACGGGGAAGAGAAAGACAAATGAAGGAAGGGCCAGAACAGGAAAAAAAAACAAGAAAAGAGAGAAAAAAGAAGAGAGAGTAAGACATAAAAAAGAATTCAAAAACCAACTTGGAGAGGTGAATAATGGTGGAAGGAGAGGAAAATGGGCAAAAGGTGCTGAAGGAGCATGTGAAGAATTGTTCACTCCTCCAGAACAAAATCCTGTTCTGCGCTTTGGCAGCTTTCCACACAGCTACAGTACATTTCCCCTCATAGATTAAGTGACATTTCTAAAGGGGAAGCAAGCAAAAATGTTAAAGAGAAAAGGGAGAATTGATAGAAACACATTGGGGGGGAAAGCACTCTTAATAGCTTAACATTCCCCAGACCTCTTAAATGAGAGATTTTAGTTACAGTTACTCATGAGTACTGGCTCAGTGATGGACAAAATAACATATTTTTAAGTCTTATATACAAAGCATAAACCTGCAGACTGGCGATAAAATATCAATGTATCTACATTTTTGTAGTTGTGGTGACAAATGTATTAGATCAATAGAGATAATTTAATCTATCCAATGTAGGGAAACTGAATTTACAAATGGTGTGACAGAAAGCCAAAAGTTCAATGAAAACTGAGTGGTATGTCAGGATGGCTGTGACATATCGGAATAAGATTCTGACACAAAATGAACACATTTCAATGTGTCCCAAATGTGACAAGCACCAAAGCCATAATGGAAAGTAAAAACAGCCTGTAATAGTTGAAACACTTAACTCAATAATACTGCTTGTCTTTTAATCGGAGCGCATTGCATAAACACTGAAAAGGAAAATATGAATCTGAAAATAAAATAAAGCCAGCCCAGCAGCTGATAATTATAACCAACTTCTGAGGATGGGCATCTGCCATTCAGTCATTTGCACACAATAAAAAAGACGAGCGAACATGCCCATAAATACATACCCTCCATTGCTATTATATGTTCACCCCATAGGTTCACCCTCCCAATATCAATTAGGAGTTTGTTTACATCCAATGGCGAGACAAAGCACACACACTCGAGAGGTTGTCTTAAGCTTTTGTAAACTGTCCAAAACCGATTAGTGAAAAGCACATGAGGTTTTATGGAACAGAACATTTGTGTTGTGGAAAAACAGTCAAGTTCTTGATCTCATTTGAGGTCATAGGTGAGATCACAGTTTCCCTGTGAGAAGGGCTCTGTCAATTGTCTTTAAAGAAAGAAACATTTTTCACTTTAACTATAAATGTAATCTGTATTTATAGACGCAAATTATTCGTTACACACAGCAGAGACGGAGATATTTGCCAGCCACAAAGACCTACTTAAAGAGAATAGACCAGGTTTTCAAAACTGTGGAAAGTTGCCATCATGAAACAGTGTAGTAATGGCCCTCCCAAAATGAAAAAAAAAAATCAACAGCAGGGACTCGGGAAGCCCCTTAAATGCAAAAGCAAACATTTTAAATTGGTTAGATAGTGCATATGTACATATTTTTCATAGCATCATAAAGGAGCATGTGCAGGAAGGAGGTGACATGCCGGCGGAAATAAAGTTTGACCACTGCGATGATCACAGAGGTTAATTAGGAAAAGGCTCTCGGCAATCTTAGGTAATCACCAAAGACCGCTTCCAATGCTGACGTGAGTAGGCCAAGGGTATGGCAGAAATGAGTAATACAGAAAAATGTAGATAAGAGAGCGGTGACAGTTTCTGTGCACGTAAGCGTAAGCATGCACAAGAACAACAAACTGAGAAAGCAGAGCAAAAGATGAGAGCTGGTAGACATGCCAGAGCTTTCCTTGGGGACAGAGTTCATTTGACATTCCAGTGAGAGAACAGATCCAGTGCTGGCCTCGGGTGACCTGTGGCAGCCTGGGAGAGTACAACTCTCATTAAACACAAGCTGAGAAACATGGTTCACTCAGCTTTTAAATGCACAACAGACTTCCTGTAGCAGGGATTCATGGCTTCCCCATATAAAAAAAAAATATCTCTATTCAACTACATTAACATGGAAAAATATTCAGAGCGAGGTCAAATAAAAAAGGATATAGCATCAACAACTTGTGAGATCCAAGATACAAAGCAAACAATGAGAATATAAGATATCATTTCTCATTTTGTAAAGCAGAATATATTTGATGACAACTATGCAACTGCAGGATTAAGTGTGCCCACCATTTGAGAACCTCTAAATTAGTCATCATGGCACAATGTGGTCTGGCACACTGAATGAAAACAGTAAGGGGGTACATATGTCTCAGAGTCAGATACAAATCATTTGATGGACAAAACAAGAAAAATCTTAACAAAAATCATGAGAATTCAGCTCTGGTGACTTCTACCTCCCAACATTAACAGAAAGCAATGTAAATGTGAAATGCTACCTTGCGTGCTTTGCTTCTGTCATCCTTTCCTTTGTACCAAAATGTAATCCTACAGCAAAATCCAAAACAACTGTGTTTACCTTTCTTCTATGTTTGACATTTTTTAGTGACAACTGTAACTACCTCCATTCACAGCAGGACTTCAGCATTATGATTTTGTAGTGATGACAGACAGTCACCCTAGGGCTAGTTATGCGTAACATTTTGGTTTAAGTTATACTGTTTAAACCTCTCCTAATAGTTTGTATTTACATGTACTTTAGGCAATATTCTACATACATCTGATTGGGACATGGCAATATAGATGTCAGCATTAGGTATTGGTCCCATACTGTGCTCATGTACACATAATCATAAAACTATTCTGATACGACAACGCCCAATCTCACTTTACGACAGCGTGACGTTACTCTCTTGTCACTCGAGCAGGTAGGTGAAGGAGGAGCAACGTCAGCAGTGGAGATACTTTAGGATAAGTGATGATGACAAAAGTAGAGCGGACTGCAAAGTATGATCGGCTAAACTGTCAAGGGCAGGGGTGAAAATCGCTCCTTTAGCAATGTGATAAAACATCTAAAAAATCAACGCAATGCAGAGTTCAAGGAGTTTGCTAATGCCAGCAACGGGAAATAGCAACAACCATCTTCCCAGCAAATGCTAGAGAAAATGTCAACCCACAGACGGTAAAAATAACAGAAGCTCTTTTTCAGTAATTTGCTTTTGACATACTTTGTGAAAAAACACATCAACAGCCTGTCACAGGACATTTTAGCCTTCAGCTTCACCAGTGAAATTTTAGACAAACAGTACCAGCCCAAGGTCTGTCATTAGTTTACTGGATAGGGAATTGATGAGGATCTTACTCCCCAGAGAGTCATTCAACAACCAAAGCAGTTTCGCTGTTTGTACACTAGCCATGTCACAGCAGGTGCGTTTGATGATATGCTTCAGATGTGAACGTTCTGTTCACGTTGTGCTCTAGGAAAAGGCTAAAAAACATGATCAAGGATATGAGTGATACTGGACTCCCTAGCCTGCCATGTGGTGATCACACCCTCCAGCTGGCTGTTGAAGAGGGTCTTTTGGCTCAAAGAAGTGTAGCTCGTGAGGTGGCAGTCAGACCGAGTGAGCTTACTATTGCCTGGAAGACATTCAGGTGCAGGTCAACCAGTCTATAAGAAGACCGCAGGCCGGCTGAAATAGCACGTACAACATGCTGCAGTCTCTCATCAAGCAGATGTAGGCTCTGGAAATATTTAGGTCCACTCACCAGCAGACACTCAACTTTAATGGCATTCTCAATACTCATATTGGTCCTCCATATTGGCAAGTATCCAAATGGAAGAAATTGTACTTGAAAAAAGTGATATCTGCGTTATACACAGCATTTAGATGAGCAAAAACACAACTACAGCAGGACCAAAGGGCCATTCATTATTCTGACAGTTTCTGTACTGATGAGAGCACATGGGCAAACAAAATACATTTGAACAACCTATGTAGCAAAAGAAAAGAATGAACTGGTCATAAATATGAAAAGAACATCTTACACAATCCCTTTCACGCACACAGATTCATAGAAACATACACACATAAAACAAAATCAGCTAAACAAACAATAATTTACCTTTTTAAGTTCCCACTGAATTCTTTTCCTGTCATGTTGACATGCTGGTTAAACATAGAACTGGTCAGACCGACTGAACTAAAGGGAAATTATACAACCTCTCAATGTTCAAGCCTCATGTTTTCCTCGACCAAGGGGGGTAAATCAGCACTTTTCTGTATTCTAACAGAAAGCAGAGGACCACCCTGGGTGTCACAGCAGTACAGAAGCATACCCATCATTCCACTCAGTTGATAATTAGACCTGGGATTCTACTAGGTCTAAACTTAGTCTGCAGAGACTCACTAGTGAACTGTGATTCTATAAGTGGTAAGCAGCGTGTGTGTGAGGTTACATATGAGTGGGGCAAAAGAAACCACCCACAAACACACGTGTCAGCCACTGCCTGACATGGTGGTCATATACAGCGACACAATGTGTGAAATTAGTCGTCCTAGTAAACATGGAAGGGGAAAAATAAAATACAAGGACGTGGATACACAAGAAGATAAGACACAGCAGAGACACAGTCTTTTCAAAAAAGGATTGGCAGTTGGACCAATATACAGATGGAGAGACAGGGAGACAACAGTGATGACAGGCTAGGAATGAGACAGTCACATGGACAAGTGAACAGTGAAACACGCAGCAGCTGACCCAGTGTAGTCGGCCAGTCAGTACCACTCCAGCTGCATTCCTGGCCTGCCTGTCTCCTGTGTAATGCAGTCTCTATGCACATTCCTGGGTTTCTATGGGGCTGGGGACAGTCAATGCATTAGTGAAGCTTCCACTGCATCATGAACAGACACAGAGCAACCTCCTGGCAGTCAAGCTGAGCAGCTATTGACTGATGGTGGATGAAAGTCAAACAATGTCCCTCCCTTTTAACCAAAGTGTGGAGCAAGCTGAAAACTGGGGGTGTGGTCAGTGGCTGTATTTAAATGACAGGTTTAATCTTGTGCCATGTGTGTTCGGGGAAGACATAACATATCAGTGTGATCACCTGGTTATCTCCCTCTGTTGCAGGGACCAAGTTTACACAAAATATTCTGTAGTTCAAATAGAAGAGAAATATGGTCTCCCACTGCGTTTCAAATCCGACCCTACAAGATGTATACAAGGGATTAAAAATGGTGCAAACAACAGCTACAAGAGCAGTGTGAACAGGGAGGGCATTGTTGAAAGTACAAAGAGAGGCAAGGCAGGCCGACAGGGAGAAGAAAAGGAAAAGTTTCCAACCCCAACAAAGCCAGTACAGTCTCCAGCTGCCCCTCACCCCTCCTCCCAGACTTCCCCTTTTCCCTCCCTCACTTCACTCAAGAGGGGAGGAAATGAGGTAAGAATCCTGGCATTTCTGCTCAGCTGAGAGAGCAGAGAGCTCAGGAAGAGGGTGTGAAATAGAAAGGAATGATCTGGTAAATTGGGAATACGTGAAACATTTCCCCTGGTACTGCTGAAGAAAGGGCCAAAATAAATACACAAATCTAAGACAAATTATACCCTAAGCTGATCTGGTACAGATTTTGTCATACATTTAATATCACAGTAGTCGTCCCTTCAATGTCTCTGGTTATATTAGTAATTACTATTTATTCTGATTCTTTTCAAAAGTATGTTTCAGCCCCTCCTTTTACCTGAATCAAAGCAATTAAGATTGGTCCTGAAAAGCTGTGTTTGTTCAGTCTGAATTGTACATTAATTGTCTTATACACACACTGAGCATCCTCTGAGGACATGTGAGTGAATGACATTCAGTTTGCATTGGAGCCTGACACCTGTTTCTAATTTTTCAACAGGACAGGAAAGGAAGACCTGTCACGAAGCATCTGATAAAATCAAAGTCTTTTTAAGAAAACTTCAGAGAGATGGGTACAAACAAGAATTGGCTTCACGGTGCTGTGTAGATCAGAGACACTTCTCAGCCACTGACAGTTATAAAAAAACTCAGTTGATAAACAGCACAGGTGAAATGCCATCACAAACAATCTGTGACTGCTTTCCCATCTTTTCCCTCTTTTGGCATCCAATGCCCAAACACCAAAAAAATGAAAACACATGAGCAGAAGTGGAAGGAATGAATTAACAGTGCATTCATCTGTTCTAACATAAACTGCTAAAGTATGACAGCTCTGGCTGATGAGCTTACACTTGTAAAACTTTGTATTTAGAGATGTCCCAAGCTTACACTAAAGATCAGTAACGAGCAAATCAAGGCATATTTTAATGGATCAATATGGCATAAAATAAAGCCAATGAAATTCAAGTCCCTTCTTTCCAGTACACTATTGCGCTATTTCCACTGCAGTCTGCTGGTATTGCAGCACTGCTCTCCTTAATGACAGCCAGCTATACAGTGCGAGCATTCCACAAGTTATTGGGGAGCTCTTCAGCTGCTAAGTTTAAACACTCAGGTTGGCACACTCCATGGACATGCTAAGCTACAATGCTAATTATCATTGGCAAATAGTGGTGCACATTTGGAACACATTGCAGAAGCTGTCGTGGAAGGCAAACAAATCAGGACACTGCGAGGTGACCCAAATGCTGTGACAGTTGTCACCAGCTTTGATTCACTACAAGGTATAAAACAATCCATTACTGTGTCCAACACCCATTTTCCTACGCCCTATGTCTGTAGGGTTGGGCTATTATCAGCCTGAGATTGTGTAGTCTGAACTGGTCATAAAATGACATTGACTGTAACATATCATATCAGCTGTAGCTAATCTAAATTCCTTGACTAACTTGATAACAACCCGAAGTTAAATTTGTCTGTTAGTCTTTTGTGGGAACTTCCATTTGTATAGCCAGTGTACAATCACCAGTGGACTGAGTGTTTCTGCAGTTCCAACAAATCCAACAGAGTGATGCATGTTTTGGCTAGCAGATCGTGTCACATTAATTTCACAAGTCACATTCATTAATTAAATCCATCATAGAGACAATCTCAGCAGTTCAATTGACTTTTGAAAAGACTGTAAATTATTTCAGGATGCTTGAGTTGAGATATTTTACTTTATCAAATGGAACAAGTAATATTTCATTTACATCATATGAACAATTTATGCTAATAAACATAATAGCTCTCAACCAGAACCTCCGGTATTTGGATCAAGGAGCATGTGCATAGGCTACGTTTACATGCGTCCGAGTCTGAGAGACTTGGACAGCTATGTTTCTCAAACTGTGACTGGCATATCTCCTTGAAAGCTTGGTCACCTGGCTGATTTGGGCTCTGTGTTTCTTTGTTTTTAAGTGAGTGATTGTAGAAAGTTTTAGAGTCAGACGGGCAAATGGATAAATACTTTTTCAATGTTTGGATAGCCAGGCTTCCAAGGGTGGGGGTAGTATGATTAGTTAGCTTCATTATATTGTGAGATAATGGGTAACATTATAAAAAAAAAAGTTGTAAGCTTTAGTCTCAGTCTTTTTTGTAATATTACATGGTGCTGAGTTGTAAGGGTATCCTCTTTGTAGCCATCCGTTTCATATTAAAGACACTTTGGCAGACTTATCATTTTCAAATGAATCATCTGGAATCATTATAGTCTTCTAGAGTTTCAATCAACTCACGGGTCTTATGTTAACTGGCTAGCAAGCTAAACCTGGTCAAAAGACATGAAATCTTTATCACTGTACTGAAATACTGAGTACTTCCACATTGCAGTTCAGATGACATCGTTTTTGGGAGGAGATGAGAGATGACTTGCAGTTTGTGGCCTGACAACTGCTATGAATTTCCACTTGACAAACTACCAACCACCTCAGGAGTTGGAATAACTAATTAAACCACCATCCTACTTTAATGCATAAAAAATGCAAATGCCGTTAAGCATATTGAGCAAGCTGCATTTTCCCTGCATCAAACAGCTCAGCTTGACTTAATTCACACATTTTTTCTTTTCTATTATGGATAGTGCCTGGTACCATTTTGGAATCACCTCCATTGAGGTTCCCAAGTCTGCTGAGTTGATATGAAAGGTGATGTACACGATCCCTTCGATATCATTTATGATTGGTAGTGTATCTCCTTGACTGTATGGCTGAGCACGTAAGAGAGAGAATGTACAGAATGTGAGAAGCGCAGAGAAAAAGGTTAGCATTGAGCCTGTCAGTTTAGCCCTAAATGTATGTGTGTAGGTTAGAGTTGGTTGATTAAAGGTCGCAGCTGCTCAAGACCAAAGTCAAGCTCCTGTGTGTTGTTGTGCTGACCATCAGCTAAGAATCCCACCTACACTGAAGGAGTACTACCTGCAGTAGAGAACAAAGTAGAGATAAGTACCTGGTATCAAAAGTGAGTAGAATCAAGTCGCCATACCATGCAGTGGAAATTAAGTTACAGGTGACTGATCACCCAAGATGCAGTGATGCACTCATAATGAATGACAGCACCCTGATGTGTTGTGTCAAGCCACCACCACCCAGCCTTGCAGCTGTGTTTACCATAGAGCAAGAGAGGGAGGTCACACATCCTAACAAACACACATACAGAGAACTCAGATCAGGTCATCATGCTGAGCTAATGACCTTTCTTTGGAAGAACACACAGGTCTGGACAACATGCTGCTAAGCCCAGGGAGGCCTCTGACACCCAAACACTGATGACTCTGACTCTGAGGACTGCCTCTAGCACTGACAAAACAAAATAAGTTCATGGTGAGGGGTCTCCATTACAAATCTGTAATAAAACAGTGGCAACAAATTTCGAGTTTTTTTCCCCGTAATTTACCATATAGTGTTTAAATTTATTTTTCAAAGATTTGGGTTTTGAGGCTATTGCCTTTATAGGATACAGACGGGAAAGAGGGGCAGGGAGAAAGGGGAGGACATGCTGTAAAGGACCTGGGCTAGAATCAAACCAGGGTCACTGCAGTAAGGACTCATCTCTAGTACATGGTGTGCATGCTCTACCAGGTAGGGCTACCTATATAAGAAAAAAATCTAATTTTTTTGAAAGTGTATAGCAGGATTGCAGTCTTTCATCACGCAAAAAGCCAAACAAACAGAAGGAATAGTTAACCTCCATCACCACTCAATTGTTCACCTCTTTGTAGTAAAAACAAATATACACTATGTAATAGATGGGCAGACGGTTGCAAAGTGAATATGTGGAACAACAGCTTGTTCACAGAATGTGGAGAAAGCCCATCAAAACAGTGCAAGTTAAAATGAAGATGGTGACATTTGTCATGACAAGAAATGTTCACAAATGTTCCCTTCCATGGGAGGGTATTATTGTAATAGTAGTCTGACCAAAGACAGATGACTGCTCAAAATTTGCTATCTACATAGGCCACAACCAGGAGATGATTCAAGAAGATCCTTTTCAAAAAAAAAAAAAAAAAAGGACAAGACAGTGCTCCAAGATAGAGCTTCCCTAGTGCAAGGTGCTGTAAAATTTAAGGATCAGGGGAAGGAAGATACAAATTCCACTCTGCTGTACAGTGAATTCACTATAATAACACAGTTCATCTGCTTACTGAAAAAGAGGCACTACCCTTTCTCTCAGATTTAGGCAAGGGCTGACTAATGGCACAAGAAATTCAGCTTCATGTGTACAGGTGGGTCTGAGCATACAAATATCAAAGTCTAATATGATACGTCATCACGCTGATGAAGTTGACCCAATTAGTTAGTCTCCTGGTGCTATTGAGATCTACTGTTATCAGTTACTGATTCAATTCAATAAACTTTATTTGTCCCGGGGGGGGCAATTCAAGACATGAAGAGCAGTGAAGCAGTCAAAAGTAAAACAGTGGCAGCTTTAAAAGGAACAGTGCAATGAATATTGTGACCATAGCACACAAAGGGAATGGCCATACCATATCTTTAATGAAAATAATATGTCTAGTCTTCATTACCTCAGAGCTGCAAACACATATTTGCATTTTTGTGTGCTGTCTATCTAAACGTAGAGGTAGTCTCCCTCTTTATCTTGGGGTGGCAGGTATTAAAAGAAGCATCAAAGGTCAAGAAGTCATTTGCCTGTCACCTGACAATCTCCTAAATACACAATAATGAAATGTTCAAAGTTCTCTTAGCAATCTCTATTTTTCACAAAGAAATTGGGAAGAAGTAGCACCTGGCTACCCACCTGAGACATTTCTCAAAACTACCACTGTTACAGATCCCTGTTTCACAGTGAGTTTACCTGTCTTTATGAAGGACACAACGTTTCCTGAAATCACAACTTTCTCTCCTGCTGCTTGCAGTTTAAATCCTGACATTAGGAAATCATCCCTGCAGTCCAAGTTCAACACACTGCTGCAGTACTTGACGTTGCTGAAAGACAACTCTACATCTTTAAATGACTTCAAACTCAAGTCTAGCGCTCGTATATTAGTAAACAGCTGTTATCGTTTTCTTGAGGATAATGCCAACAGTTGGTGTTACGTTATGGACAGTACTGCTCCTTGTCTTCGACTTCTCAATAACGTTAGACTGATAGCTAGGTTAGCTATATAATTCATAGTGTTTAATGTCAGTTTACGTCGCCTCACAAATTACTCCTATCTGGTACACGTGTCCAGACAGAAAATAGGACACATGACGTTCGCAAAATATAGCTGGGAGGCACTAGTAATGTTCCGTGGCTCTCAGCTTGCCTCACAGACGCTAACCAGAATGTCAGCCAGCTAACTACCAAACACAGCGAGCATTAGCAGCTGGCTAGCAGGGTTAGCTCGAAACGATGAGAACATACCGTCTGTTGCCAGTGACACTTGTTCCGCAGACAGTAACACGGGCGAAAGAAAACGATTCGCTTTCCAAATACGATTCCCAGGCAATCAATCAGTGGTCCCGGTGCACTGCCGTGAATTACTTCCCCGCTGCTGCTAGCACTTCTTTTCCTCTGTCTTCGGTCCCACCTATCCGTTCCGTTTCGAACGACAACAGCTCCCACAGAGCTGCTCTGTTGTTCACTGGTCTCGTTCTAGCTCGGAAATTCAAATCTTATCGCGAGATTTGAACCCAAGTTTCATAGGCCTAATGGTTTGGACTGTGGTCGAAGTTCAGTGTCATACTTTGGCCCCTGTCCCATTTTCCAAGAAAGCAGTTATGCCATATATTATTATTATTATTATTATTATTATTATTATTATTATTATTATTATTATTATTATTATTATTATTATTATTATTATACAGTATGTTACATGTATAATAATAAAAAATATAGTAAATAAATAAATAAAAAATATATAGTATAGCTCAAAGGCATACGATGCTTGATCTTTACTTCTCTATCCATAGTAACTAGTCAAATAGACATATAACTATGTATCAAGATAAATAAGTAGCCCCCCTCTAAATTTAATTATTAATTTGTATTATTAAGTCTGAGAAACAAAAGTGAGTTGAATCACCAAGCATGAAGTATTGTATGACTTATAACAAATATGATGTACACTAGAGTGCAATATATACATCAAAGTTAGGCACTAAGACCACTCATGTCTCAGAAATGGTTTCCCTTACATCATATGAATATCCTACATATAAAACCTTTTAAATTTCCAATTTGGTTAGGACCTGCATGGGCAGACATTCATTTGTACATTCGTACATGAAAGATGAACTGGCAGACAGGGCAGCTCCAGACAGACAAATCTAATCCAAGCTAGAGAGGATTACATGGTAGCTCTCTGTGTGTTTATCATTATTTAAAGAGATACAAGAGGAAGTGACAAATGAGTTGGTGGAAGCTCTGGTTATTACTACCACTTAAGTTCATAGACATGTTAGAATCACTCTGTTTACTTGTGGCAGGGTTCCTTACAGTAAAGCCTAATTAGGGAGGAAAGCTGACCAAAACAAGTAACAGCCTGATCCAGACTGTGGAAATCATGTGATAGCAGGAATCTAGGGTAAGCTGACGGTTCTTTCACAAATAGGTGCAGGTCAGAGTGTACACACAACATACATAGTATCCTGTAGTTACCAAAGTGTGTATGTGCACCGCTGCAAATCTTCCACTACACAGGGCCTTACGAGCTGGCAACGCAAAACAGTACTAGTACATATAAACATTATGTTTAAAATGAAAAAAGCATGAGAACCTGCACAAAGACTCCTCTGAGAGCAGACAGCAAATACAGCACTGATGGTACTATCAAACTGAGGAGATGAAAGGTATTTACTCAAAATCCTCCCTCTGTGAATCACAAACAGATATGAACAAACATCATAAGAGTCAAAGCTGGATAATCCTATGAAATCCCTGTGGAAAGTTGTTTTGGGTCAGCCCTGTACTGTAGGTTTTGAAATATGTTCACAGTCTGGTCCAGCTTAAACAAGGGCTGATCTTGAGCCTGTGAGTGTTTGTGCTAGAGTGTCAGGGGAGACATTGGAAGGGCCTGCAGTCCCTATAAAGTTGGACACTGTGGTGATATATGAAATTGGGTTTTGGTCCAATAATACAGTGACGTCAGTAAAGTAAGCACTGAGGATGTGATAAAAGCACACATCCCAACTTAAAAGGAATTTCTAAC
Source organism: Centropyge bicolor (assembly GCA_037975185.1). NCBI lineage: Eukaryota > Metazoa > Chordata > Actinopteri > Pomacanthidae > Centropyge > Centropyge bicolor. The sequence goes on along the minus strand of JBBMOC010000032.1, from coordinate 2,992,069 downwards.
GATCAAAGGCTCAGTTGGAGAGGGTGCACAAGAGACTGATTCCAACTAGAGTTTTAGAATTTTAGTGCCTAAAGAAAAACAATATATTTGCTTTTACTCTAGTAATCTTAGGTCATAGGACAGGATACTGCATGAGTTCTAGTATCGACTCTTAATAAGATTTCAGCCAAAAAAAAACGAGATATGAGAAGAAGCAGAAAGTAGTGTGTCTGCTCCATCATCCTCTTGATAAAACATTGCACACGGTCCCCTTTGCTCTAGTTGGAAGGATTGTCTCTACTTGCAGGAGGGGAGATTTGATGAAATGGCATTTTCACCACTATTAAACATAAGTATATGTCAGCGTTCTAATTCAAGTGCAACAACGTAAATGGAATTAGCACGGTAGGAAAATTGTAGAGGCCCTGAGAAAGATATAACAAACAGATGACAGCCGCAAATGTAAACAGAGGGCAGAGAACACATGCCAGCTCAGGGCCGCAGTGCCATTCCTTATAGTAGGGACTGGGCATGACTTCAACTCTGCAATATGCATAGCTAAAATACTAATTCACAAAATAAAATGCCATTCTGTAGTTTTTTGGTTCTGATTTGGAATGCTAAATTGAAGCATGTCCTACTCTTTTACTCTGAAGGATTCATCTTTATCCCATATTTCTCAAATCAACATTTTCAAAACCCAAAATGTCAGAAAATTATATTATTCATCACTGTGGCATTTGGTACAGGTTACAATATGAACATAATTCAAGTGGCAGTGGTAGAAGATAGAAAGAATATAGATCCAGTCAGTCTATATTGTCAAATTTGCTCTCCATACAGTACAAATTAAGCTTTAATGGCTGTGAGCTGCTGCTACTTGCTTATTTATGCAAAGCTGTCCTATTTTCTGCGAATATTAATATCGATGTAGATGAATGCTGCATACAATGCTGCCGTTTTACCATGGTGGCTTATGGCTCCACAGCACTCATCCAATAAAATATATGCACTTGTTATTGTATATTGCACATTACGCTTCATGTCTATTCCCATAAAACAAGTCTAGATCTGCAAACGACAGATAACACACAAAGAAATTACAGAGAGGAAACTCACATTAATGATCAGTTATACAATAACCAGAATTCCTAAAAAACATTTGTGAGAACAGTGGCACCTGGTGGAAAACATTGTATTGTGCCAAATGCTGTGAAATGTGACCAGTGTTGACTCCAATCGCAGCTCAATGTAAAGATTGTTCTGCAAAACCTGCGATTCTGTAATTGGTGTCAAATATTTCTGTATTAATACTACTATTAGGTTAAGGAAATTTGTGTAGACAACAACACTGAAAAATGAATGAGGCATGAATTTGAATGAGAATTTATTACAGCCAGCAGTTTACAATACAAATCACCTTTCAAAATGCTCAGCTACCACCTTCCCAAACATGGCTGATACTCTGAGCACTGACACAGTAAAACGACATAAAACAGAGGAATGCATTCAAATTTATAATCTCAATTTTATCTATTTTTCTTTTTTTTTCAACAAATTTTTGTTTATGATCAAGGTCTAGTCAAACCATCCCTAGACCTGGCAGAGTCAATTGTTTTCTTCTTTTTTTAAGAAATGATTTATCATTTTGCGATGTTTTCAGAGTTTTAGGTTTTTCAATGTTTAATTTTTTTTTTCTCTTTTTCCATCGGTGAAGCAGGTTTCAAAATGCTCAATCTGCAAGACACAAAAAAGAAAGAATATGAGTCTTTAGGCTGTAGCTCATTTACTTATAAGCTTTGCTTATCTGTGACATTTAGAACTCATCATAAAAACACTATCTGCTTTCAGCAAACACACCTTAGACGCTGGGAACACCAGCAGGGGTGGTGGATTTCTGAGCAGCTTCCTTGGCCTGGTGGGCCTGAAGCACAGCAACAGCCTCATCCACCTAAAAAACAAAACACTTAATGAACCAATGCAAATGCAGCATTACCACTGAACTCATTCAAGTAGCATAAGTAAATTTAGAGAAACACAATTTTTTTTAAACTGGCAATGACAAAGGAGAGAGATATACATGTAACAGGTTAGCCATTAACTGACCTTTGAGCGCAGTGACTCAGGTGATTCGAGCATGTGAAGAAGCTCAGAGTTGTCGATCTCGAGCAGCATACCCGTGATCTTGCCTGCCAGGCTGGGGTGCATGTTCTGAATCAGGGGGAACAGACGCTCACCTGAAGGAAGAATAGTCAAGAATTATTATAAAAGTCCAAAACCAGACTTAAGGAGTCAAATAAATTGGTCACTAGGAAGAACTAGTGCTTTCTACGTACATTTTAGAATATACATTTTCTACTGCTCAAAAAAACACTACAGTTCATGTTAGTTCCTTATAGACCAGGGCAGATGATATACTTACCCAGCATCTGCTTCTGTTCCTGAGGAGGGGCAGCGGCCAGCATGGAGGCAGTCAGGGGCTCCTGTCCTTGGACATGGACAGCAGGCTAAGGAAGAGGGGGGAGAGAAGGGGGTAAAAAAAAAAAAATACTTGAGTCTTGGAGCAAACCCTGCTCTTAAAATGACTCTATACAACTACTACTAATGATCACAGTCTAGTTCTATACATCATGACTATTGCTGGGAATAAATATTAAATTGAGTTGACTCAAATTATTTATCTTTGTCACAAAAAAAAGGTAAATAAAAAGTCTGCCACATCTTGTCTGGAGAAGTCGAACGTTTCATGTTCTCAGTGCTTTATACTGACAGTGAAAGTCAGTGGAATTCTTACCTGCTGCATGGTGACCTGTGGCTGTGAGGCCATGTGCTGCTGGGGGTTGCGCACACCAGCAGCATATTTGTACTGGGGCATGGTGCGCACTGGGGCAGCGGTGGCTGAAGCACCAGCCGGGCGCTGGCCAAGAGCCTGGGTCGCTGAGGTGAAGAAGTTGAAAAAGGAACTTTGTCAAAAATGCAGTAAGTTATTAAGCAATGACAGAAGAACAAAATATAACAGATTACATGTCCTGAAGGCTGAAATACTTACGCATACGCTGGGAAGCCATCATGCGTGGGACCTGGGTGTTGGTGGTGGTGGTGGGACGGATGGTGTTGAAGGTCTGAGGCCTGGGAGCTGATGGGCGCATAGCATTGGGCATGTTTTGGAAGTCTGGAGGAGAGGAAACAACATTTTAGATTCCCATTGAAGCAGTTGAAGCAAGAATTAATCTTTTTCAACGTTCAAAAATGGAGCTGGTTACCAATTCATTTACATCACTTTTCATTCCAATTAACAAGAATGGTGAAGTTTTTAGAATCTATGTAATCATGGAGGTTTCATACAAGTGTATCCACTTACGCTGAGGACGCACTCCTTGAGTGGCCCAACGGGGGCTGGGGCGGAGCTGGGCTAGCTGGTTGGCAGAGTAGTATGCAGCACGGTTTTGAGCCTGAGAAGAACAAAGACAAAAGATTTATTATTACATGGTCTCTCTTACTTGCAACATCATTTTGCGAATCCAATATCAAACAATATACCTGCAATTATGCAACATGATTTCAAGTAATATGGCAACAACATAATGACAAAATACGGCATGTATGCATGTCAAATTGGAAAGGGATCAGGAGACTTACCTGAGGTATAGCCGCCATGAAATAACCTGAGGGTGGGGCAGGTTGATATGGGTTGAGGACCGGGTTGGGAACAGCTCGGACAGTGGCCATCCTCTGCATATACTGATTTGTTAGGTGAGCCTGACGCTCCTCCTTGCGCTGGGCAAGGGCCACATAGAGTGGCTTTGTAGCAACAATACGCCCATTCATCTCTGTTACAGCTTTAGTGGCCTCCTCTGGGGATGAGAAACACACAAAGCCAAAGCCTTTGCTGCGGCCACCCTCCATCATTACCTATGGGAGAAGAAATAATCAGCATCCATTCTGATAAATTTCAATACAGTTAATCACCATAACATAGCATCTTAATCTAAAGACAAACTCAGTTTGTATTGAAGACATTTTAACAGTACAAATCAAATAAATTAAGTGTTTACCTTAGCACTTGTTATGGTTCCAAATGGAGAGAATTCTTTGCGCAGGCGCTCATCATCAAGACCATCATCCAGGTTTTTCACATACAGATTGACCCCCTGGGAAGTAACATGAAGTAAAAATTAGCACTTATCATTTTAGATGGTTAGGGTTAGGTTTGTGCCAACGTTGACCAGACAATATAAACCTTCTTAAAATTGATTAACAATAAATCCAGTTTTTGTATTTAGTAAATTACACAGTCACTTTGTTTGACTAATATAATCAAGGTCCCATTTTACAGCACTTATTTAAACAGAACAGAATTTGTGACAGGGTGTTGTTCAAGCTGTAACTGTTAAATTGCTTTTAAAAAATCTGCCCTGTGATGAAAGAAGTCCCTATGACAGCGCAGAAGGTCAACAAACCTGGTATCTGGTCATGCGATCCTGTTTCATCTGCTCAAATTTGCGTTTCAGCTCATTCTGACGCTCCCCTTTCTTCTGTGCGCGGCCCACATAAACTTGTCTGCCATTCAGTTCTTTACCATTCATGTCGTCCACAGCCTGCAATGAAATAAGCAACAGACAACCAATATAAGCGAAACAGAAGCCATTCTTATATTGATGCAAAGCTGTCAGTAGAGATACACAGACACATAAAGGGAAATTCCAAACATTAAGATACATTTGATGGGGCAATGTGCCCTAAGAGAAGAATAAGAAGTTGATCCTAACCTTCTGTGCATCTTCGTGTCTCTCGAAGCTGACAAAGCCAAATCCCTTGGATTTGCCACTCTCATCAGTCATAACCCGAATACTGAGTGCTGGCCCTACAAAATAATACAACCAATCAACACATTTAACAAGCCAAATCACACTGGTAACATGCTTAACTAGAAACATGCTACGTCTGAAATGGTATCATTGTCTTACCATATTTGCCAAACAACTCCTTGAGCTTCTCGTCATCCATGTCCTCCCCAAAGTTCTTGATGTAAACATTTGTGAATTCTCTGGCACGTGCCCCAAGCTCAGCCTCCCTCTCTTTACGTGATTTAAAGCGTCCAACAAATCTGTTGGCCAAATGACATAACATATTAGAACAAATCTCACACACCAAGGCAAAACCTTGTCCGAAGTTAATTCCACAACTTATGGCTTACTATGACAGTACGATAACGTATATTACATGCATTCCGTTTGTCTCTGTCTCTTGCACGGTATGTTTTGCCAATGTGGCAGCAGGTGACACCAGAAAGTGGAAAATCCCACCACCTCTTCAGGACTGCAGTGTAACTGCCCGAAACAGTCGCAACAGTTACACTGCTTTCAGATGTCACTGTTGCACTTGATCTTCTCACTGTCTATGTGCAGGTGTCAGTGTTCATGACAGCAATGTCAGTTGTATTTTTTAAGGCTGGGTCTTCCTTCCAACCAATGATCGTGCCTAAATGTATTTCTTATTGTCTGATCATTGGCTCTTTCTTTTTTGGACCACAGGAGGGCGGGACACCCTTAAGATAGAGCCCTGATCCTGACGTGCTGTTTGTATTTAAATTTGCCTATTCAGATTGATGAGGGACGACCAAACTTGTTCTGTGGTAGTAACATGCGCTTTGGCGACTTTAAGGGGCATTTTAACGTTCTACAAGTGACCAGGGTATGCAGTGTGAACTGCTGGAAACTGGAACTGCAACTAGTTTCAGTCTACACATTCAGAGTTAGGAAATCTTTCCTGGGGTTGCTAGGACTGCTTCAAGCTGTGTTTCCAAGAGTGTACTGATAGATATTTTATATATAAAATACTGTACTAACTCTACACAACATTAAAAATTGATCAGAATGTAATCATTATGATCAGTAATACACAAACACACTAAGAAGAATTGGAATGTTCTCTCTTTATAATGCTGTAAGATGTGTGAAACCTGGCACTCTTCTGGGGTGTTCGCCATTGTTTACTTGGTTGTATGAAAACCGAAAGTACTTCAGGAATGATTGGCAAATGAGGTTGTGGACAAGATGCAGTTAAACACAAACTAGGATTAGATGCAAAATTCACATGTTAATCAGACTCCCCCAAAATATCCATTTATACCAAAGAGTAATTGTAGTCCCACTTACACTTTTCTGTCATTGAGCAACATGCCATTCATTTTCTCAATGGCCCGCTCAGCAGCCTCGTGTGTCTCAAAGTGCACAAAGCCGTAACCCTTTGAGCCATTTTCATCACAAACCACCTTGGAAAGGGGAGATTTGAGCATGTCAAAAAACAATCCCAAACACCATGCATTTTAAAAAACACAGACAAACACACAAACAATCAGCAACAATCTTTAGTCATGCAAAGTAGTGGTTGGTATGTAAAGCACTCAAACACAAGATCAAAAACCAAGTGAATGTGGCCAGGCCTACCTTGCAGGAAAGGATATTTCCAAATGCAGAGAAGGTGTCGTAGAGGGCCTTGTTGTCAATGGACTTATCCAGGTTCTTGATGAAGATGTTACCCACTCCGCTCTTCCTCAGGGAAGGGTCACGCTGGGACCACATGATGCGGAGAGGCCTGCCTTTGATCACATCGAAGTTCATGGTGTCCAGGGCTCGTTCAGCTAAAAGCGGGGACAAAATACAAGAATTCTCATGACACTGTGGTCCTATATTTGGTTTGTATTTTGTCTATAGCTTCTATAAGCATGTAAAAAGGATTAAAAAGTTCTGTCATGGCATGTCATTAATTGACAAATGTGTGACGTGTTCAGTAGTTATCATTAAATTGCATCACATCAAGTTGTTAACTAAAGCACCAAGAGGGCTAATTGCAACAGAGATGCGATAACATGGCTTGTGTAGTCCACGTTCAAAATGGAGTCAGGTGGTGCCACATCCCTCTCGTTAGCTGCCCATGCTATACTACGTTATAATAAACCTACCGTCAGCTGGCTGCTGGAAGTTCACATAGGCATAGCCGAGGGATCGGCGGGTGATCATATCTCTGCATACTCTGATGGACAGGATGGGTCCAGCCGGGCTGAATTTCTCGTACAGCATGGCCTCGGTAACGTCTGGATGCAGGTCCCCCACATAGAGGGAAGCCATCGGGTAGCTAGGCGCGCTGGGGTTCATGTCAGCCGACGCGTGTTCTCCGGCAATACGACAACTGTATGGTTATATTAGTTGAGTAATTTGTTGACAACCGTCAGCAAACAATAGCTTCCTAAGTGGAGTGGTTATTTTTTGTCGATCTCTTCAATAGCTTCAGAAAAACTACGAACGCAGACACATATACTAGCTGTCTTCACAGTTAGCAACGTGGGCTAGTTAGCTTGATTAGCAAAATGTCGGAGCGTGGCCTAACCGATGTGGCTCGCACACTTCACAATCTTGAATTCACAATCTGTTAGAAAGCTAAATTGTCGATAATACTCAAAGGAGTATTCGGCAAATGTCCGCGTTTACAAAGATAACTGGAATGACAAAGCCCTTAAAGGGAGCAATACGTGGTTAACAGTATAACTGGCTAACGTTAATCACCCACGCTTTCAACAATAGCTTGCTAGCTTTTTCCTCGTTCCGTCTTTCGTCCGTTTTCGAAGGCAGCGTCTTCTTCGCGTTGCTTGGGTTGGCAAATCAAATCCTGCTTCACCGATTTTTATTTTTCTTATAAAAATATGTCTGCGTGTGCTCTCTAGCTTTTGGTTTGTTTCATAATAATAAAATGTGTGCCGAGACTAGCTCCGGAGCACACCCTACGCAGACGGATTACCGGAATGAAAGGAAGGTCGGTGGAGGTTGTTTCCCGATTCCAGTCGAAACCACGGCGCGTTCACCAGCAAGGCTGACGTCAGATCTCGCGATGTTTTAAATTTGCTTTAATTTCGACCACGCTGGCCGTTCACCCTACAGTAACATGAAATGTATAGTCCTATAGCTTAATTTTGCCCTTTTTTTAGCAGGTAAGGAAAGTGTCGATGGTGTTTAGCCTTCATCTCTGTGACAGCGAACATTGACACTACTAGGTCATTTTAATTTGTTGTAATTCATACTAGATTAGAAAATGTCAGCTAATTGAAGAGTACATTGACTTAAAGGCATCTGTGTTCCTTTAGACAATGGAAGAGAGAACTGATGTCGATATAGTTTACGTGTCGATATTTTATAGTTAATATATATAATTTACTTTATATTATAGTTTTAAAACACACCTTGGCTGAAGTAAACATGGGCTGCATTGGGCTCAACTTGATCGCTATTAATCTTCATAAAGACCAACTCATCCATCGTTTGATCGTTGGTGTTAACTTTTATAGTAAATATAATGTCACTGTAGTTAGCCCTATAAATGATTAAATGTCCAGACACTTTTAATCGATTATACAATACGATCACCAAATGCTTATTATAATGTATAGCCTATTTGTATGCATCACCCAGAAGACAGTTGAATGTTGCCTTGATCGCACAGATTGAGTGAGCCAACTTTGCAGGAGCACTTCACTGTACTTCCGTTAACACGTCTGTTAACTCACTGGCAGGGTTTAAGAGATACAGCTTAACATTCCTCTGTGGTAGCATTAAAGTGTCCTCCTCCCATGTAAGTTACTGGTGGGGCAGACACGCCCAGAAGGCAGTATATGTTTTTTGTTTGTTTGTTTGTTTTTTTAAAAAGAGTTCCTTGTTTCAGGTGTTCATCCAAACAGTGGCAGTAAAACAGACTGACTGGATTTTTGATTTTGGAACAAGACACAAGGCTGATGGAGTCTCATGAAATGGTTTCTAAATTCTTCACCCTACTGCTCAGAGTGTTGAGTGCCTTTTGGAAGTGAAGATTTTGCACTTGAAAACCTTCCATGACGCCTGTCTCTGTGTGTTTGTACTGTACTTATATTTTCCTAGGGTACAGGAAATCTTTGGTTTTTCCACCCATGACAAGGTAGTATGATGTAGTTCAAGGATGATACATCACAAAGGAACAAAAGGCAGCAGCAGCAGCGGGGTCTTTGCATTGCAGACGCTGAATCAAACTGGTATGTGATGAAAGAGGACTTTCTGTGAGTCTCCTGTCTGTTCCCAGCCTCCACAACAGGGTGACTCACTTATTCTTTGTACAATGACTCACACAAAATCCAGCAGCTGAGTTATAATGGCTGCTGGATTTATCATCCAACTACAGCCAACCTATAGCTTTTTGAGGCAAGATAAGCACTCATAGAAGCTGAAAGTCATTAAAGCTCAAACTGTAGATGACCTTTGATACAGTTAAAAATAACAAAATCTTCACAGGCTGTTTGATCACTCCAGACTCATGGACAAGTTGAAACCTTTAAATTATTAGTTTTTATTCCACTTACATGAAATTACACATTTCCCCCCAAATAACAAGTTATGCTTGGGTGGTCTGTATGAAAAGACATGAACAAAGCTAGCCTGCCCGAGAACAATCTTCCTTACATCTCCACAAACTACTTCTTATCAACATGCAGTTGAGGCAAGTATTAAAAGAAAAAAAGAATAAAAGACAAAACAAATAAAATCTTAATTTGAAAAAGCAGTAACTAGATAAGCACATGGGATTGTTTTTTTTGTTTTTTTGTTTTTTACTGCTGTGCTCATAAAAACATCAACAAGCTTGTGTGCTCTTTTGTTCTCCAAAGTTGTCTATACCTCGTAATTGATACATAGAAATACAAAAGCATGTCACCCAAAAACAAAAGAAAATAAAGAGTAGAAAGTTGAGCAACTTACAGTAAATGGAATGTAACCTTTGTGTTCCAACAAAACCTTGCCTTCTGTCTCCAGCACTCCCCCATTACACCTCCACTGTCTTTATCTCTGCTGTCATTCCTCTTGCCAAGTACAGACTAACAGCTGCTGTCTCCTAAGGTGTGAGGAACCAACTCCTGATTTTGTGAAACCACAGATGTATCATCAAAAGATGGTGTTAATCAAAAACAGGACCCTTAATATGAAAAGGATCCACATGCAGTGTGTTCTGACTCAACCTGCTGCATGTTTCATGAGTTGGGAGCTGGCCCTCTTCTTACCCACCACCTTAATGAAACACCCATAGGAGAGCAGACAAGCAGCCAACCCCGAACGCACTTTAACCTTCCACATGGACCCTCCCGCCACACAATTTAAAACTTACCCCCCTCCCCATCCCCTTTACCCACAGTTACTACAAAAGAAGAAATAGTAAACCGATAGGAGTGAGATGAGTGTCGAGAGAACTAAATAGGAAAACGATGGAGAGAGTTGGACGATGATGATAATGAGGTGGTGTCATTGTAGATGATCATGATGAAGATGAGCTGGGATGATGGCAGGTAGATGGGGATGACTATGAGGGTCTGGCTCAATCTCTGGGCTCCTCTGTATCGTCTCCCTCGGTCTGGTTATCAGAGGTCCACAGCTGAGGAAAGACAAGAAGAAGACGAGTGGGAGAAAGAGGAGCAGCAAGAGGGAGAACAAGAGGATCAAAGCAGAGGGGGTAAAGAAAAGAGGGAAACATCCATTAATACCTCATCTTAAGACATTTGATTTTCATTTGAATGGAGGGTTAAGGGGACTACCTAGTGTCCACTCCAGTGTGAACAGAAAAATACACCCCCAAGTTCAGGAACCAATATGGACTACTAAATAACTGCTAAACATTTAGTCACTGTGTCACTTAACATGGGAGTCATTTGCATGCATTAAATGTATCACAGTAAATTGTATATCTTTGGATTTGGATGGAAATAGTTTTTGGACACAAAATAAAACAATTGAAAATTTTACCATGGCTCTGGGAAGCTGTGATTGGCATTTTATAGATCAAACAATTATTTGAGAAAATAATACTAATCAACTGAAACTTACTGTCAAGTTGTCTCTCAGTAGCTGCATGATTAGTGTACTGTCTTTGTACGAATCTTCACTCAGTGTGTCGAGCTCTGCAATGGCATCATCAAAAGCCTGAAGGATTGAAAACCCATTAATTGCTGGAAGAATAATGGTGGTCTAAAACAAGCTGTTGTATGTGTAAAATATGTATGCGATTCTAGTCAGTTGTAGACAGGTTTTATTGCTGTCTCACTGTATGTATGTATGTAACAACAGATGTACATTTAGTCAGACAAGTCTTCACAAACAATGTGGATGTTGCTAAATTTCCCTTACACTTAGCAGTTTACTATCATCCAGAGTATGAAAAGAGTTATGTGGTGTTAGAAACGTACGCTTTTGGCCAGTTCGCAGGCCTTTTCAGGTGCGTTGAGGATCTCATAGAAGAAAACGGAGTAATTCAGGGCAAGACCAAGGCGAATTGGGTGTGTGGACTGCATATCTGCTTTGCTGATATCAAAGGCCTCTTGGTAAGCATCCTTTGAGTCTTTAATGCTCTCTGAAAGAGAAAAAAAGAAAAGAAAAAGGCATGAGAACTGTGGAAATTTACAGAGAAAAATAAAATTCTCTGAAGCTTTTGATAGACTTGATACTATGCATTAGTTGCCAGTATATTACGTACACCTAGCTAAAACTAATGCAATCTAATACAACAGTCAGTTTTTGTTACAATTTTTTAGAGAGATGTTGAGGTTATTTCAGAGACTGAAATTTGTGATGCTGAATTGCTAAATTGAATTGCATTATACTCAGGTGTTTCTGCTAGTTTAAGTGGCCGTGAATGTATAGTGGTTAGTACTCTGCTTTGTGACCACAGTAACCCAAGTTTGAATCAGGGTCACGGCAGCTGTGATAAGCTGTACTTATTTTGTGAATTTCCCCACTGTGGGATGAACAAAGGTTTATCTTATCTTAGTTTACCTACCCTATTTATAATCAACTGAATATAAAGATAAAATCAGCACCTCACAAACACCAGTTCAGGGCCAGTAGCTTACTGGAGTTGCAGAGAAACCAAGTTGCCAAGCAACCACAAAAGAACTATAAAACTAGAACTCGTAGATTTTACACTTCACTTTTCACATCTTTGGATAGGCTGACTCAGAGAAATTTCAGTTAGTTGAAATTTAAGACACATTATTGCAAGGCTGTTGTTTCCTTGATGTTCCCTAAATTGGAACTACAGCACATTCTGTATTGATACATGCACAGATGAATGAAAAGTCATTTCAGTAAATACAACAGACAGCCTTCCACTATGTCATGAATTCCTTTAGTTGTCTTCTGGCAGTGTATCAAGGTTTTATGGAAAGCTGAAACCCAGAGGAGAGGTTTTCCTAACCCCAAGTTAAACATCCTGTGGCAGTCATTTTTTTAAAGGATTGTGGAAAGAGATAGAGGACTGAAATCAGCCAATAGGGAAACTCATTTCCTTATAGTTTGCTCTACATCTTACTGAATAGGTTTCCAAAATTTTGTTTTTTTGCAATTGAAATAAAGCAGTGTCCACCTGCAAAGGATTGGCACAGATTGCCTTCTCCTTCTCCTCCCCAAACATGTCACTTAACAGCCACTAGGTGGCAAATTCGTTAAGAGAATGAGAATGAAGCTATAAAGGAGGGAGAGGCTGAACTCATGAGGTCCATTACATCCCAAAAAATGTGTGTGCTTATCTAAAAAGGACTAAAGCAAAATGACCCCAATCAGAATATTCTTATGGGTGTTCGCATTGACTGAAAGCTGCAGTTTTTTTAATTTTAATTTTTGTAATTACAGTTAATTTTACAAAAAGTCCATTTTAACAGTCAACAACAGGAAGTGTCAGTATTCATGTGCATTTATCCTACTTTTTGCACTGCCAGAGGAGCATACTGTGATATTGATGTAATCATCAATGTCATAAAGCTTATCCCAATAATTAAGTCTTCATTTAATAGGATCTTGTCTAATACATCACATTTGTCAAGGTTAGGAGTTCTAGATATTCCAGCTTTGCAACAAGCAGAACCTAGAGACAAATAATGAAAACGAAATAAACCACCCCCACACACAGATGGTATAAAAGGGAATTTAACAGAGCTTACCGCTCTTCTTTTCTCCTGTAGCCACTTCAGCCAGGTAGCGGTGGTAATCTCCTTTCATTTTCAAATAGAAGACTTTGCTCTCTGCTGTACCAGCTGTGGGAATGAGAAACTTCTCCAAGAGTCCCTGTGGCAGAAAACCAACAAAACAGACATAGCAAACTGTTAAAAAAGAGCAAACTTCTATTATATTAAATACAATATGTGAACTATAATGTGAAAATTTGAAAGCATTATTTCTCATCTGAGCTAAATGAGGGTAGGGACGAACAGGCTACCTCAGGGCTTGAGCCTGACACTTTGCCTGAGCAAAGAAGAAAGATGCTGGGGGTGGAGACAGAGAGAAGATGGCCAGGCTGGTGAACTCCTGATGAGCTTTTGCTGAGGAAGTAGGTCACTCACAGTGCCTAGCTCTTTACAACACAAGGATGCACCACTAGCTGAAAGTGTTCTTAATCTACTATATTAAAGCACTGTGGGACAAAGAGGGTTGAAGACTGCCTTTAAAGAAACATAAATTAATATTTCAGATGTTTTCATGGCGCAACTGCGGATTATTCTGTAGTCTCCATGTGAACCTTTCCATGTTGTTTCTCAGCAGTGGCCATGACAAAAACTGTGCCGAAAACAATTAAAAGAAAGTAAAAAAGCAGAATTCCCTATGGCATTACTGATGATATTTAGCCCAGCCCTGCCCTTAATTTTACAAACAAAAAAACCCTGATTTCTAAAACTATAGCTTGAGATGACACTAGTTATGGGCCTGACTAATGGTCTCTAAATCAGAATAGTTATCTAATGGGTTGAGCCTGGGTCAGAGACAAACATTGTCATGTCAAAATGCATAGATGTTAATAGTTCAAACACAGACCAGTATTCTGAATGGATTCAGAGACAAGAATGTCTGCATGTTCTGTAAGCTCCTCTTCAATTGAACAATGCATGTGCAGAGTGTGTTGTACATGACCAAAAGTATAATGGAATAAACTAGGTTGTAAGAGCCTGCATTTGCCAATGCTCTTAGACTGATGTGAGGGCTCAGGGAAGCCCTCTGGGATCTGAATGTAGAACTGGGCCACTGGCAAGGGCACAGCTAAAATCAAACTACAACCATCGCAAGAATGTTCAGAGTAAATTAGATGTACGTCTTCCGTAACTGTATATCCTATTTGAATACATTTTTCTCTATTGTCCTTGTTGCATTCAAAAAAGTGAGATTCCCAGAAAGAGTGTATGTAGATGTCACACTGGAAAAGACTTGTCATAATGTTTCTGTAGTACATCCTGTAAATCTTTATTAATGTTAGTCAAAATGAGCATCAGGGGTGTGTATCCATGTTCTCTGGTATGCACAAGCATCATGGGGCAGCAACACTGTTAGCACTGGATTAGTTCTGTTACCAATAAAACGCTTAACTTAAGTGAAGAGAAGAAGCTGTACAAATAATAATAATAATACTAATAATGCATAATATCATTCAGTCCTATTTCCTCTATATCCTTGCTGTATTCCATGAGCTGAGAGAGATTCCCGGAAAGGGCATGTGTAGACATCTGCAAACTTGAATAGACTTGTCATATTGTTTCTGTAGTACATTCTGTAAATCTTATTGTCAAAGTGAGCATCAGCAGTGTGTGTGCCATACCTATGCCTGCAATCTGGTATGCACAAGCAGCATGGTGCAGGAGCACTGTTAAGTTCTATTCCGCATAAACACTTCACTTAAGTGAGCTGAGAAGGAGCATTACAGTGCAGCTAGTTCTTCTACTTTGATAGGTCCCTCACAATAATTGCAACAACTTTGTAAAAAAGAAATTCATCAGGAAAGACAGCATACAGTGTCAATACATAAACACTTACTATTACACTTTGCCATCAAAGCGACAACCCCAGCAAGCCTGTGTCTGTTACTGGTTTGAACAACCAAACACCAAACACACCAACTTTATGCATCACTGTGCAAGTGTTCACTATGGTATGAAAGTAGGGACAGCCTCTTTTTTTGGTCTTCACACACCCACTTCTGTCACATTTTGTGTGTAAAACCAAAGCAATAACATGAAAACCATGGAGGGCAGACTTTGATTCATAGTGTTTGTCCCACTCTACGACAGCCTGCTTTTCATCCAGCTTTTGAGTATGGCCATTCAGAAGAGGAACCAAAATGTCTTTCGACAAGGTCGATGACACCTTGTACAAACTAGTTCGCTTCAAGTATACCTCAGCCTTATCCCTGTCCTACACCCCTCCTACTTTGCCCTCCTTACTGTCATCCCTCTCTATTTTGGTCCCCATATGGCTGTTCGGCCGAAGTGGAGAACAGCAAGCCAGAACGTTGGTGGCTCAACTGCTGTCATTATAGGATTAAGATCTGGTGAGTCACCAGAAAGATAATGCACAGGCTAAGAGTAGAACAGAGTAGCAGAGCTCCTACAGAAGCCTACTGTATTTCAGATAAGTGCATAGGCAACATGAAACTAGTCAAGTCATCATTTAATAAGTGGAGCTGTATCCAGAAAGCCTTAAATTCTGGGGCACTTGTAAAATGGACTAACCTTTTAAGTTTGGTCTACCTTTCCCCAAGGAGAAGAGGATGTGTATCTTGTTTTATTGTGTAGAAAACACTCTTAAAACTGTGAACTCCAATCATTCCAGAGAATAGAGAAATTAAGCTGAGGTGTAACCACAACTATGCTTACAAAACACATGACTAAAGCACACAGTCTAATGCAATCCAATACAGCTGCTCTGCCATGAAGTCTACTTTTACGATGTCTACAATCCTCAGTTTTTGTTGACACTGTCATAGAGTCAATCGCATTATATTGAGAGGCGTATCTAATATTCTGCCTCCTTCGTGTAGAAACATCTCTCACTACAATGACAATTTACATAATATTCACAATTAATACATAATTAAAATGTTCATTTCTGAAATGTAGAGTTGGGGTTTGGTTGCATTTTATCAAATCCAAATCTAATATCATATCCATTTAAAAAATGCAAATCCTTTCAACCTCTTATTGAAAACTGTTGTATTGGATTGTATTACATATATATAAATAATTAAATGGCCATTGGATATTTACACACAATATCCTGCAGCGTGTGAGCTCATGCTTTCTATGTATTCTTACTTTTCCATCTTGAGGTTGATTGCTGCCACAACTGCTGATCAAACAAGGGTGTTAATGCCATTTCATTATACCTGCTGCTGCAGGTGCAATGAGAAAGGACCACCTACAGCATTCCCATAGGTACGGTTGTATTAAAAGGCTTAATACACTTACCAAAAAAAAAAAATCTCTTTAACTCATAGGCTATGAATGATAAACAAGTGTAAGTATAAGTGGATGAATACTCTCACCTGACTTTTTTCCATGACAAGGGCATGTGTGAAAAAGAATGCCATGATAAGCTTTAGGTCATCGCTGATGACAGATAATTAAAGCTGGAAAACTTTAGCCGGATTGCTGTGAGACAGCCAGGCATAGAAATGAGGCAGTCAAGGCGTGGCGCTTCTGTATGTGGTCTACTCCGTCATGTTGACGGAAATGACACACCCAACAACATGAGCTGTTAAAGGGAGGTTGTGACTATGGACTTCAACTCACTTCTCAGTCATCCAGCATTTCTTCATATAATCTTAATGTCAAAAGGGCATAACTGACCCGCATATTTTAGCTGAGATGATTTTTACCATGCAGGACATATAGCATGGGCATTTAGCATTAAACCTCAAGGTGAGAAACAAGCCACTTTCAGGCATGTACAGATTATTTTCTTGTGACACTTCCAACACGATAAGTCTGAACTGAATGTAATGGAACTAACTTAAAGGCTACAGCAGTTAAATACACATAGAGAAAGATTGAAGGTACATCTAGTTCCACGTTTGTAAGGGCACTGAAAGGAAAACACGTTTTAACCTATCATACTTTCCATAACAGTTCTGTTGTAAAGAACCATTTACATGATGGACACCCATGTCTAGCTGGCAAAAAGCCATTACTTTAACAGACAGATAACATCAGCAATGTTGTATAATGAAATGGTATCTCACCAGTACTTCTTTGCAGATATTTTCCAGCTCGCCCTCAATCTTTTCCCGGTACTCTTTGGCCATGGTCTGCTTCTTTTCACTGCCCTCAGCCTTCTGCTCAATGCTGGAGATCACACGCCACGAGGAGCGGCGTGCACCCACCACATTTTTGTAGGCCACTGACAGCAGGTTACGCTCCTCGTTTGACAGCTCATTGCCTTCCGTTGTCACGGCATTCATTGCAGTGGCCATGTCATCATAGCGCTCAGCCTGCTCGGCCAGCTTGGCCTTTTGCACGTACTCCTTCATGGCTGCCTCGGTCATGACTGCTCACTGGAGAAAGAAAAGCAGAGAGGAAGAGAGGACAGCTGGAGGTCAATTAAGTGAGTGACTAGAAGAAACATTTTTTATTTGGACCAGTACCTTTTTACCAGAAGTATCCAATATTAAATGTGTATAGCTAATGCGAGTGAAAATTTGAATCACAAAAGCAATTAATGACGCCAATGAGCAACTATTGGGAAATTATAAATAATCTGTATTGGCTCTTATCAATAGATTTTGAGCCTCTAATCTAGAAGACAAGAGAAGCTACCACACCACACTTACTAAATAGGTTAATCAAAGTAGTAGCACATGATGTAACTGTTTTTTAGGCTTGCTGGCCTCTTTAGGAAGTACTTCTATGAGGAAGATGCACACCATGCAACTCAAGAGTGAGTGAAAGAGACAGGGAAGTATAGCTAAGGGCTATCAACACAGCAAGTGATGACAGAAGTGTTAGTGTATTCTCTATATGTTGAAGTATATGTAATAAAGACATTTCAAATATCAGCATTTGAGATGATTCTGAAAAAGGCCTGTAGCATTGTGATCTGAGAAAATGAGAATCTTTGAAAAAGTTTTAATACAACTACAGTTGTAGTACAGCACTGTATTAGCCCTGTAAGTTATTAAATGGTATTGAGTGCTATTGGCTTAAAAGGGGAGAAAAATAAGACACCGGCAGTTACAATGGAAAGTTAGTCAATGTGTAAACTTGACACACACCAATACACAGGAATTCTCATCACTAGATCAATAGCCTACATCCGTTTGACCCGTCCAAAATAGCCAGCAGGCTTCCACAGAATCAATCACTGTTTTTCCATTCCAGGGTGCATGTAGTGTGTTGTGTTCAGAGTCTGACCTGAGATGCAGAGCAGAAAGCAAATACTAACACATTTCACACCCTATAGAGTTCCACAACCAAATAAACTGAATAAATTAATAAAATACTGAAATCCTCTTCAAAAGGTTTTTTTTTTTAAAAGACATCATGATTGCATACATTTGTGCTATGTTTAAGAAAGATACAGTAGTTATAGGTTGGTCAAACAGAAGTTAACACATGTTGTGCTGAAAAGTAACAAGGGTGTATTACCCTGTAGAAACACACAAATGTGTTTATAAGGGTGCCATGTTTTAAGACTGCAGCATTGCCATCCCCACTCCAAAACACTCACACAAAAATGTTTCACGATTTCGGTTTTTAGCTGAATTCTAAAAACAGAATGCAACGGAATTTGTAGGAAATGTAACGATGTAACGTTACCCATGAGTAAACCCGGGGGTATGACGTAACAAGCATTTTAATCGGCAAATGAATGTGCTTGCTTTAAAAAAAAAAAAAAAAAAAGGAAATTCGTAGTTACAGCTGAATTCACTTGTGAATGTCAGGGACTAATCGCTGGAAGAACGCAGTCTGCTACACATACATGGGAAAAGAAATCGTTCTTGTAGGCGTGATGCTGGCAAGCCTTCACGACACACGCAGATGTGACTCCCGTACACACACACACACCACACCCATCTCTGTACCTGTGGCTCACCCAAGAAGCGGAAACTTACGTGCGAAATTAAGCGTCTCGTTGTGATTAAGACCAATACATTTGTGTCACACGGACGCAAAAACGCTTCTATTAAATTAATAGACTAAGTTCGGACCAAAAACAGCAGCGGCTGAATGTAAAGCGCCCGCTAACGTTGCCATTACACACCATTGTGTTACCGTTAGGGCCTCGTGACCCGTTTCCAGTATGGCGCCGTCTATTTCCTGAAACAGAAGAATTCCCAGCTAGGAAGCTTTTATAAACGAGCTAGCTAAGTGTTGGGTGTTATATAAATATTACATGTAGTACGACCTACTTATAATGTGTGCACACAACTTCAAATGTCCATCTTAACCTCTACCTCGGTTGGTTAGCGCGACGACAACCGTTGAAAAGGTGTGTATCTTAGTCTGGGGCAGATGTGAAAGAAATCACACTTTGTCTCATCCTTTTAGTTCTGATAAATGCTTTACATCTATAAATAGCAATTAATATTAATCCATTACACTAGCGCATCGCGGATGTTACTGTATCTTGCTGGCGCTGTCAGCACATTCATATTACTGTATGTCAGACGCTGCAACTGAAATAAGAAAAAAGGAGATATTTACAGGCGATATCTGTCAACAAAGGCAAATGTTACCAATTAGCATAGCATATATGTATATTAGTTAAATGGTTAAACGTTTGTAGCAATAGAATATCCGAGCTTCAGCCTCGGACCTGACACGCCTTCCCCGTCTGATGTTCCATTTTGAAACCAGCCATTAGACACATCCCAAACTGCAGCTAAGCTAACCATTGTTCTTTGGTCTGATGCTTGTTACCGCTAGTTGCAGCGCCACAGTCAACCGGAGACAGCACGTTTTCATTATACCTATATCTAACGATGGATTAGAAGAACTAACAATAAATGAGGCGGATGTGAAACCGCAGTTTGAAAAGTTGAAAGTCTTTTCATACCTGAGTACTGGCAGATAGCAGTGGTGTCGGTGTACCAGCTACAGCTGATTCTCTCAGCCGGTCCGTCTGAATGGAGTCCACGGGGTTTCCCTCCAATCACACCAGTCCAAGGCACGGCCAGAGAAGGGGCGACTGACGTCACACGTTACCGAGGCAACCAAGCACTAGACATTGTGGGAGTAGTAGTTTCTCCCTCATTGCCTCATCTTTAAGAGGCAAATGGTGACAAATGATTGCAAATAATGTAGCACATATGAATAATAAATATAAATGACATAGTGAATTATATTACAGATTTAATCATTGTAACACTCCTTATTGTAATCAATTCAAACCCTGAATGCATCACAGGCACTTCTGATTTAATTCAATGCAAATCCATGAAAACCTCTCCTTGAAACATCACAATCACTTTGATATGGAGGTCAACCTCACTTACAGGTTCAAGCACTGCCCCCCTTTGTACCTTTTGCTGTAGATATTAGCACATACTATTCAGTAACTAACACTGAAATCTTAAGCTTTAAATGGCACCAGGATATGGATGCTTTATCTCGAGACCACCAACCTTAGCAACCAGAGGGATGAGATATTGTCATTTGGTGTTATTTTCCACACAGTCATGAAACTGTGTCTCGCACAGCATGTAGGAGTATTTGCTGGAGATGCTGAGGGCATCATAAACTAGAACACAGGACACAGTGCTACAGTGTATCTTGCCTAATAGAAACTACTATTTCTGCATTCTTATCGCTTTCCAGGGGGAGAGAGTGAAGCTATTTTTGCCTCGTCACATGTTTTCCCCTCAGGCCAAGATTTCAAGCTTGTAACCTATTTAAGGGCAGATCAGATAGTGTCGAGTGTAGAAGTGCACAGGCACCAGCACTAAAAAGTGAACATCTCCTCTCTTTGGTCCAGGAAGGGCGTCGTATGAAAGCAGCAAAGAAAAAAAAGCAGGGGTGATAACTGAAAGACACATAACCTGTTAGGTGAGTTCTCAGTCAGTCAACCCCTTCTTGAGAACTTGTGAGAATGTGCATTTCACACACAGACACACACACAGAATGTAGTAACATGAAGGTGTTTTCCCACATTCTGAGATTTATCAGTGTAAAAAGGCTGGATGTGATTTTAATATTAAAAAGTCCCCTGAAGCCATTCAGCTTCTTTATTCTATAACAACAGTCAAATCGATGCAGGAAATGTTTACATGTTGCAGAAATGTATGTGACATTTTCAGTAACAAATAACAAACTACATTTATCAGTCTCGTCAAAAATCATTGAAATCTGCAGCATTGACAGGGAAGATTCAAGCCACTATATCTGTTGGGAATTCATGCTGCTGAAGTTGCAAAATCCCGAACAGCTTCACTTATTCTTTTTTATAATGATCCATTAAAGATCACATTATCATTTTGTTTACATGGCTCTTAGACAATTACAACACACAAGGTACAAGGAATTTTTGTGCTTGTGTGATTGTCTGTTACGTATTTTGAAATTTAAAGGGGCATCAAGGGGATCTCAGCTTGGGCTCAGAGATTACACATTTATAATAAATGCTGGTTACAAACTGGAGATAAGGACGTCGAAAGATGTGGGTGTTTACCAGACAGGGAGGCTCGAATGAAAGACGTTTGAATCACTTCACAAGATGAATAACCTGGTTTAGGAATGTGCTACAGGAAGTATTAGTATCATTCCTTGTTATAATTAGAGTACCCCATTGTTAATTTAGTACATGTCTTTGCAGTAGTAATAGAGCTTTCTGTATCCAGGATTTCCACCTGCATGTGGGTGCATTTATGACAAATGAGGGGGCATTGAAGGCACTGGAGGTAAAATACTTTTGAATCTAGTTAGACAGATGTTTTTGATATATACCAATGTATAAAGTGAAACTCACTAAAACTCAAGACACTTGAGAGAAAAAGTATGGGGTCTAGAGGCCTAACTAAACGGACAAAAAAGCAGAGGCATGGAAGGAAGCAGGATTATAATGATTTCCACTTTCATCAGACAGGTGCATTAGTTCACTGTAATATGTGATTACAATGGATTAAGAAAAACAATACACATGCACAGAGGTCTGAATTAACATTAAAATAACAAACCATATAGGTGGAGCTCATGGAATGATTAAGAAAACACAGCTTGTAATGATTCATATAAAAGTAACACCTTTATTAAAAGGCTATACATAACATTGTGTGGACAAAGATATGATTATTACAAAAGTAAAAACATGGCTGGTTGTCAGTCCAGACTTTAGCACAGTGATACAATGTCAGTGGTTAATGACCATTTGGTCCAAATGTATTGAAAATAGTTCATTTCTATAAATTAATTCTCTGTCTGTTAGCATGCTATGAGAAAAAGAAAGAACCAAAGCTAACTTACAGTGTAATGTCATTCAGACCTTTAACGCAGATTCAAAGAAATACTTTTGCAACATTACGACAGGATAACACTGAAGAGTGTGAGACTGCACTGATCGTTTTCACTGTGAGACAGGTTCCATTGAAAAGCAGAATAGTAATGAACTAACGCATTATCAAAAACTACACAGGTGCACATGATTATGCCACATAAAAACCTGATTCCAAAAAAGTTGGGACGCTGTGTAAAACATAAATAAAACAGAATGTGAGAATTTTTATGGTAATTAAGATAATTCCTTTTGGCATATAGCCACATGAAAACAATACAAAGACACTGTATTTAATGTTGTACCTCATCAACTTCATTGATTTTTATAAATATCTGCTTATTCTGAATTTGATGGCAGCAACAGGGTTCACACAAGTTGAGACAGGAGCAACAAAAGACTGTGAAAGTTGTGGACTGATTCAAAACACCTGTTTGGATCATTCCACAGGTAAACAGTTTCATTGGTAACAGGTGATAGTATCATGATTGGGTATGAAAGGTTCATCCTGGAAAGACTCAGTCGTTCACAAGCAAGGATGGAGAGAGTTTCAACACTTTGTCAGACACATGATTGTATAAAGGCTATTACTGTTTGTATTTATGCTTTACACAGTGCCCCATTTTTTTTGGAATCAGGGTTGTACTCCTTTTTACAATGACAAACTTTGAGGATAGGAGTTGCTCATTAGTTCGATCATTTACAACATCCAGTGCAAACTTATATCTTCACCCTAACTCACTCAAAAGACCACTTCTAACAGGGTTAAAATAAAATAAATGTTTTATGCAGTCAGGAGTTGAAGAAATTGTGTCATGGAAGGATTTGCTATGAATAGACGTGCAGTGCCCTCTCTGGTCAACTTTCAGAACACTGCTGCACAGTGCAAAGTTACACAGTGGACATGAACTAGATACTTCAATGAAAATCTGAGGGGAAAATGCAAAGCACAGTTTCAGTACCCGTGTAGCACAATGTTTTTAATATATTCTTCATATAAACGAAAACTACAGACTTGTCTTAAAATTAGGAGATAACAATCAGTGCAGCTTGGAAGTACATCTGAATCTACCCAAAAGAACACATTATTAGTGGTTTTGAAAGAGTGCCTTTCCACGCACATTATTAACTCCAAAGTAATTCTGAATAACTATAATTATTACTCCAATCCTGGTGCATCACAAATTAGTTTGAGTCAAAAATGCATAATGGGGTTCATAGTACATTGGATTTGGATGTAGATGATTTCCAATAATCATCTTAGTATTAAAACCTTGTTCAGCTGAACCAGTGCCAATTCGTATTTTTTTTGAAATTCAAAGCCTGTCCTGAAACAGTGGAAGCCCTGAGATGGTATAATGGTAGTAGAGTCCATGGACAAGCTGGTCTTATGAGCACTTAACATTTTGAAAAGATTAGATAAAAATATTGCATACAATCAGAGACGGAATATATATTTTAACACAAGCCAAGACAGGGTAGCTGTTTGCTGTGTCAACCTTCAGTACTGGTCACAGATTAAGTTCTGGCAAGTGAGATTAGTTTTGCAAAAAAATCCAATCTGGAAAAAAAAGACATTGAGTGGGCAGGGAGGCAGGCAAGTACCTTCCAGTATGAAACACTCATATATCAGTTACCAAATTAAGCAGCATGAGGAATAATAGAAGCTGTACTGAAGAGATTGTATCTGAAACACTGCAAAATGTAGAAGCCTGTCCTGAATCAGCTCCAACTGTCTTACTGCAAGAAAGGTGAACTCGTTATGCCTCCACATCAACCAACTCCGGGGGCATTGGGGACTTTGGATGCTTGCTTTCAAAGTGCTGCTTGAAGGTCTTCGGGTCAGGCATTTGTGTCTGGGAAAGTGTGGGAAAGAAAAACATGAAAAATTAGAAACATATGAACAAACAGTATAAAAAAGTATATAAAAAGTCCACTAATAACAATGGCATTAATATACTAGACCACAGTAGAGCCTTTCCTATTTATAGTAATCCTCATAAAATGACATCAGTTTGCCCAGGTAAATCTACAGCAACCCTAACCCTCTTTCACATCGAGGTCCCTTGATGGGTCAAAATATGCACCGACCAATATGTTAAAAATGCCAACTTGTTCATATTCTTTAAGAGTGGCTACCTTTAATTTAAAAAAAATGTAGTGAGGAAATAAAACGAGGGTCTGCATGTCAGCTCAGAACTGTTCCAGCTGTATAGAACTTCATCACTGCCAGCACAGAGATAATCAGCAGCGATGCAGCAGCGAATACAGACAATGATGGAGCTAAGAATGTAAAGGCTGTGGAGACAGAGTTCATGAAGTACTTGAGTGCTCTGCCCATTTTCAAACTACAAACTTAACTTAATCATATTAATTTGAAAAAGAGGAGCTTAAAGAGCTCACTGCTCTGTTTGCATGTTAGGAATATGCCAGCTATCCAAAGAGGGCCAGTTTATTAGGAACACCTTTCCAACTCAATGCAATCATAGAAAATAATCCTACAAAAAAAAAAAAAAAATCATACCTTTGTGACTTCTAATGTTCAGCCTTTCTGAGGAAAGGTTGATTCAACCATACTGTCATCTGAATGTGTCTTGTGTTTTGTCCACCTTCATTTACATACAAAACCAATTACAAAAAAATTGGGACAGTGTAAAATGTTAATAAAAAGAGAATTTGAGGGTTAGCAAATCATTTAAACCCTATATTTTATTGAAAATAGTGCAAAGACAACATATAAAATGTTGCAATTTAAATTTGATGGCAACAAACCATTTTTAAAAATTTGGGACAGGGACATGTTTACCATTGTGTTGCATCACCTCTTCTTTTTTATCAACATTTTACACAGAGTCCCGATGTTTTTGGAATTGGGGTTGTACATGAGGGGGACAAAATATGAGAAACACCTATTTTTCATTTTATGCAGTTAAATACAACGCTGCCACGAACTACAGCCTATTGAGCTAGATAGTGTTGGAATGAACCAATACAACTAAGAAATGAATAAGTGTAGCCACAGAAGTAGTTGGTTTAGACAGTGGAGTTACCCATTTTAGGGCTAAAACAATGTTTAAAGTGAAATGATCCCATACAGACCCTGCCTCAATCATACTCACACAACAATCTCTTTGATAGATGTTTTGACAAAAATGGCTCTTTGTTGAAAACAATTTAATGTATCTCAGTACCAGAAGGCATGTGGCTCCTTTACCTGCCCCTCAAATCTAGTGGGTTCCATCCTTATGTCCAGGTTACATGATATCAAGCTCATAAAAGAATAATTTTATGTTCTGTTTACTGCCCAAACACATACCCGGCACACTGTGCACGTGTACACTAAAGCAGCCTTAGCTGCTGCCTTCTGGTCGTGGCCTTTGCTCTTCTTGATGTCTGCCTGCTTTTTGGCGTTCTTCTGCTGAGACTGGAACTTCTGGTGCCCACGGGCCATATCTGATGCAAGACCTGAGGAAATCATACATGGATTTGGTCAGGACAACACCATTAAAAACGTGATGAGGCATCAACCGAGAAAGACTATGAAACCTGGCTTGGAAACAGTGACTTGTGAGAAATGCATGGAATCACAGACATAATGGAAACATAAAGTAGTTACACGAGTTGAGGCTTCAGGGGAAGAAACCTTGATTTACAAATTAGGGACATCTGTCTTGTGAAATCAACAGAGCTCAAAATATGCAAGACAGCAGTGGCCATAACAGATCTTTTAAAATTAGGTTAATTGCAGCGTTTGGGTCACAAGGATAAGGCAATTAACTTGGAAATAGAGTGCAGCTATTCAAAGTTATTATACACAGAATACGAGAACTAGGCCAGTATTGTGGTTATAGGAACAGTTTTTGACTGATAGTGACGGAGAGAGACGAATATTTGATCAAAGCACTGGGGTCGATGTGGTGGACGTGAGGCCACTCTACAGCATACATTGCTTTCATACGGTTATCTAACCTCGGCTTACAACTGAGAATACTAGTTTAGCAATAACGTTAGCCAAATTTAGCTAGTCATCAAGCATTTACTTTAAAAGCGGTTTCAAAGGGTAGGTTTTAGTAGTAACATTAGACAAGGTCGTCTTGGTAAAACAAAACTCGCATGTTTTACTAAATTTATAGCATAAACACAAGATAAATCTTGAAGCAAGCACTCTGTTAGCCGGTTGCTATCGCTGATGCTAAGTTGGCTAGGAGGTGAAGAGAAACACAGAGAAAATGAGAATTTTAATAGTTATAAAGCATTAAGAGTTGTAATAGACATTATATAAATGTCTTACCAGTGAAAATAAATGTCTTAATGAAGATAACCTCTAAAATCAAATTCAAGAAACGCTGGGTTAAGTCCTCTGGACCTTCCGCCGCTGAGGTTTGTCCTCACTGCGCTACTGCGCATGCCCAAGTCATAAACCATGCTGCCTTCATGTGTTGACAGTGGTCGGTTGACTGAAGCGTTGAAAAATACCCATTGTCGGTTTTGTATGGATGTGTGCCGGGGTGGGAACATTTCCGACAGTACCTAAAGGCAGCATCAATTTAATTCTCAGGAGCATGAAAAGCTTCAAGACTATTAAACCGAAAAGAAACCAGAAAACTTAACTGAGTCTAACAACATAAAGCAGTCATTTACGTTTAGATATTAAAAGAAATGTAGCCATTCACACGGGTGGCTTCCATATATGATAAACAGTTTCTGCCTGCACAATGCAAAATTAAAAGCCTACCACAAGGTGTCATGGTACAGACGACAGTAACAAGTTTATTCAGACCAGCTTCTTCTTCCTACTGTATATTTACACCTGTGCAATATAACCGGGATGTAGAGAAAGTCTTATCTCGAGCATATTAGCCTTTATAATAGTAACCTTCCGTAAAATGTATTTCATCTCTGATTAATCTGCCAATCAATCAAACTTCTAACAATATGTGTTAAAATCAGAGCTCTTCCTCTTCACCAATCACTCGCCGACCGAGGCACCTGTGTAGACACATCCAACCAATCAGCAAGTATTTCCTTGTTTATTCTGCTTTTTCACATGCTGCAGCCCTCATCTATTAATTCACCAAACAGGGTGGAAATCTGGCAGATGCCGGAAATGTAGCTTTTTCCCCCCTCTTTTTAAAATTAGCCATTGTAGCGTCACATTTGATCTGTCTTCAAAGACATGCCACTATATTTTGGTGGGCAGGGTCACATGTGATTTCATTGGCTGTCTTGACAGAGAAGTTAAATAGAGCCAGCCTCCTGCACGCCTTGTTTTTTCTTTCCCACACAAACTTACCTGCACAAACTAGAAAGTCCAGTTTCTCAAGCAAGTCGTAGGGAACAGCACGGAGTCCTGGAGGCAGCATGGATCTGGACAGGTAGGAAAAAATCATTCATATTACTGGTGATAACTGCTGTCAGTTTTTACAATTTCTTTTTACAAGTGCATAAACTATATGGGATATCTCTTTGTTCTTTGATCATAGAGATAAGAACCTTTCTCATTTAATACAAAGAAATCTTATCTATATTATTATCTATATATTCTTTTAACATCTAGGTGATGAGGAGGGGTTTCTATAAAGTAGTAGAATTAAAGATAAAAGACTCGAAATGCATCACAGATACTGTAGAAATTCACAAAATTAATATATTGGCATATAACATCATATAGATTTTTTAAATAGGAAACATTACTGTTTTATATATCATATAACCATTGCTAAACATTTGACTCAGTTAACTGTGAATATTTAAAACTTAACAATGTGGGGAATATGGATGTCTCAAAAATGACATATTTAAAAAATAACTCATGACAGCTTGAAATTTTGAGTCCATGAGTCCATATTTTTGTTACTTAAATGTGACATACAAGCAGTTATCCGCAGTAGTGAACTTACATAAACACACTCCACATGGAGCGGGTAATTAGATTGAAGTTTGGTGAGAAACAGCCTGCGGCAGACTTGTTGGCTTGGCAAACGAAGCTTCTGTTAATGACAGATTGGCTTTGCAGTAACAACATGGATTATTGTCTCTTCCCATTGTCCTGTCATCCTCTCAGTAAACGGCTGGTGGTGGTGGTACCGAACGAAGCACTGGTGCCCTCCCGCAGGGTGTTCAGCAGCGAGGATGAGGCGTGGAGGACCTACCTGGAGAATCCACTGACTGCTGCCACTAAGGCCATGATGAGCATCAATGGAGATGAGGACAGCGCAGCGGCACTGGGACTGCTGTACGACTACTACAAGGTGTGGCAAGCATGACATTACAGCCAAAATAATAATGATATAGTAAGACAATTTTCATGACATGTTTTGATTTGGTTTAACCCTGTCAGGTTCCCAGAGATAAGAGGTGTGTCTCCAGCAGTGTTAAGCCTACAGACTCCTCTGCTATTGGGCCTGATAACTGTAGGAGCTTGGAAATGCTAGATCACCACCTTCAGGTTCTTGGATCCATGCCTGTCAACCTCTCCTTAAACAACAGCACCACTGCAGAACACCACGGTTCCAAGTATGGAGCTACATGCATTGCAGGAGACACCAGAGGAGGAGAAGGTAAAGGTGGAGGTGGGACGGCTCTGGCTCTGGTCAAGACAGAGGGTCAGACGTCCATGGGAGTGTCCTGTTCTGTCAGTGCCTACCAAGAAGAACCCAGAGAGCAGATAAGGATGGTTTATGAGCAGAGCCCCTATGATTTGCCCCTTGGTGGGTACTTGAAAGATGAACAGAGAAGCACTCCAGACAGCACATATGAGGATGCTGTGGAAGAGGTGAGATTTGTTACAAAAGGGAAATGAGCTGGAGATGGTGTTTATGTCTTGCTTTGTAAATCAGCATCACATTTGTGGGATTATGTTGCTCCGTTTGTGGCAGTTCCTTGCATTTCTTCTTCTGAAACAAACTATACTTTCTTTGACAGATGTACCACAGTAGTCCCTCCTCAGGAGTCGATGAATTCCGCTACAGCCTACCAGTGTAAGTTAAAATTCACTGATAAGTCGAACACTAAGAGATTCACACTGATTGTATGTCTGTACATGATGTTCTGATGCATGCACTGCACTGTTTATGAGGTGTTAAAGGATCAGGCTTACAATATTCCATATTTTTATTCTTGTTAACAAATCCCATGAAAAGACCAAAACCAAGTCTGTCTCTCCATATTTCTGAAGACTTCTCCAGCCTTTCTCTGGCTCTCATCTCCATTTATTCCTATGTTTCATTTTTTGAAATGACCTAGTATTATCTTAACATACGTTGCTGGGCACTGTAGGCTTTATCAAACAATACTGACATGAGCAAATAGTGCTTGCTGGCCACTATTTTCAGCTGTAGATTTATACACATTTGGATTAGTGAGTATTTACTGTGCGGCAGCAGTGTGTGTGTTCGTGGTAAGGATAGAACATGTCTCCCAGTGCAACAGCACTACAATAGTTTTTGGACGGAGCTCTATGGTACAGAGGAATAGATATACTGTTTTAGGCTGTGGATTGAGGTTGTGTTTGATATTTTCATTAAAGAAGTAGAACACCAGACTTATCAGCTAAAGCCATGCGGTATCTCATTGGATTACCTTTGATAGAAGAAAACAGTTGTTTAGAGGCATAAGAATGTAAACCTGGACGTAACCTGAAAGATTGAGGATTCAGATACAGTTATGACATGTATGGAAAAGAAGGACATTTTAAGATTCTGCTCTTTTTATAGGTCAGCAATCAAACTTAATCAGAATTGTGGTACTGACTAACTTAATTCCGTACAAAAGGTCAGTTTTCCCTGAGTTGAATCTCACCGTTGAAATTTGCATTCGGGTGACACTCAGATGGATTTGATCTACTCATCAGCACCTAATTTGTCAGCACCACCATAAAGGTTCAGTGAGGTTGAAGTTCAATGACTATGCAGGTCCATGACTGTCAGAACTCCTTGGTCTTCCTTGTTTCTCAACTAGATCTAGCAAAACTTATTATCCTCCTGCATTATGAATCCTTGTCTACAAAGATGCAAACCAGAGGGTATAGCATGTCTCTGAATACTGGAGTGGTTCTTCTCCTTAGTCAAGGTGGAGTCCAGTTGGCAAAACATCCCTAGACTTGAATATTCCACCATGTTTCACCTATAATTTGATAGACTACAGTTCCATTCTCACACATACATTTAAATATGTATGTATGTTTGCATCAATATATGTGGTTTATCCTTGTATGAGAGAAGATACTGTATCTTCATAAAGTTTGCTCCACAAATGCTTATGTTCTTACAGAGACAGTTTCCAGTACTGTCTGGAGGCCAGCATGTCGCTGAGGCCACGGCAGGGAGATGGACCCATGGCTTACCTGAACCGTGGCCAGTTCTACACTTTGACGCTATCGAAGGCCAGTTTGACATCGTCCCTACGTCAGTCCAGAGGCAAAGTGCGGGTGAGTGGACTGACGCCGTCACACAGGCCTGATGGGAGCCCATCCAGTAGTGAGCAGTGCACCATGGGAGGCTCTGAGCTGCAGCGGGACAGTATTGTACAGGTGAGGGATGGGAGATAGGATAGCAAGTGCACAGGTAGACATTGAGGGTTTTACTGTCAGCTTATTGTTGGGTAGCTGGAAACCTTGTTACACTTAGAAATGTAAACAAATATTTGTAAATGTAATGCTATGTTCTGATTATACTGTAATTTATCTCTATATCTTTACTTCTGCTTCAGAGCGTCATCATGGTTGTCTTTGGGGAAGACAAGTGCAGAGATGAGCAGCTGAAGAATTGGAAATACTGGCATTCCCGCCAGCATACTGCCAAACAGAGAGTCCTGGACATTGGTATGATGATTATTGTTCTCCTCTGCACTGACAGGCCTGTCTGCAACATTCATAACCTGGTGGGCTTTATTTAGTAGAACAGATGGGGAATGAGCCCAGACACAGAAATGGCACACACACACTTCAGTATCGAATATCATGCTCAGATATAGACATTTTGACACCTAAGCTCCACAGAACAATGGGGTAAAAAAGAGTGTAAGCAGGTGGCAAACCTGCAGGAGCCTCCAGGAGAATCCTGTCGCATGTCCTGAGGTGAAACCCGACGCAATTTGAATAACTGTCAATCCTCAGTTCCCACAGGATCACGATGAAGAGACAGCCAATGGGTTTTGCATTTGCATAGACGTTAAGAGGAGAAATAGGTGGGGGCCTGGACTGAGGCCATATCCTGTATGATCAGCAAAAGACAGGCCTCAGCCTGTGGTTGAAAACTCAGTGGAATGAAGCGGAGATGTCAGACGCTGGTTTTGTCTGTGGCAAGTTTGTGCCAGTACCATGGCAGTATCTGTAACCTAATGTAGGTGGATAGGAATTAGCCTATCTGGACAGAGGTTGTTTGTTTGGTGATAACTCAATTTCTTAGGAACTTGATTCCCTGATAAAATTGTTTCACGGTTGGGAAAATTCCAGATCATGATAAACAGTAGATGATAAGTAAGATAAACTTAACAAACAATGAGTGTAAACAGATAAAATCAAAAGCGGTGGTGGAAAGTAAGTACATTACAGATTAAAATTATGCATTACAAAAAAACTTTTTTATATTTTTATATATATATATATATATTGTATTTTATATTTAGATTTTATAAAATACAAGTCATAGTTACCTCCGCGAAGAGGATTATGTTTTCGGTTTGGTTTGTCTGGAAAAGCTCCTTGCCTGATT
Organism: Centropyge bicolor; assembly: GCA_037975185.1. Lineage (NCBI taxonomy): Eukaryota > Metazoa > Chordata > Actinopteri > Pomacanthidae > Centropyge > Centropyge bicolor. The sequence continues at coordinate 2,960,073 of JBBMOC010000032.1, read as the reverse complement.
CTCATGAGACTTGGTGGAAGGGTGTAGCAGAACCCACTGAATTTTCACAGGGCAGATACACAATTTTTAAAAATTTTCAATTTCATTAACATTGCGTCATAGAGCATTTAGCCATGGCGGAATAAATGCCATTCATTCAAATTTCCAGTAGGTGGTAGTAAAGTGCGACTGTGACAAAACATAGCCAATTATAGATATACAGTTACTTGCTCAAACTTCATGCAGAAAACAGTCGCTGTGTTGTTGTCGCTGTTAACAGTTATTTCATGGGAGAACTGCTACAAATGTAACGTCGCCATAACAATAACAACTTTTTTCTCATGCTAAGGTGTGGCTGTAAAAACATCTATACACATCCACATGTTAAGTTCCAGTGGTTTTGGAAATCTATCCATTACACTCCAACACCCACTGAAACAGTTTTCTCTCTGCTCTTCACTTTGCATGCAGCTGACTACAAGGAGAGCTTCAGCACGATCGGAAACGTGGAGGAAATCGCCTACAACGCTGTCTCTTTCACATGGGATGTCAGTGATGAAGCAAAGGTAATAAAAAAAAAGAAGTACACATTATGTTTAAGTCAAAGCAAGACATAACTGATCAGCAAGTGAAACTGGTCACTGTTTATTCTCTTGCCGTCACTTTCTTGTCGACTCATGCAGTTAATGATTTGGTATTGTCATGTTTTTCTTTCTTTTGTTAGTACAAAACTTGTAGCCACTTGTGGGAAAGATTGCTCAATGAAACCAACAGTCTTTGTGTTGAGGACTCTCCAGCTGTGGAGACTCTCAGTCTGTGCTGTTTATGGACTGTTTAGCCTCAGGCTTTCAGAATAGTTGGTGAAGCCATGTACCAGGCCCTCCATCCACCCCCAAGCCCTTTGTCCTCCATCTCTTGTTTTGGGTCATGATTTGAGATCGCAGACACACCGGGCACGTGGCAACACACCTTAAGAGTATACTCGTATTTCACCTTTGTAAGGTGGTCTCTTGGATAAAGACAAATTGCAAACAACCTGTAAACAAATACACACACCCCCACACACACATAATCAGCCTGCCCTCAGGGTGTTTTGGGCTCAGGAGATTGTGACTGTGGCTCCCATTCAGCTTTAATAAAAAAAAACTCCACAGACAGCCTCATTGTGAGAGAGTTAATTACAGCTTTGTGGGATTGTGGATAAATATTCACTGTTTGCAATACACCTCCACACTGGTGTAATTGTCCTGACACTACCAAGCTGCTTTTTCTACATACCTGTACACCTGACCACAATAATGTACCAGCGTGAACCATTATTTTGAGAAAATACTGTAGACCTGTAGATGGTAAGAGAGACAAAGCGGAGCAAAACTGACACAGCAAAGGTAGAGGGATCCTGACTTGAAGTGGAAAAAAACAGTTGATCCTGCACTTGTCATAATGCAAGTTGATTGCATAGACCCTCTCTGCTTGGTAAACATCCACAGCTTTTCATCTTCGTTTCATCTTTTCATGACTGGAGCCAACAGCATGTCAACAGTTTTGGCTGTGAGTGATGGATGGACAATAAAATCTGGTGCACACATTCAAGTTCCCCTCGGGATGAACTGTAATAACTTTTCATCCAGCACCATCATCAGGTCAAAATGTCATATTTACTAGTGTTTTGGTTTATGACCAAAGACCTGAAAAGCTAATGACATTCTCATCAGCCTCAGCTCTGCTTTGTGTTTTGTGCTAATTGGCAAAATCTAGCGTGCAATATGTGAACTAAAATGGTTAATATGATCTACTATACATCATAATGTCAGCTGTATGCTTTTGTCCACTAAAATGATATCTGGTTTGCTGTCTACCATCTACCTGAATCCATGTGAATACAGCTGTAGTCTTGTTTTTTAAGATGTGAAAAGTTTTACTGATGAACAGTTCATTGCGCTGAACATGAATTTTATGTGATTCTCCTACACATTCTATTTTATGATATACATAAAACCCTCTTATTAATATTGCAATATTTCACCCACCCAGTCCAAACTCTCATCTTGTCACACTTAAAGAGCCTCATTTCCAAAATGTCTGAAAGAAATACTCCCCAGAATATTGATTGAAATCAGAGTATTGAATGCTTGCAGGCGGGCAGGTTGGTTCCCTGTTGACCCTGCTGGTGATTGTGAATGTGAGGCTGTGCTGTCAGGTGCAAACCAGATGATCATTATCAGCCTTGCTGCTGCACCCTGGCTGTGCAGTTGCCCTCATAAGCCCCCAGACTAGACCAGAGCCTGCTGGAAATAAGGTGGAACAGGTTGAGAGCGAACACACCTGTTATTGCCAGGAAATATGTGGGCTCACATGTCACTGCTGTCGCATCTGTCTTTCTCTTCATGTTGCGCCATCTACACATTTTGGTTTCCAAACATAATTGGATGTCCAATCAGGCTCTGATGGGCTGACATACAAAATTGGTATTTTTGGTCTGTTTTGCTTTTTTGTTTTGGCACGGCTCTGCTGTTACCAGGCGACAGTCATCATCCTCATTGTAATGAGGAACAGTGTGAAATGTGCTGGGAGGGGAGATGAGTTGCTTCCTGCAGCAGGACTTTGTTTTTTGTGTTTGTTTGTTTGTGCCTGCTGGAGCGGATGGCACTGAACATCCACTTACCAGTGCCCTCATGAACTTTTTTTTCTCTTCTCAGGAAAGTAGTTGAATGCTCACACATGCTGCACATGCAAACACAACAAGCCTCCTACACCTGCAGATGCTAACAACAACACGTCCAGTGCTTCTGGAGAAATTTAAATGGCTTGGGTCTGTGGAGGTGTGAATTTGTGGAGGTGTGTAGGAGGCTCATTTGTGCTCCAGGCCTTTCCAGCAATCAGTCCTCACCTCTGCAGGTTCAGACATGATGCTGTTGATGCGTAGTGGGAAAATTGCTGTTGAGCCACAGCGAGGAATCTCTACCGTTAGTTGTCTGACCTCAGGCTGTCGGTCCTGTTTGACTGGAAAATTCATCAAAGTTTAGGTTGGTTTAGATGTGTTGCCAAACAAATATGATCATTAATCATGGGAATCTATTCCGTCATGTAACTGAATGTGTAAAGATAACCACACATTGTACTGTAATTGTTTACAGTGTGCACTCTGTTTAAAATGGTGATAGGACTGTACATTGACTTGGGTGAGACTTTGTGAATTCTGATTTTTGCTCACAAGCTTTTTAAAGATTCAGCAGCTCAGCAAGGAGCAGATCAGCAGCTCCGCTGCATTATTTAGTGATTTTGGAGCAAAGCCTTGCATTTCTAGGATCTGTGGCACAGGGAGGTCTGGCACAATCATAAACCACCGGTAATTCAGTGCCTCAGTACACAAACCACACTGTCTTCTAAATCACATTCTTAAGTGTGTTCTCACAGATTGGAAGCTTATTTGTCTGCATATAAAACATTTAACATAAGGAGCGTTTGGAGGTGGTAGGACACATTAGCTCTGGCCTGTGAACTGCTCCTGCTGCTGCTGCTGCTGTCGTGACTCACGACCCCGTGACCCTCTCACTCATCACTGCACCGTTTATGAGTCAGGATGAGATTCTCCAGGGAACAAAGATCTCCATCAGAACTGACTCCTGAGTCAGACTGGCTATAAAACTAACTGAGCTTTAATCAAGCTGATGACAGGCAAATAGCGGGTTCCTCTATTAAAATAAGTACCTTAAAGTAATGCCTTTATTATCAGCTTTAAGTTAGCTATCATTGCCTCACCTGGACCTACAAAGTTGAAGTGATGCATTATTCCTATTTTCTGCTGGAGGAGGGGAAGCTCATAGCACATCCCTGAAACCCTGTTTGACCACAGAACTTGTCCAGACAAGATTAAAGATCTGACTTCTCGCTTTTGATTCTTTACATGTCTGCCTACAAAAAATTCTTTTCAAGTACTGAGATGATGATGATGATGATGATGAAGGTGAATCATAATTTCTATATTTTAGAGTTTAACTGCTCCACAACTATACTGTGCTTCAAAGTCACAAAACTCCAGACATTGACCCTGTCTTCTGTCTTGCAGGTCTTCATCTCTGTCAACTGTCTGAGCACAGACTTCTCCTCTCAGAAGGGCGTGAAGGGGATGCCTCTGATCATCCAGATCGACACCTACAGCTACAACAGCTGCAGCAGCAGGCCCATTCACAGGGCCTTCGCTCAGATCAAGGTCTTCTGCGACAAGGTGAACATGGCCTGCTGGCCCCTGAAGCTGCCCGGTCTGGTCAACAATGAGCAGATAATTTAGACTTGGATGAAAGATTTTTTTATTTTTTATTTTTACTGTCTTATACGGTCTGTTAGTATATTCAGCCTTTTCTGTCCAACCTGTGTGTTTTGCAGGGTGCTGAGAGGAAGCTTCGTGATGAGGAGAAAAAGCAGCTCAGGAAGAGGATGAAAGGTAAAAAAAAATTCTTTGGATAAATATTGAAGTCCATTTTAAGTCCATGGAAACAAAGTTAAAAAGCACTTTCCATTAAACCCTAAAATTGAACCGTTGAATCTGTACTTGCACTGGTTGCCTGGCAACAGATGCTGAGTTCATGCTCTCTGTGAATTAGGGAAAAATGGCAGCTTCGGTCCGACCTCTCCCATTAAGAGGGCTGACAACACGCTGCTCAAAACCATGATAGACCTGGACTCCCAGCCTGTCCTCTTCATTCCTGACGTCCACTTCGGAAACCTGCAGAGAGCCGGGCAGGTGAGGGACCCCTTTCTGTCTCATTGTCCAAAAGACCTAGACATAGGATATGTCCAGTCTGCTCATTGTACAGTGTTGCTCTGTACCTCATGTTGCCATTTTCACTCCATTTGCAGGTATTTGCTTTCAAAACTGAGGAGGTCAACAGAGATGGGTCAGTATCATACTGTTTATTTTTTTTCACAACTTCTTTGCTTTAAAACCATGTTTTGCAGCTCACTGCAACATTTGCACCAGTGTACATATTTGAAAATATGTTCAATAATCCAAAATGGATTTAATGTTATTAAACTCTGTTAATATCAAACTGTAGAGACCAAAAGAGAAAAAAAATATTTCACTGTTTCGAGAAATGAAATCGTCAAAGCAGGGAGCCAGCAGTATTCCCTTTAAATGATGATGTTGTGTGTATGTGTGCGTCTGTCAGGAGCGTTCTAGTGAAAAGGATGTCATGTGCAGATGAGGAAGATGTCTGTCCGCCACAGACCAAGAAGTCTAAAGTGGAACTGGAAAGGAAAGGTTTGTAAATATTACCTTTCTCTCATTACATGTTTTTCGTTGTCTAACTTATTATTTGACTGAAATAATTTATTTTCACGCCTTGTCTCTTCCATGTCTCAACAGTTCTACTGTATGTGAGGAAGGAGTGCGATGAAGTGTTTGATGCCTTAATGTTGCACGCTCCAACCCTCAAAGCACTGATGGAGGCAGTAGGTTTTTAACAACATATTGTTTTGGCTGAATAATAAGACAAAAATATTGCATCCATTGTGCCAAACACCATTAGTCAATCCCAACTCGTCGAAGTAATAACACTAACCGTGGTCTTTCTTCACTGTTTCACAGATCTCAGAGAAATATGCAGTGCCTGTTGATAAGATGACCAAAGTTTACCAAAAAAGCAAAAAAGGGTGAGTGAGTCAATCTGCTGTGAGCTTCATGCTAACAGTACGTTGATGTTTACCATATTAATGTAGCTTGTTAGCATGTTTGCCAATTAACACATAACATATAGAGAAGCTGAGCCTGATGAGAATGTCGGTAGTTTTGCAGGTGTTTGGTCATAAACCAAAGTAGGTGGAGGATAGTGTATTATCTATTTCAAAATATATCCTGAGGGAGGACACGAATGTTTTTGTGACCCAAAACCACAAATATGCACCTCAGGCAGACACTGGAGGGAAAGAGAGGGGATCAGGACATCCAGTAAGATATATGTTATCTGGGAACCATGAATGTTTGTACAAAATGTTGTCAGTCCTTCCAGGAGATTTTGAGATATTTTATGGATATGTGAAAACTTGATGTGCTGGTGGCACAAGATGAAAAGTCAGAGGATCACCAGAATCATTCATCCTCTGCGGACCATGAATGCATGTATAGAATTTCCTGGCAATCCATCCAATAGAAAAAACTAAAGTATGTCTTTAGCAACCTCATCGAGACAGAATGTTAAGGATATTCAGAATATTTGTGCAAAACCTCTTGTCAAGCAATAGTTAGTAGCAGTGTTATTTTTGTCAACAAAAACTTAAACGAAAATTTTTTGTTGACGACCCTTTATTCCGTGACTAATTTGTGACGAGAACGTAAATTGAATAAGTACTGACAACAAAAACTAAAACGAAATCTCTGTTCATTATGAACTGATGAGTAAAAATGTGACGAAAAAGCTGACACTGGCCGGCCGGACAATCTGGGTTACAACCATCCTCAGTGCCTTGATTGTTTTCCCTTTTAACCAATCAGTCTTTGTCAGTCCCGTGTTCTGGTGTACCACGGATGTAAACAACACAGAACACAACGTAGATCCGTAGGACTGCGACAACACTAACACTAGTTCTTTACGTGCTTAAGAGAGGCAAAGAGTCCAGAAGACTTCAGAAATGTCATTGATATCTCTCTTACTTGCCTTTATGAAAAAAGGGAGATCTGGTGTCCAAAGTGATGCCTGTCCGTCTCACCGCTGCGACCCAGGCGATCCGACGCCTCTTCGTTATTTCCTCAATCTGCTGCCCATAAACTCTTTTCCAAATGGGAAGCCGAAAAAAATCTTACGTTGTTTCAACTTCTCTGCCATTTCTTTCGTGTGACTTAGTATGGCAGCCTTTGCCGCACGTGAAGACGATGCTCACTGTTGAACTGTTTACATCGCGTGACCCTCCAAAATGACGATTCGACCCACAATGCACTGCGGATGTTACGTCACCTGACAAAGCCCGATTGCACTTTTTCTCACAAGCCTTAGACATTCATATTTATTATACAAGAGTAATATGGTACATTAATTTAAAAAACTAAACACATAATTAAAGGTATGTTTACAATAGTTTTTACAACCATGACAAACATCCTTTTGAAAAATCTATTACAATACAACAAATCTGTCAAATTTCGTCCAAAGACTAAAATGAGACTAAACCTAAAACTGATTTCCACTGACTAAATTTTAACTAAAAAAAAATAAAACTAAAAGACTAAAATGTGACTTGGACTAAATCAAGTCTTTGGTGAGTGACTAAGACTAAAATGAAATGAAAAATTCTTCAAAATTAACCCTGGTTAGTAGTGATATATTTCAGTCTCGACCGAAATGGTGGACTGACCTACAGACAGCTTTGCCATCCACAGAGCCATGCCCCCTAACATGACAATAAAAACATGCACATTAAGTCAAGGTTCACTCATCCTCGTCCGTTTCGTCTTCCTCTCCTCCAGGGTCCTGGTGAACATGGACGACAACATCATCCAGCACTACTCCAACGAGGACACCTTCATCCTGGCTATGGAGAGCTCGGCGGACTCCCTGCGCGTCACCCTGTCAGAGATCTGATGGTTGTTAGCCACAGCACTGAATTCACTGGTCACTGTCAGACAGAGGTGATCACTGGTGGGTGAGGCTTTAGCCACGCCGTGCATAGAGAATTTTGAATGATGCCAGCAGTATTAGATGACAGCGCCAAAATGCCCGACATGGATCACTGCCTAAACTAATCCATGTACAGTTCACCTCACCTGCTGCAGTACCTGTTTACTAGATTACTTGCTATAGGTGAATTTCTTACATTAGGAACACAGGTTTAATTTATGGATGTGCCATGTGTGGGTGTGTGTTCTAGGTGGTAGGAATTCACTTCTTAATACTTGGCACACCACACACAAGAGAGGTCTTTATCAAGTCAGCACGAAGCATCCAGCCAGCTTGCTGTGGTTTCACAGGAAGAAGACGGTACAGTGTACAGTCTTATTGGATTAACAGCGGGGGGACTGCTGTTTGCTTCCTCTGCCATCCTTCCTGTTACCTCTTTGAGCGGTGGAAGCCTCTAAATGACTTGATCAGATGATTAAAAAAAAACTTCAAAGTAAATCCACACAACATCTATTGCTGGCGCTCAACAGCTCAAGATAGTGGCTTATTGTTGGTACACACTGTATATAATTATTTTTAGATGGGTCTGAGTCAAAGTGAACTTCTAATCTTTCTTTTTTATTGATCCGTCATATTTTCACTACGTACTAAATGTTTCCAATCGGTGCCGGAGAAATACCAGCTATCTCAGGTTGATTACTGGTGTCTGAGGATCTGTAATTACATGAGGCACCGTCACGGAACAAGACTGCAAGCCTCCAGGATGCCGTTAAACTGTTTTGCTTCCTCTGTGCATGTGTTTATTGCTTTTCCTCTCACAGAAGAGACTGCGGTCGTTAGTATTTATGACATTAGTTAGGCCCAACCAGTCCATCCATTTACACAGTTCTTTTCTGCGGTTACTGTAAATCACCAGAGCTCAAGAGTCGAATCGCTCTGTTCCAACTCGCTGCCTATGTTTACACCCAATTCGATGACAGCTTCTGTGTCCTTCATTTGTGTCGTGCACTATGATGTACAGTCTTTTAAACGAGTCAATAAATATAGTTTTATATGTAGGTACTTGTGTCTCCTGTTTTTTGTTTTTCTTCTAAGAGCACTTTGTTTGCATTTTTTTTGCTACATGAGTTCCTTTTTTTTTTAACTTTCGCTCATATTCATAGAAGCAAGAATAAGCCCTATGCATAAACATAGTGTCAGACTTGGTGTCAAGTCCCCAATGCTTTCAGAAAGCAGTTAGCAGAGGCAGCCGCAATTTTAGAAACGAGTAATGATAAGTTGACCAAAGACACGAACAAGCTCAAGACCTGCATAAATACAATCATGTTCAGATGTCGCTGTGATTCCTCCTAATGTTCACATTAACTGTTATATATATGCTTCATGAAATGCATATTAGCTTTTCATATTCTGGTGAATTTTTATCAAGCACCAGTTTGCCTTTACTGGAGCCTGCATTTAGCTGTAAGTGCTTTGAAAGAATAGCTGATTGTTCTGAGTGATATGGTTTGAGCTTTTACACCAGGTTATTTCACGGTGTGCTTTTATGTAATCAAGGATCCACATGCTTTACACAGACTGCAGCTCAGTGTGGCAGGTCACAGCGATATCATTTCAGCAAGCTGAACTGACAAAAAGCCTTCAGTTGACTTTACAGCTGGGAAAAAGTGCTCTGAATAGCAGTTTGGATGGTTTTGGTCAATAGAAGCTTTCACATTATGATAGATGTTGGTCTGTCCAGTTCATTCTATTTGATACATGCTGGTCCTCATACATAATGATTCCTACTGACCCAGACAGTCACACTGTCCCGACAGCCCTAATATCAAACAATTAAGCAGACACCACATTAATGCTTGCACACAATAAATTGTAAATTTAATTCTTGCCTTTTAAAGTTGACCAAAAAACAGAATCCTGTGTTCCAAACTGCAGTCACTAAATACAGGATACCATACAAAACCTACAAAATGCAACAATTACAAACATTTTGTTCAACAGATAACAATTGTACAGTATAAATTTATACAATACTGTTTTTGTTTTTATTTGGCACTTGACCACAAGATGCTATTTTGTGTTTTAACAGAAATGTTACACCTGACTCAGCTTTTTTTTTTTTAGAAAAGAAAAATAAATCATAAAAATACAATAAAAGCAACACATTGTGACAGTATCACTGCAGTAGTTTGTGACTCTCGGTTTGTTTGTCTGCATCTATTTTTTTTCTCTTTACAAAAAAAAACAAAAAAACAGCAGGTATTTAATAAAACATTCAAATCTTTTCTAATTCAAAAATGATGCAATAACAATGGCTCTGCCCCGCGGAGAGCTCAGTTATATTCGGGGTTCGGGCCTGTCGGCGGGTCCTTGTTCAGCTGTCTTAAAATCTCTCAGGAAGAGCTAAGTGATGGAAAGAAAGAGGGAGAGAGGATAAGTCCAAAAAGTTGTCAACTGAATCTATCAGTTTAAATTTAGTGGGCTGCCTGCACTTTGGCTTGTGTGTAAGAAATAACATGTTTTATGTAATACTCTAAATTGTGTACATGCTATTACATACAGACTTGGGAGTGTTGCCAAAGAATTCACTCCTCTCTGTGGATTTCTGGCCCTGTTACAGAAACAGCCGAATAGTGATTTCATTATTGAGCTCAACTGAAAGAAAAAAAAAGCTCTCAGCTCTGAGTACCCAGCATCCTCTTTAAACAGTGTGTCTTGATGCGTACTGATTATTGTACATGGCGGTCTTCCTAAAGCTCCTCTTTGTTTTTCCCTCCATCAAGGTTTTCATATGAACCATTGGATGTGTCAGCTTTGGCAGTCCATACGCTGTCAATAACACTGACTACTGGTAGCACTAACGATGACAATACTAACATACAGAAGCGAGCGCAGAGCCTGAGAGGCAACTGGCCGTTTAGCCACTGATATCCATAAACATACGTTAAAAACACACACATGCGAATAAGTCACATGCATACGTGTTATTTAGTCTATGCACCCCTGTACCCAACTGTTCGACGACTGATTCAACATGCGGCATTTAAAAACATCTAAAAGTGAACGTGAAGAAGTGTGTCTTTGTTCTTCACAGAATAAAAGTGAAAAAAAAGGAACTGGTTTGCATGCTTGACATCCTGCAATAGCTTAAATAAACATTTTTTTTTTGTATTATTTCACAACGTTTGCTATGGACTGAGCAATCCGGACTATCTGAATTGGATGTACAAATTTAGGTGCACTTGAATATATCTACACTTTACTCAAATACTTTAAAGACTACTTTTCTATTCTCCTTAAACTAGAGCGCAGTAACTCACTGCCACTCTGAAATCCACTGCCAAATTCTTGATATGAAAAACCACTGGAACAGATGATGGATAAAGGGATGCAGTTCATCCTTCATTACATCAGTGAGACTTCACAAAATCAAACTACTGATTAGGGCGCATATGCATAGTAGCATAATATTACATGTCTATGTAATTTTGTCCCAGCACAAAATATGAAACAAAAGTCTATCAAGTTTGCAAAATACACAAACACACGTACACATTCTCACAGTAGAAAAGAGGAAACTAAAAGCAGTACTCGTTCTGAGTGAAGGACAAACTTCACAAGTCCTCTCTGCAGATTAAATAATCTCACCTACAGTATGTCCTGTTATTCAACACCTTCACATCTCTCTCTCTCTCTCTCTCTCTCTGGTTGTCTCATGCACACACTCCGTCTATGATACACATTAGAGTGACAGAGGCTCTGTGTCGCCCCAGCTGGAGCCTCGAAGGGCCGAGAGAGCCAAGGAAAGACACCGATACAGAGACTCCAGTTTATACTGTATATACACAACCTACTGCAGACCTTCTTTATACTCTGACCTGCTAATAGGAGAACTGAGGGATCCAACTACAATCAGTGGGGTTTGACCTGACAAGGGTTTGGAAAAGGTTCAGTCTTTGTTGGGATTTGGAGGGTTTAGAGAAACAGTTCAGGGGGGTAAACTGGAGAATGTGGCTCCTGTGCCCATCTTAGATGTCCTCAGTGCATATTGAAGGCCTGTCTTCTTCATCGTCATCAGCTTGTCATTCTTCATCATCAGACTGCTCCTTAGTGGAGAGTGAAGGGCATTTAGAATCACCCAAAGAAGCACTGTGAGGAGACAGATCAAAGTAAATGGTCAGACTAGCACTTAACACCACATAACAACAAGTCTTATACATTAATCACTATTATCACATATCAATTTTGCATAGTTTGTAATGTGTTTACTGCATATCAAAATTTCTTATTGCTCCACCAACTGTAGATAAAACAAACACAAAAAAAAAAAAAAAGCTCTATATAGTAAATTCTGTGAAATACATTGTGAGTAATGGATTAAAAAAACATACACAAAAACTTGTTTATTTTTTTCTGAATGTCTTGACAAAAAGCCACAACATATATACATTAATGCAAAAATCATTTACAACCCTGATTCCAAGAAAGTTGGGGCTGTATGTTGATAATTGTTTGACCTCATCAACTTCACTGACTTTTGTAAATTTATGCTTATCCTGAATATGATGCAGCAACATGTTTCCAACAAATTGGGCAACAAAAGACTGTGAAAGTGGTGGACTAATCCAAAAACATCTGCTTGGATCATTCCACAGGTTAATAGGTTCATTGGTAACAGGTGATAGTATCATGATTGGGTATGGAAGAGGCACCCTAAATTCAATATTATCATGAAGGTCCTTCTCATTTATTTATAACATTGCCCATATTGCCCCAATACAAGCAGAGACATTAAATAGAGGGATATCATGGTATAAACAGTAAATAAAAATCTCTCATACTAAACAAACCCATATCATCAGATTGTCAAAACTGACACTTGTCTTTACTGACACAATGTAAAAAAAGACGGTGTGTAAATTATCTTCCCAGAAAGGAGAATCAGATAGATTATGTGTCAAAAGTCACATGCAAGCTTTGACGCTGCCCTATAAAAGGACACACAAATTAAAATGCAACCTCTGGAAATTTTTTAAATAAATTACATCAAATTTATGCTTCATACCTTGAGAAAATGTACATGTGAATTAAAAAACATAACAAAAACGTCTATCATTTTTCTAATGATGCCGATACCACGAGGAAGCCTCACAACAACCAAGAATAAAAACAACCTTGTAACTATTTGTAACAGGCAGTTTTATAATGATCAGTCACCCGAACTGATCTTCCAAAATGTGCCTACGGTGCAGGAAGAGGTGATGATGACATTCCACTGTTTCTTCGAGATGCCACACACAGATATTCAGAGCAAGACCAAAGACATCTACCAGGCGGCTGATGTCACTTCTGCTTTCTGTTGTCGTATTTCCATCTTAGCTACCAACTGATCTTATCAGTAACTTCTGAAAACACACTTCCGTTTTTTAAATGTCAGTTCAGACTTTAAGTGATAGCCTTGTGCTGACCAAGTTCATTAAATGCAAAAAGACATCCCTGTTGACTTTCTCAAGACAGTAAACCTCTAAAAGAGTCATAAACATCTACAGAACAAAATCCTGTTTTTCATCTTTAGTAACTTACATTTTAAGAGAATGCTGACTTGCTGAATGCTGAAGAGGTGCCAACGAAGATGGTACTGCAGAAATGGAAAAATCCTACACACGAGGGCTTTAAAGAAATGAAGCTTCTTCATAGCATCACCACCTTAAACAACCGCTCCAAAATAACAGGCCACCTCCTACAAAATCTCTAATATCAGTCACAAAGCCACTGACACTGTGGATGACCCATCCCACATCCTGCACCGTGCACACAGCCTCTGAATAGCTTCCCTCCAGCAGGCATCTCCACTGCCCGGGAGGCACGACTCTTCGTAGGAGAAACACCTTTGTTCGTGAGGCTGAACCACAGCCATCCCACTAATGGCTCTTTCTGAAACTCTAACACCACCACTGCACCTTCGGTAACTCTCACCTCGCTGAACTTGCTACGCTTTCAAAAAGTTCAGCAATCTAAAGCTTTCGCTGTGAGTTGTACTACAGGTGGAGACTGAATGTGAGCCTTACAGGTTGTGTTGATGCCTCAGGTTTAGAACTGTCCAGCACTGCTGGGGTCGCACTGCAACAGGCGGACGATGGAGGGGTCGCTCTTCGCTCCTTTGATGAACTCCTCCAGAGACAGCTTACCTAAAACACATACAACACCAGCACTAAATTAAAAAAGACATGATGTTTTTGTCATCCAAATCAATAAAAATCTTGGGGAAAGACAGGGTAAACGATAAGATCAAATTTAGATCTATTTAAAATAAAAAAGACGACCTCTACTGCACAAACATCTGGACAGATATTATGGTGTGTTTGAGGCCTCTTGTCAAATTGGCTTGTTTACTCAGTCTGCTGTAAAAATGTGACTGCTTTATCGGCTACCTCATGCTGTGACAAGGACCTGTTCATGTTAAAGCAATGGTCAATGAAAGTGTAGAAAGCCTGAAATAACCTTGTATCTGTTTAGGATTTCATGTCATTCTGGGGAAGGGGGGTGGGTGGGAATGGATTCAACCCAGGAAAGGCTTTTGAAAGTGAGATGATAACAAAACACATTTTGAGGTCAATCTCAGTTTCTTTGTAATTGTTATCATTTGAGAGCCTTCACAACCAGAATCACTGCATTCTTATATTGCTCCACTTCTCACCAACAGGTGGCAGTGTTGAGATGGCTCTTTTTCCTCCTGTCCTCATTTATAATAGACAAGACTCCTGCTGTCTGTCTATGAGTTACCCACTACTTGTGATTTTCATTAGAAGAAGCAAAAAAAAACACACTTCCAGGTCAGATCACTCCCTCTCTTTGTCTTTGTTCTGCTGTCACTTTTCTCCCGGTTCCTCCTCCTCCTCCTCTCTTTTCCAACCCACTTCTCTTTTCTACTTTTGCTGTGTCTTCTCCTCCTTCTGCCCACACCACTCACTAGTTCCCCACTGTCCATCTCTCTGTTGCTCCCATCTTCTTCTTCTGTGCTCAGTGTATGAATGTGCTCTCTGGGTATCCACGGTTTAATTGTGTGCGACTAGAACGGCAGGTCGGTGGTGTCGTCAATGAACTGCTGCTTCAGGCTGGAGGGCTCAGCAAGTGCCTCTGTAGTGGGAAACCAGGCCAATTTGTACAATGACAACAGCTGTCGGCAAGCTAACCAGGTGGCAGTGACAAGCTGTTCAATACATTTGCAATGGAAATGCTTGTTGCACTGAAATCATCCAGTTAACCACTGAATACACTGATAAGCTAGATTTTCTTGAAATCAGTTTGGCATCTTGGTAGAGAAGTAAAAGGACAAGTCAGGTCACAATTTACAGTTATAAATGTCTAAATATACCTGTGGGTGTTTTTGTCTCACAAGCAGATTCAGGGTGGTCTGTTTTTTAGAGAGTGGACAGTCAGAGTAGATACATGCGTAGCAATTGTTCTTAAATCAATAGGCATCAATATGACCAACGAGGTGTTCTGAAGTCAGTTTGACATTTTGTTCTTTCCCACCGATCTGCTGAGAAAGGTAAATGTATGCAAGACATGTGAAACTAGCCTGGCTTCAAAGAGCAGCCGATGAGCTTAGCCTACCGTCCCTGTTGGTGTCCATCTGCCTGAAGATCTTCTCCGTCCTCTTCTCAGGTGTCGACTCGTCCTCAGGCATCTTCATCACAGAGGAAACCATCTTATAGATCGCCTACAAGGGGACACAAGTGAGGTGATATAATCAATGATTAAACCCTAGATTGTCAAACCATTGATTTTCTAAACTGAGGCTATTGTAGCACAAATGACTGCTTCTTAGAATGTCACGCCTCTGTGGATGTTGATGGATATCTGACTGTACTGTCGAACCACAGATGTGATTCTGTTACTGCAAAGGCCTGATCCTGTCTACCAATTATCTTTTTGCCTTGGGAACTTTTTGTCTACATCTGTAAAAGCCTTTCTCTGGATTCTAACAGCTAACCCATAAGAGCATCTAGACAGATGATTTTTCAAGGACCCACAAATTTTCCCAAGCGACTTCTTACTCAGCAAAGGGAGTCAATGCTGCTTTCTGCCAAAGTTAGAGCAGTTGTGGTTATTTCACATGAAGGATTCAGTGTAAAAAAGTGATCAGGATTTAGCAACCTCTGAATCAATGATGATGGTTGTGGGGTTGCTTGTGTGTGTAAGCAGGCCATTGTCAATCTACTGAAGCAGATTAGCTCAATTTATGAGTATTAAACTCTCTAATATGTACTTTTACTCCAAACTTTAACAGGTGATTGTTACTTTCCCCAGAGTCGGCTCTGAACTCGGAAAACTGTTTTTCTGGGCATAATGATTTGCAAAATGAAGACAAACAGCACAGCGTGATTTGTAAATGTTGTATTCATGAAAAAAACTGTTTTAAATAGCCAAACTTCTCTCTTTCATGCCACTCACGTCCTTTCATATTGGGCTGGATGTGAATGACAGATGGTAACTAGGTGTGGTTTTTATGTGACTATGTGTAACTACTCTATGCTGCCATTCTGACCAAGTCTGTGGTGTACAAGAAAGAAAAGAAACTTCCTGGCTGCATAAAAGTTTAACAAAAGTAAAAATTTTATAAGATCTAAGTTCATACAGCGTGAAAGTGGATCACCCATGGCGGTCTGCTCTCATTACATTGCTTGTATGTTAATGTATGTAATGTAATTAATGTAATGTTAATTGTTAATATGGATCAGTAATATCATGGCTGAGACAATCAGCTTAATCAGGCTGTATGGATACAGGCCCATTGTATCACATAAGTGCATCTCTGGTCCACCATAGAAACCTTCTGTAATTACATAATAAAAATGTGACACAATAACTGATGTTATATGTGATATGGGTCATTAATTTATACACACATTTAGTCCTATAGCTGCAAGTAAATGTAGAAAGGAGCTTGTGATCTCTCCACACACACGCACACACACCATGAATATTTCTCTATTTCTGCTTAATTGTTTCTTAAGCTGAATGCTTAAAAATCTTGTGCAAAATCTCGCCGCTGCCTCTATTCAGCTTACTTAAATGAAGATTTATTCAGGCTAGATAAGAAATGTAACAAGTGTTTGCTAACCTTGTGTGCCTCGATAAAACATCCTTTTCTGCATATTCAGTGCTCTCAAAGACAGTGAGAGTAAAATAACTGAAGAGACAAGGGGAGGTTTGACACACACAGGATCTTATGTAACATGTCCACTGTGATATTTAATTTACTGATCTAAATAACATTTATTCCGCTGTGTCACAAAGATATGGGTGAGTCAATATAAATCATCCACGCTTACATCGATTCAGACAAGAATTTATTCCAACATGTCAACTTGTTGCACTGCTCCACCGTTCTGTGATTACATGTTGGTGCTTTACGTAGGGAGGGGTGGAGGCAAACATACGCACATACCCGATCCCTCACAGACTATTTATCAGTGTTGTGTCTCCTTTGCTCTCTGTTGCATTGCAGGCTGTTTGGCAGTAAACAGTGAAATCACAGCCCACTCTCTCTGTCTCTAATAAGGAGGAGGATTTGAGGGGAATGGGAGCTGATATGTGAACAGAGGAGGGCTGATTGTGATTACAGTGCAGCAGTGAGCTTTAAATAGGTGCTGGTTATGCCTCTTATTATACAGTAGCATGGTGTGGCTCCTGGGTCACAGTGGGGCTGAGGGACAAGCAGCAGCCACGGTTAATATCAGTCTTCATTTCAGTTTGGAGCTGGGTCTGTTATTAATCAAAATCCTTCAAACTGCTGGGAGTGTTCAGGACGTTTAGCCAATATTACATGTTGGGGATTTAGCTATTGGTCTAATCCAGAGCAACTCAGTGGAATAAGCTTAAACGCCTAAATCCCAAAATTACAAGCGACCAATAAGAAGTGAAACGATCTGGAGCTTATAGTGCTCTCAATATTCCCAACTACACACAGTGTTATGAATGCAGGTAGAGCCAAGGAGAGACAGGAATCTTCTTATTCCTCTGAGCCACAGAGCACCATTGTTGTCCAAAAACTATTAAAAACACATCAGTGAACCTCACTGCTGCACAACACGTCATGTTCCTTCATTAACACGAGAACACACACAGTTTAATTGACTCAATCCCACACACACTGTCCTGCTGTCACAAATACTTGCTGGAGCCATAGTGGCCACTTTTAACACTGGTGTATAGTTATCACCGTAGTCACTACTCATGAGCCATTTTCATGTACATGTACTGTATATGGAGGTGTTTCTTTAGCTACATAACAGTCACTACAATGTGCACTAATTTACACTAGTAGATTTTGCTGTATGTGAGCAGGACATCACTTGATTACACATCCACTAAATGATGCATGATAGTTTCTACTATAAATCTTGATCTTATACAACAATTTTCTGCAACATGTGGAGCATAATGATCATTGTATTGAGTAGAGCTTAAGAGTGGCATATGATAGATAGTCCTACAGAAGAGTAGGGTAGATATAACTCGAGTGAGAATGCAGACAATGACAGTGATGATGAATGGCAGCCAGTCAAAGAAGGGGCAACGAGTCCTGACCTATGTTTCTGCAGTAATGACAGAGTAGTTGAGGAGGCTGAGGATATGCCAACGGACGTGGCTTCATCCTGTGCTGGTCAGTCTGCGCCAGTTTTGGATCTTGTACTTGCTTTGAAGTAAGAAGCATCATAAGGTCATTTGGACAAGCACACTGGATGAGGAGATCTCATTGAAATGTTAATCAGAGCAGTATATGTTAATATGTTTTAAAAAATGGTTGCTTTACTGAATTAAAATTATATTTGGTTTGCAAAGATTTAAGATAACTGACCATTCTATTACTCACACTACTTAAAATTGAAAATGTAAATGCACAGGTGGACACATTAGAAACTTCTTAAAAAAATAATAAGAGTAAAATTATTTATTTCTTGCCTAAAGAAGAGTAAATACATAAAGAAAATAATCTTGCCCCTTATATAATTCATGCATGACAAGCTGGAAAGGGTGCACAACAAATGCACTGCTTCCACCTGTTTGAGTAACCTTGGCTAAAAACTACAGTGAGCAGCTACGGAAATTACTGAACCTTTTTTAAAAAATGACTATATATTTGTGACTCTTTTTATAAAATGGATGATTTATTTTTTTATTTCTCTTTAATGTTTATGTCGTCAGTAGTAAGACAGACTGAGTAGGATATTCAGACAGTGTTAAGAGATGGACTTCCACATTCAGGCTTATCATGGGACTTGTTGACAGAAACATAGAATAACACTAGCTTGATCCTTTAGTAAGTCTCCTGCACCAGAAGTCAAGCCAATGTTATTTAGGTTTGATCCTTTCTTCCCCTGTGTCCACAAACCGCAGCCTTTGTCTTAATTGGTTGTGTCTTATTATTTTTCCTTCGAACATGACACCCTGCCAGCTGGTCTATTCTCCCTGTCTGAGAGTCTGTCTTCATCTCCCCTCTCACTTTCTACTACGAGTTCTCTTTATTTTTCGAACAAATGTAACAATAAAAATACTACATGGACATTTTTTCTTCTCTGCCAGCTGTCTTCTCTTTATTTGTCTACGACAGACATGTGTATTTCTACATTTCAGACAGACTCCACCGAGCTTCAGAGGTCTAAGCGGCATCCATTCTATAACCTAAATGCCACTAAGAGGAAAAAAAAAGACGGTTCTTTCATGCCCTTCCAGCAGGGAGCTTCCAGACAAGAACACAACATCGCCTCCCGTGGAGCCGGAATCTGCCTGAGCTACAGTTAAGTGAGGACAGAGAGAGAGGAAAAAAGTACAAAGCGACTAAGCCACAGCTGCAGACTATTACCTGGCCACTTATGAATGAGAGAGAGAAGGAAAGTATCATCACATAAATGTTATTACCTTCCCTCTACACCTCATGCACATCAGGTAATACAGCGTGTGACAGATGTACAAAGGTAAAATTTAAGAGATATAGACAGGGACAAAGTGAGGAAAGTTATCCACACATTGAGACTTATTTGTGCCAAGAGAGCCAGCTGAACACCGTTTGAGTTGTCCAAATATACACACACACAACACACACACACATGGCGTCTCGCTTCACCCTCACACCAAAGATGAATACGTTTCCCATGGCGGCTTTATCCGCCCGAGCAGTGATC
The DNA here is from genome assembly GCA_037975185.1 of Centropyge bicolor. Classification (NCBI taxonomy): domain Eukaryota; kingdom Metazoa; phylum Chordata; class Actinopteri; family Pomacanthidae; genus Centropyge; species Centropyge bicolor. The sequence goes on along the minus strand of JBBMOC010000032.1, from coordinate 2,940,290 downwards.
TATTCATCTTGCCCGCTTTTCTGTTCAATCTCACTAAATTACCAGTATGAATACGCTCTCCCTCCGTTTCTGCCAGTCGACAATGAACTTCCCTCTGTGCCCGTTGTGCTCTGCTGATAGTGCTGCGTTTCAGATGAAAGGTACGCAGAGGTTAGATATCAACTGTTGATGAGTGGATGAGACAGTTTTATCTTTCTCCCCGCATTACCATTTTGTCATTATTAGAAGAAGACGAGCCGGGCTGGCTGCGATCCTTCTCATTCAATTACTCCCACAGCAAGGGTAATTATGAGCATCACCAGCATTTACACACTCTCTGCAGGAGAGACCATTAGATAGCTGCAGTGAGCCACAGCTCCCAGTCACTGCAGCAAATGGAGGCAAGTGTGAATAGAAAACATGGAGACCACTATTGAGGGAGTGACGGGGGTTCTTTGTTTCAGATGTTGTTAATGGAAGCATTTGTGCCAAAGTCAGAAACAGTGCAGAGATGTGCTTCAATTTTTACACTGTTTCACAAACATGGTGTAAAAAAAGAAAGAGGGGGGACATCCTCATCTAACCAAGCCTTCACCCACCTGCCCAACAATAGTCGTATTTTTGAGTTTGTGTTCAATTTGTGTGTTGTTCAAGACAGGAAATAAGCGGAGCCATATTTTCAAGAATTGATGATTCAAGACAAATCTAATTCTCTCAAGGTGTAATGTATCTGTTAGTCCAGTTTATCTACCCAGTTTGAGTGTGGTGCACATAGGATGCAAAGTGTCCAATATAAGCATCCAATATGTTTTCAGAGTATTTGAGAAGATGCTGAATATTTTGGTTCACAGGCTTTTTATTTTGGGGCAAAGTACAAAAGTGTGCGTTAACGTGGTTCAATGGATCTGACATTTACTGCTGACATGGGATTAGCAAAGTTATTACATTTCATCCTGAAGGGAAAAATATACATATGCGTATTCAAATTCATGGCTATTCTGTTTAAAGAGTTGTCAAGACATTTTGCTGTCGACCTCATGGTAGTGCTATAAGAAAAGTCAGAGGATCACCAAAGTTAGTAGGCTCATCATCCTCTGGAGGCCATGAAGTTCTGCAAAAAGCTTCATAGCAACCAAAAGTTGTTAAGATATTTTATTCTAAACCAAAGCAGTGGGCAGATTGACTGAATTCAACAACACTGCACTGCTCATATTGTGATAATATTAGCATAAAAGTCAAAGATGTGAAACAGGATAATTAATTCCATACTTGATTCCCACTTCCCTCAACCTAAAGTGAACCAGAGCTACATAACAAAAAATACTGAAGCTTGCGAATATTATGCTGCCTTTAGGGTGAGGAGGTTGGAAGGAGGACGTCTGGGCTGCTTTGCTTCGCCTGCTACCGTCACGACTCCTACCCAGATATGAAGCAGATAATGGATGGATTTAGCTTTATGAGATCCACCTGCCAACCTGCCCTCTGATACCGCTGAAAGCTGATACTGTGATCACACTAAGCTGCAGACTTTACTCAAAGACTTTGAGCTCAGGCATCATTTTAACTTGCAGAAGTCAGCTCTACCTGAAAACTTTTCTCTTCCGCCTGCTTTCTCTGTGCAGAGGTGGCTGGTTTTGAACCAGGAGAGTCAAACAGCCAAACACGGAGAGAAAGTAGATAGACATGAGGATAGATAGAATACTGTGTGTATGTATAAATGCTTCTGTGTGTATCTGAGACGTAGAGGGGAAAATTCAGATGGCCCTGGGCTCTTTTTAAAACTGCACCTCAGCAACGAGGAATGGCACTGTCTAATCTAATGAGTAAGACGCGTTTAAAAAGCTTCTATCAAATTTGAGTTGGAGCTACAATGGGACTTCTTGTATGCGTGGTTGAAGTGGACAACATTTCTGAGCCCTTAACAAACTGCAGCTAATTAGCAACGGCCACGTACAAAAACACACTCGCTCTCGTTAAAACAGAACTTTGAACTTTTCACCACTCTTGTCCTCTTATTCACTTCAATTGATGAGCCCTGCAGACAGCCAGCCATGAGCGTCTGAGTCATCCCTTTCTTTTGTCCTTGGGAACAGCACACCCTTTTAATGGAAAGTGGGCACAGGGTTTATGTTGTCAAGATGTAAACGAAGAGCCAGGTCTGACTCACTGCGGTCTTGAGGTAGGGAGGCTAATTTAACCTCGAAGCAATCATACGTAGGCACATGTAAGGCATTAGAGATTCATATTTCTTAGAAGGAGCTGTGGCTGCCTTGGAAATAAAACAGTAACCTTGATTACCTCAACCCTGAAGCTACTGTACCTGAACTTGTGATTCAGATGCTTAGAGAAACCATACTTTGAAATATTAATTACAAACCGAAGCTCTGTGATGCTATTATGGGGAAAGACACAGATGATGTTTAACAAGGAAGAGCAGAAAATGGCAAATTCACATCCACACACAATAATTCACAGAGGAGCACATAACCAAGCAGCCCTGGAGCCACGATACATGACAAACACTCTGCCCACATCCAGATCTGCAACACTGACAGACGATAAAGGCAGAGGCGCTGACCACGACAGAGTTGACACGCGGGCCGGGGCGATGTTACAACACAGACTGTCTAAAATAAAATATGAGCTCTTTAAAGGAAGGTGAAACGAGGCAAAACTTGAGTGGGACCAAGAGCTGCTGTTGCACAAATGTGGAGGAAGTAAGAAAAAAAAAAAGTGAGGGGAGAACTTACTCACACCCACACACACACTGATATACTCATAGTGTTTGTGTGCGCTGCTCTAATAGTCTGTTTACATGAGAAACTCTTGTGCAGGAAATGCCACCCGTGCTCCCCCTTTTCCCTTGTCGTTTTCTTTTTTAAAAGGTGAGCTGAGTCCTGCTGCACAGCCTGGAAGACGGTTCTAATACTCAAACTTCTTATAAAAGTACAACAGACGAACATTTTACACAGGCACAAACGTCCTATAAAAATCTGGAAATAAACGATACCTCTCATTTCAAAGTGACCAGGCTTTTCTCAAATTACATGTGTCAGTTTCTTCTTTTTTTTTCCCACAGAAAAATAACACCTTGGTGAGAATGTTTGAAAGCCCACATAGCCCACTGTGCATTGACATTTACCTTCATTACCTTAATGAATAACAACAGGTTAGCATGCAGGGCTTTTAACACTGTCAGGGATTTAGTATAAATGTCCTTCCTCATCGTTCCAGCATTAGGCAGCTTTTGGCAGCTATAAAAGAAACCAAGAAGGCTTTCCAAAATATGCTAATGCTTGTACTAGATAAAACATGCACATATAAACACGACAGAACAAGACTTAATACAGTCTTAATACAGACTACAAGGCAACTTTAAAAAGATCTTTGGAGTAGCATATACAGTATACAGTAGGTGTTTTAGCAGACATGTATTAGGCTAAGCTTCAGTTCCATTTGTGGAAATTAAAAGGCGCAGAGCAGATGGAAAATTGATCCTTTTCCCTTCTAGATAAGACTGAAAGCCACATTTAAGAAGGAGTAGAGCTAATGAATTCCTGACTGTTTCCAAAATGGCTTTTATTGGCAAGACAAAGAATGTTTCCTATAAATCTTAATACCTAAATGCATCTTTTAAGAACTGACATTTCAGGCAGTAAATGAGGTCCTGATGGACATATCTCTTATAAATCCTATGTAAGATGTCCAGCTCCATGACTGTAAGAGCTTTCTCCCTCCACGCAGCTGAGCTCTAAGTCCTTCTGTTCATGCCAGCAATGTTTTTCCTAGTCTCATAAAGAGTGTGTTATGGATACAGCAGCAGTACTGTTACAACAATGTTTAACAATTTCTGCCCTGGCTAATATTTCAGTTAGTGTGTGTGTGTGTGTATGTGAGTGTGTGAGTGTCTATGAGTCACCTGGTGGATATTAATTCAGAACTGACTGCCTCACAGTCACAGACTGAGGCTACCATGTGAGAGAAACTTCCTTCCTGTTAGTATAATTGTCTGTCTTGTTTGTGAATTTGTTTTCTGTATTTCAGACACTAAAAAACAACTTTTGCTATCTACAGTTCAATATGTGGTATTTTTGTACAAAGAAACACTGGATAATGTTGCCTCTATGGACACTCACCTGAACAATCTCCAGCATCTCAGCTTTACTGATGTACCCATTTCCGTCCAGGTCGTACATACTGAAGGCCCATTTCAGCTTCTGCTCCAGCTTGCCACGCGACGTCACGCTTAGAGCGATGATAAACTCCCGGAAGTCTATTGTCCCGTCACCGTTAGCATCAAACGTGCGAAAGACGTGCTCTGCGAACTTTGACGCATCTCCGTAGGGGAAGAAATTACCGTAGATCTTCTTGAACTCCTCCATGGAGAGGTTCCCGCTGGGGCAGTCCCTCAGGAAGCCCTTGTACCACTCCTGGATCTCATGTTCGGTGAAGTCGGTGCTCTCCAGGAGGTCCTGCATCACCTCAGGACGGAGCTTGCTGTTCTGCTTGCCCATGTCGGTCGGTCGGTCCTGTCAATCACTCGGCTCACAGCTGGGAAAGAGAGAGAGGTGAGAAGGTTTGGTTTTAGGATGGGATAAACATCAACAGACAATTTAAAGTGCAGTTCACTTGATTTCTTGGCTGAAGGGCAGAGATGACATTCATAAATACTGAAGATGTTGATAAGAAGTTCTTATAATGTGTCCTGTTTTTTCACCATGTATTTAAAGCTCATATTGCTGGAATAACGGTGTGCATTACTGTGCTCAGAATTAATAATCAGTACATTTAAATGTGTCTTTTTTCTCCTGTTAGAACTCATGGGTCCTTTGAAAAAAGCCTTTGAGTTCTAATATGTGGATGGAATTCTACTTTACTTTGAGAAGGGAGTTCAGTAATTGGTTTCACTTTCGGGTGCTGGTTTTGAGGCCTGAATCATTAATCCTGTATGTATCAGCTAAATAATCACCAGATAAAGCTGAGGACACGGCAGCTGTGTCCTCAAGTGGCTTTACGGAGGCATGAACTGAAAATGTAAGCAACCCTTTTTTGCAAACTTTAAATTTATCAAGACCAAAAAACACACCTATTTTTTTTTTTTTTTTTTTACAAACTATTGGATTTTCCATGGAAAACAGCACTGTGTACTGAGTGTAAACACAGCACCATATGCCTAACATGGGTTTAATTAGTCTATAAAATCTTTACTCACACACACACACAAACTAAACTCAGCTTAGCTGCACTGGAAGGAAAAGGTGGTACAGTAAGATGATATTTAAAGTGAGCCACTCAACAAACATCATTCAGATTCATAACCTCTTGAGAAACAATTTAATTCTCTTCCTAGTGTTAGTGTTTGAGGTGTAGCTCTTTTCTGAACAGCATAAACTTTACAATCCCAGTTTATAGTGTTTGCAGTCAATTTAAATGTTCATGTAAATGAAGAGAAATATAAAATTTACTATAATTGAAACGATGATGAGTCATCATCTACACGCACTTGTACCAGAATAAATGCACATTTTATTACTTTCTGACAGTAAAAGTCATGGTGCTCATAAAAATGACTATTTGCTAGCTTGACTACTGAATGACTGGTGACTCAATGCCGATGATAATGGGATGACCTGGACCTGAAAGTCATAGAACACATCAATAGATAAGAAACTAATAAAGGTTTCATTGTTTTAGCAGGTTTATGACAGATAGTATTAAAATGGACAGGCACTATGAAGTGGTTTCATCAAATCATTATGACATAATAACTTCTTTTCAAATCCATGATTCTATAAGTAACAAGTAAAGTCTGATATTTAGCCAAAGTGCTCAATTTCACGTATATGAACAAAAATAACTTTCAATTTAGGTCACTTCTGCTGCAGTTTTCATTGCAAAAAATTTCTCCAATTTCAAAATGCCACTTTTCATGACAAAATCTTTGTTATCAAAGACAAACAGGGCAGAGCCAGTTATGACATTTGGCTATTATTTCAGACAGAACCAGTGAACAGCTGGTCATTGGGAAAAATGGTAGTGTGAAATAAATACTTTCGAAAAGCCTGAAACTACTACTACTACTACTACTACCAGCACTGCTACTACTTTAACTCTTTATTTAATTTATGTAAATAAAACAGGATAAAAAAATATTTATCAATACTGAGTTTCACTATGTCAGAATTAGAGTGCACATGATATATTGTCAGTATTTATTTGTATGCTTATTTATCTCATAATGTCTTATTTATCTATTTCATATTGGCCATTTTGGGTCTCCATAACTATTACCTCTCCGGAAACGAAAGAGGTAGCACATGCACTAAAAAGACAGACAGAAAGTTAGACAGAGAAATGATGACAGTGAGACACAAAATGTCAAGAGCTTCAGTGGAAGAGTTCTGAGTCTGTGTTTTATCTGTCCTTTTGGTGACACAAACAGGAAGTGCCTGCTCCTGGCCTCAGTGAGATTGGGCTCTCAATACAGTAACCATGCTCTCTTCGTGTGTGTGAGAATATACGTCCATATTTTATTAAATGATTAAAGCACATGCGGTAATGTCTTAAAATTCTTAATCTTGAATGTGTCTTGAATATGTAGGTTGTACGCATTTATGTCCAGTATGTATTTCACCCTGTGCAATGTGTTAGCCTCACCTTGGTCTTCACTCTGAAAAGTTTCAGGAAATGAGTCACTTGTGTTCTCAAAACCACCAACCAAGGCCTTTGAATACAGCTGTGCTATAAGAAACCATACAGTATGAAATGGCAAGCACACTGCTGTTTCTTTTCACATGCTTGGGAGCAGGTCATCTACAGTGTTTAGTTGACTCCTACTTGAGAGAAACGAGAAGAAATAGCGAGAGCTCAGACTTTCAACCTGCCAACATGGAGTCAAATCAGGACAGATACTGAAAAACAGATCACCTGCTGTCAAGGTTCATCCAAGGCTACCACTGAATAGAAATTCCCGAATGTAAGCAAGGATATTTGAGAAGTGATAACTTATCACTGTGTTGAATTATCTACTCTCAGAGCTGGTGATGGGAAACCTCATGCTCCAGCCGTGTCCTAACACACAGTAAAATAAGCAGTCAGGCGAAAAATGCTACAGAACGGCTTCTAGCTCTTTTTGGTAAATGATGATGAAAATGGCTCTGATGTCTGTGGGACACAATCGTAACCAAGGGGAGCAATCATTTGAGCATTACATGAATAAATGGAAGAATGATTTTTTGGTGGGGAATTATTTTTGACACTCTCCTTTGTTTACTTCGATCAGAGAATTTTGTTTGCACAGTCACACTGAGCACAGCAACATCCTGTGGAGAACAGGAATGTGTGGACCAAATTTCAATGCAATTCATGCCATAATTTGGAAAGCTTTTTTTAGGAGTGGACCAATTGCCATCCATAGAGCCATGCGGCTAACATAGCTAAAAAGCACAAACAATTTACAAACCTAAAAGTGGATGCAAAGGTTCTTTAGAATAGGAAACGTCAGACCTCTTCATCAAGTTCATTGGTGGCATTTTCAGATTCTGACATGAAATTTAATTAGTCCTTATCTACTCCTGGATGTCGAAGTCAAGACAGGCGGGAGCAGAAAAGCCGTGAATAAAGGGTTTCTATTTTCTGTTTAATAAGGAAAATAGATGCAAGAATATTTCCTTTCTTCACATTTTGTGAGTTGATCTTTTTAATTTATTATACTAAAAGAGCTAAGAGAACTTGTGAAATGTAGCAAACATAGATCTCCCAGCTGAAACTATACAATCAGACAGACATACAAAGCGGTAGTACAGGACAGGACGAGTCAGCGCAAATAGTACCATGATGTTTTTATTGTCCTCTGTCCTATAATAGCAGGTAAAACAGCAAAACTGAGAGTTTGGTTGAGAAAACTCTGACTTTATGCCAATTATTGCACTGACTGCTCTTTAAGGCGCTGCTACACCAACTGACCCTCAGAGTGATTATACTTCAGTCTGTCGGCGGGCTCTTCACTAATGGAATCCACAGCCATGACCCTGTCCACTGCTATAACAAACACACACACACACACACACACACACACACACACACATACACACACACACACACAGACAGAGACGGAGACAGTCTTTACTTATGTCACTTTTGGGGAATTTACATAGACATATATTCATTTCTTGGAGATGAACCTGAAGGACTACCTGACCTTAACCTTACCTTAACCTTAACTATTGACCTACAAATCACAGGTGCACACACGCACGCACACACACACACACACACACACACACTTTCTTAATTACTGCCCCACTGTGCCCTATCACCTGTTATGATACACTCTATTCCCGGTCTGTACATATGCGTTTGTGCACACACAGACACACACACAACCATAGCAATGAAAGCACTGTGATGCAGCTGATGACAGGCTCAGCCAACTGTGGATGCTGCTGGCAACCCAGTGTGGTGATTTTATTTTAGCTGTGCTTCTGTATGGGTGTGTGTTTGTGTGTTGATACCTGTATTCTTGTTAAAGTCAGTCGGAAAATTAGACATTAAAAAGAGAATTTTATTGTATGATTAGCTTTTGGCTTTAAATTTAGACAAGACAAGGTGAGGAGATAAATGTAGTCAAAGGCACAAGCATGGACAGATATAAAGATGTGTGTGTGAGTTGAAAAGAGAACAAGAGCCTGCCTATGTACTGTATATTTGAGATTGACAGTAGCTGACATTAAAACATGTAGGCACTGGTGAGTGACAGAAAACGTTTTTGTGCCTCTCAAGGCTGCTGCATGTGTGCTGCTCAGAATGTCAGATAGTGTTGGAAAGCTGCCTTCTCACAGTTGGGCTGGGGGTGGTATACCTAAACATTTTTGGAATTTTCCAAAAACGGGCAATCTGACAGTCTCAGCTCACTTGCCACATCAACAAGGCCAGGGATAATAGGAGTGTCAATTGGTTCACAAATTCAATTCTGTTTCTTCACACAGAGACTTTGACCACCACATCAATCACTTTTATCCACATTTGTTAGGTCCTGTGTAGGAGGAGATGAAGTAGTCACCGGAGGTGCTACAAAGGAGAAAAATCAAGACACACCAAGGTTTCAATCTATTAGATAAAAGGTAAGAAAAAGTAAAGTCAGTATGGAGCAACAAAGGCTCCTATCTGACAACCAACAAGAACAGTTACGATTCACTTTCACTGTCAGCTGCTCATTTAAGGCTGCACCACCTAAAATTTCTGATGTAGTTAAGAAAAGGAAAGGGAACACGTCTATTTGAAGCAGACAGCAGCTTCCACTGCTCCTGTCTCTCAGTCACATTTCCTCTCTTGAAGCCAGCTGTAGAACCATTTGGACTGAAGTCACTCCAACCAAATGGATTTATCATTCAAATAGAGCATGTGGACAGAAGAGGACGGTGATTCAGATTCAAACAGACCCCGGGCAGAGCTGGCTCCATGGCTCGGATTCACATTCAGATTATAACAACCTCACCACTTAACACACACACGCTCACCAGTTAAGCTGCGGATATTTTCCGGCCACTTCCTCTGAGGACAAAACGATTTCTATGTAAAATACAAAGCCTCTTCATGATGAAAGGCTGTGAAGACATTGGCTGTGTTAGTGCTGTGTGAATACATTTATGAGATGGCTCTCATGCAGGAGAGGAAGACAGAAAGAGACAATATGTATATTACATACATCTCCATTTTAACGGTTTCAACATACCTACACCTTGTTTTTTATTCTCTCCAATACATTTTTTCTTTTCCCATCTTCATACTCTTCAGCTGTCCTTAATCAATCCCACTTCCCACTTAATGAATCTTTCCGATTCTACTATCTCATTCATAAACCCTGCCGTCTTTCTCTTCCACCTTTCCTGTACCTTATTTCCATATATTTCATCCCCAGTTTTATTTCATCCTACACATGAACAACTCGCTCTCTTATGAAGCAATTTCCCTGCAGTTACCATAGTAACATTCAGCAAAATCCCACAGCCATTGATGAGCTGTCTGGCTGAGTGCGCTGCATACACATATGCATGGATACACACACTACTCACAGTCAAATACACAGAATCAGTGACTCGAGTGTGTGTGTATGTGTGTGTGTGTGTGTAGGTGTATAGGTGGCTGTGTGGGTGAAGGTATGTGAGGTGAGTAGCAAGAAGCCAACTGTAATCAACATTACAGCAGTCTACTCTGCACGAACCTTTCATTTGAAGCAGCTGCTCCACGCCATTCAGTTTACCTCCATAAATTATAATCATTAGTATATTAACCACAACTGAACTACACCATTGCCATACATCTATATTTGGGAGCATTTCATCATCAACATCTTTACCATAATAATAACATTTGCTCAATGAAAATGAACCACTCTGCTCTCTTTCACTAAGAAGCATGCAATGGATCACTGGCTGTCCTGAAACAAACTGTACAAATATTACAAATAAAAACACCCCGCAACAGCACAACTAATGAGCAAACTACTCCTATTATGCTCCATTTAGCCTCTGCAACTCCCTTTTCCCAAGCCTGTGGCACCAGCTGTTGCAGTGGGTGAAAAGGGTTTAAGGCCCATCTGCAGCAGATTCCTATGGAGAAGGAATCTAAGATGGAGAGGACTAGTCGAAGGATTGCGTGGATGTTCAGATTGAAGTGTAAACAATCCAGTGAACTAAGAAAACTAAGGAAACTGCCATCTCCAATACTGACAGCTTTATACCCACCTCAGAACAAACAACAGCTGTCTCATAATTCAGAGGCTGAAGTCTTTGAACTTTTTAGAACAAATATGGCATGTGACCTGTTCAGAGGTTCTTCTCAAAGGCTCCATTTCTCTAAATGCAGCTGAGAAGTCCAGCTTCGTCACAGTTACTAAAAAAAGGAAGTTATATGGATATATCCACCTTTGGCCTGATGAAATATTTTCTTCCATCATGTGGAATAAACTGAAATTCAGTTTCAGTCTTACATTTCGACCATGTGAACATCCAGACTATAAACAGAAAAATTAGATTTATGAGCTAATCAAGGCTGTCCCATGTACCTTTGTGTTGTAAATCCTCTTGATGATCCATCCCCTTTATTGAGAGATAGCAGTATTCAATCAGAGCCCACTTATCATTTATTCATATTTTTTAAAGGCTTAATCATTCAAATTAATCAGTGACCCAATGGCAGTAATAATAGTCTCCCTACTGGCCTTGTGTAACATTCAATAATACTGAAGGATGTTTCAAACAATTCCTCTCATTCTCTCTGGAGTAACACTGGAGCCCAGCACAGCAGCAGGTATATAGAAATGGGCCCTTGGTGGTGGCTGTACACAAGGACCCTGTCAATGACTTAACCCCATGTATCCCATCATGCTAATGCAGCTTCGAGGAAATAACTTGGTCTTAGTTGTATTCATAGAGCCCTCAGCAAAGAGATGTTTATTCCAGCTGAGCTCTGGTTTGCGGAAACTCTGGCATAACGTTCATGCTCTGTCTCATTCTCTATTAGATGGACACTCACATCAACAAATCATACAGTATACAGTACAGTATAGTACGCCGAACCAGTGCTGTGCCTTGTGATTTTGCTTGGATGTGTAGCAAGTCAACAGCAAACTAAATGTTATTTACTATATTGCAACAAGGTTTTAAATGTAAGTGTAAGTGGAGCACTTCACTTTGGGAACCTCCTGTTCATATCCTGAACTACTTTGCATAACAGCTAATTTATAACTTGGTGTGATTATGTTTTGCCTTGTAGTGCCTCAGCATCAAAATGTTGAGAGTCAATATATCCATACATGTGGCACTTATTAAACAGCAATTAACCTTTATTTGATTTGGTTCATATCTCTACTCACTGCAAATAGTTCTTAATGGAATTCCACATGGTGATGTTAAATTTGCAGTGGAATCTGGACCACAGCGGTGTGGGATAAAACCCCCAAATAATATGAGTGCTACCCACTAAAATGAACAGTCATGTGCAACCACAAAGACATAGTTTTGGTTTGTGGAGAGTAATTCAGAAAGAAAGACAGAGACATTTTTCCATGAAAAGGGAAGGGGGAGTTATCTTTTTTTTCTATTGAAAGAAACATCTGCACACTTGGTTTTTCTGAGTCCAGGGCAGCAGTTTGAGTCTCCACAACAATGGACAGCAGGAACAACAGAGATGGGAGTGGGGAGGTGAGACAGAGAAAGACACAAAAACAGAGATTAAAATAAGAAAGAACATTCTGATGAATGGATGGCGACTGTGTCTACATCCTACAGGGCCCTAAGTGACACACCTCTGTTCTGTCTTTTCCTGTCCCAGCAGGAAAACCCTAGGACAATTCAAGTCATTTAATAATAATTCATCACTCAAACCACAGTTTGTTTAACTAGGCTAATTAACCACCACCTTTTTTATGCCTTTTTACCATCACCATGTCATCTTACTGCAAGGGATTTTACCCATTAAAACTAAAAGTCTGCAGTGTGCCTTGGTTCCAAAGCAGCCTCCAAAAGGAGAAACCTTTTCCTCTCAAACTTCCTGACAATGCTCGGTCACTGGTAGATGAGGTGGGGAAACACACAGACAGGCACTGGCAGACAGCCAGGCAGTAGCTGGATAGAGGGTGACCCAAGAGTCGGGCAGATGAGCTTGCACTACTTGGACTGAAGCCAACCTTTCTAGGGTCTGACTCCTTTATCATTTGTAATAAAGCTGACCATAGTTGTGCAAGCTCTCTCCCATGAAATCAACACCAAACCTGAGACAGCAGACAAACAGTGTTTTAAAGTCTTGTGATTGATTGGGGTTGCTGGTTAGCCTGAAGCTGCCCACAGTCGATATTTTCAGCCCTTATACTTTTAAATGGCCTCCTTAGCCTTCATTAGGTTGCTATGGTAACAGACCTGATAGGAGGAGGAGGAGGAGGAGGAGGCAACCACACATTGTGCCTATTGATTCAGGAGAAAAAGAGTGAACCAGTGAGGAACACGAAGATGACACACATCCTCAAGTCAATTTCATAATCAACTTAAAGGTTATGTAATTTCATCTATGCAGCCATAGTGCAGAGACCTGTGGCCACTGCGCCTGTACAACTCTGTTATTATCCATGTTAGTGACATTAAACAAAGATTGCATAACATCTTTAATGTTTATTCTGACTTGCAAGCATGAGATGCATAAATGTGTACAGATTCTGGATAACAGTGGATTAGGCAACTTCTCAGCTGAGTCAGATTTGACAACTATTTTGGTGGACTGTTATGAGAATCAGCTCTGGTTGCATGCCTGCGTGGAATCTCTCTTCTTCTTCACTTCCTCTTTGTCCAACAGAAAAAGCACCCCTGCCTTGTACTCTGAGGTTGTGTCTAATTTGTTTGGCTCCCTGTCTGTGGTGCCCTGGTGGGAGCTCTGTCTGCCTGGCACTGGATCACTGAACCTGGTTAATTGGTTGGATGACTAACTCCTGGGTCCCAACAGGGGGAAACAGAATAGATGTCTGTCTGTGTGTTATTGCAGGAAGTTTGTCTGTTATTGTGTTTCTCTGATCTAGTCTGCGAACAGCTTTAGTATAAAGGGTAGGTATCCTGACTGATGCTAAAATTCACACACTTGACCATTTGCCTGAGTCTCTTCAGTCACTGTTGCCATTCTTTCACAGTATATATGTAGTTTTCAATGACAAATGGCAACGGTAAATTACCACTGTACATTCTTAGAAAGATACTTAGACACTTTAGACACAGGTAGATAAAAACATTTTCCATTTTCTTCAACTGGCGAGAGTCAATTTTCTCAGCTGAAATAACAACTGTCGCAGATTTTATTCCCTATAGCTTGGTAGCTAATTAAGCTGAACTTAGCCTCATGGGGGTTTGCTGGTTTATAAATGTCCCTAAATCAAATAGAACAGGACAGAGTCTCTAACGTTAGCCTACCAGCTTCCACAGAGTGGGTAAATATTACAAATGTGAAGTAAATATGAATCTCACACCCCAGGCAGAATGAAGAAAACAGATAAAGCAACTCAAAACATTTCTAACACTTTTAAATGTTTAATACACCAACTGCTGCCTGTTGTGGTAATGCTTTGTTCGTTCAAAGTGAATTTTTCATAAAACCGATGACTGATGATAGAAAAAAAAAAATAACTGCCTCCCACTCAATCACACCTGCTGGATACAAATTTCCATTAGCACTGTGAAAGATGAAGTGGGATGGCTGTAAAATGTGCCAAAGCTCATAAAAGATGTTTGCAGAGCAACTATAAGACCAGCTGGAGAATGTATGGTTGTTACAGAATGAGGGCAAGGTCTATCGTGTCCAACAGTGTATGCATTATGTGAGAGAGAGACAGAGAGAGAGAGCAGAGGGTGAAAAAATGAGAAAGGGGAAGAGAAAAAGCGACTTGGGCAGAGCCTGAGCCTGGAGATGGCTCTGATTGAAGAATGCCCCTGGGGATGCAACAAAGCTCACTCTGCTTCCTGTGGTCAAAGAAAAATATAGAAACAGGATATAACATCACGGAAAATAACAAATAGAGCGGAAGTTGCATCGCAGTGGAGGTCAAGGGTCAGGATGAACCCAGGGAACTGAGATGTGCTGAACAGTGAAAATGTTTCGGAGCTTTAAAATGACTGAGTATTTAAATTGGTAGGCAGTGTGAGTTGTTTCCTGTGTTGTACCAGGTAAAGTAAGAATCTGAAAGTATTGCATGCAAATATTATTAGTTTTCAAAATAGAACAGAGTCAGTGTTGCTGCTCCCATCAGAGCCTATTCCATACAACATTGATGTGATCTATAACCAAGTCTGTACACTCGTGTACAGTCAAGACACACACAGCTCAACAGTCGTAATGTTTGTCCCGGCCTCTAGTTGCCAATCACACTGTGTTTAGAGTATGTGTCACAAGTGCTGGTGACAGTGTTGTGAACACAAAACCAAATCTATGAACACTTATCACAAAGGTGTTGACCAAAAATTCAGTACCTGTTTTGTTAATTAGGTACTTAGCACTAGCTCATACAACTTATATGTAATAATGAATAATTCTTCATAATTGCAGAATTTCCTTTGCCTTTCATGACTCCATTTCCATTTTACCATCAACTTATTTTTATCAGGGTTCACTGGGAATCCTAACTTGCATAGTGAACCAGACTAATGGGAATATTCTACTGACAGCATCTTTATAGAGTTACACTGTAGGCCCTCAGCAGTTATTGAGATTTCCACTGTCATGATTTTACCACCGGCTAAATGCCCTTTAAGCTGTAACACACACACACACACACACACAAATGGCATGCTCACCCATTATTCAACAGTGTGACTTGGGAAACAGCCATTGTGAACTGCAGTAAGAGGTGAATATGTTTCCAATCATTAACCACAACTTTGCTCACAGACGCTGTATGGGTTTTTTTTTTTTTTTTTTTTTTTTTAATGTTTCTATTACATTATAATATACTGGAGTATTGCAAACTTGGTCTTTCTACACAAGTCCATGTTCAAGGCTTAAGGTTATTTATTCATTTGATAGACATTCTGGCTCAAAGCAACATACAAATAGGGTACAATTTGAGCCACGACAGATCAGCTTCTTAGAAAAAGGCTCCAGGTCTATATGTTCACTTACGATTTCGCTACCATTTCCACCAAAATAGCCATCTCCTTTATTGTCACATTGCAGGCAATGCTGCAAACCAATTCTCATGACTGCTTTATGGCAGCATTGGATTTACAGGACTTCTGCATAAATGTGATTAAGTACCTTGATTTGCCAGGTATTTTGGCTGAATTAAGCAAAAATGGACATCCCATCTGATTACTACAGTAATACATGGTTTCTGAGTTTTATCTGCAATTTAATATATAATGCATACACAAATACATGTACACACGCAGGTGTCAAGTCATGGGTTTAGGGACAGAACAGGCTGAGACAGGGCTGGACCCTTATACCGGTGCTGCTATCGAATGGTATTGAGTTAATTGTAGAATGACTGAAGACCCAAGAGAAAGTCTCAGTTATTGTGTAGATAACTAATCACAGACTATGAAAGCATCTTATAAACAATGGAGGAAAATCCCAACACAGCATTTGTCATATCTGCGCAAAAGATATTCAAAAGCAACATCAGTGAAACAGTAATCTGTGTGGGCTTACAGTATCTCTATCTGCGCAGAGAACAGCTGCCACAACAACACACAAGCCTGAACATAACAAGGGAGAACGGCTTCAGTATCTTCTCTCCACGATAGCATCTTCATTTCTGACAGCTCACAATAAATGCGCAGCCTCAGAAAGCTATTTCCAAGCAGATATTGCATTCAAGTGATTTTTAAGTGACAATTCAGTGATAGCGCTCTCCTCCTTTCGCCTCACATACCCCAGCAGAGAATGCATCCTGGCTGCCAAAGATCCCTGCAAGCACCGAGGAATTCTAAGTAGTTGTGTATCTGAGATCCATCACCTCAGAGCCGCCGCACTGTCACTTGCAACACTCCCTTTGGGAAATAATTCACATGCTATATTGTGAATAATTCAATATCTTCCATACTGGCTGAGAGCTGCCGCTATACTCCATGTGAAAGGTAGAAAAACAGCTAGATTCAATATAATGTCGACAGTAAGTACACATCATTTTTTCATTGTAAAAAAATTAAAATTCTTTTAAAACACATTTCATCATTTAGTTTGTCTTCTCCTTACTGATGCAAAGAAAATTTTACTTAATGGAAATAAATGCTAATTTTGCTCAACTATTAATTTTATAGTAACTATTCTAAAAGAAGATCTAATTTGATACTGAATTAAGTCCGGAGGAGTGAATTGTTGAATTATTAAAGCCCTAATCTATGATACGAGTGCAGTGACCCAGCACCAAATGTTCCTTCATAAAGTCTTCATGATCTACATCTCGGTGTGGACACTGAACACGGACTGAGCCTCTACAAGCATTAGAACACATCCAGGGCCAGTGAGTGCATATACTAAATTCAGCCTTGAAGAGATTGCTTTGCTAAAAGATTCTTTAACTCAGAACAACAAGTTTGACCAAAACACAAAAAGATGAAAACATGCAGATTATTTCTGCAAAAATTTGAAACCTTGCTTAACCTTTGCAACAACACAATGCACATAGTTCAAATTATCATCTCTATGGAACTTTCAAAACCATAAAATCTTTCCTGATAGTATTATGAATTACTGCATAAGCCTTCAAACTCATGGATGTATGACTCAAATTGTACTTAAAGCATCATATTTCATCTTCTCACTGGCACCTGGAGCCACACACCACACCGACGCAACCGCTTGCATTTCTTAACGCATAGCTGTTTCTGAATGCCCACTGAGCAACCTCTAATAAAAGCCATTAAATTTGAACAGATCAGTACAACAGTTGTTTCACTGAACACTACAAAGCATAGTGTTTTTGACAAATAGATTTATGATACAAATTTCAAATCAAATTTGGGCAACAATAATCTAAATAGCTACATATCTGCACAGCACTGCTGTAATGGACAACACTGACATTAGATGTCTTCCTGCTTCCTCTCAAACATTTAGATAAGTGTGCTAATGTTCTCCTGTTCCCAAAACACATTAACAACCACTAAAATATCTGATGTGTAGTGATAATATCCTTTCTCTCTCACTAACAAACGACATAAACTGTAGAGACACAACAACAAAAGAAAGTTGCACCACATGGCTGATTTTCTCCTTTGTTCCTTGACAACAAAGCTTATTTATTTAATTTCAAATGTCCAACAACATTATCACAAGTGAGTGAACTACAATTATCAAATGTCTGGCCATGGCTGCAGTTTTGCTGGCGCCATGGCAAAAAAAAAGATGCAGTGGCAGTTTCATTTCTGGCTCCATGCTTCGTTGCATGAGAAATAAATCTCAGTGAGAAGCAACACACATATACATTTATAGCACCGATAAAAAGCAGCTAACCACACATTCAACTGAATTCGGGTCACAAAAGGTCACAAAAGAAAGAAGAAAGAAAGAAAAGAAGAAAGAAAGAAATACAGAATAGTTTCACATAAAGAGCCAAATAACCAACATGACCAAACCCTCTACACAGAGTGCAACAATCCCACCAAATAAAGACAATTAATAAACGAAGCACACTCTTTCTGTTACATTACTATACACACTAATAATGATAGCCCGTTGATTCACAAACTGTGAGTAGTAATGTGTGGTGCAGTGAAACTGATTATGTAAAGACAGAAAAATTCTCAGCAATGAGAGCAGGGGAGTTCCCTCATTGCAGCGTAAAGTACCACCAAAAAGTAAACTCTAGAAAGCGACAGCTCACAGAAAAAGAACTCCTTCTTTTGTCTCTTGTGTCCAGCGTGACACGACAGTGTATGTGAATTCCTCTCTGTGGCTAAAAATAGAACATCTGTTTCCCATAGTTCCCCTAAACCAATGCATGAGAGCATATAGACCAAGGTTATCCTTTAAAAATGATCTACGTCATCCTATGTGGGAGCCTTTAGCTGGGGGCAATCTCTCAGCATTCTGCACCCCACTGCGGCTGGATTTCAGTTAAGTGACCTGTGACCCCTTTATAAAGAAGCCTGAAGAATGAAAAGAGCATGGCTGACCAGCTGTCCCTCCACCCTCCACCACTACCATGTGTCTCTCTGCAAGCTCCCATTCAACTTGCACGTCACAGAGATGAATGCTTTCACAGGGGATTGGGAGTGAACTTGTTTATATGGAGCTGCTCTGGGATACACTTGTTTAACTTATTGATATTCCTATTCTCTCATGTCCACTGTATTCAGCCTGAACAACTGAAACACTCATCTCTTGGTTAAATATAACCCAACAGAAAAAGCCAAAACACAGCTTCCAAAACCCATTTGCTTTTCTGCACACCTTCTGCATGAACTCAACACAAAAAGACTCCTTTTCTAATATCCAGACAAGACTGTAGAGCACTGCAGATTCAATGAGCCTATTAGAATGTCTAACGTCAAATTTCTAAATGTAGTATTGTAAAAATAAATACCCTTTATATCACAGACAAATAAATAAAAGCACATTTTATGCATGCAAACTATGGGTACTTATTCTACTCTAAATGCATGTAAAAACATGCTTATGATGAAATTAAGTGTGAAGTTTCTATGAATATGAAAGAGAACAAGTTCTGGAAAAACTGAAATGAAACTCATACTTGATGGGTTTGAAATGTCAAGTAAAGAGAAGAAGAACGGGTGCGGTTCACATTCTCAAAAAAATGTAACTACACGACTGGTCAGCTTGAACTGCTTTGTGTTTTATCCCATGCTTCCACTGCACGTAATCTTTGCTGACAGTGAGGATGACGTGGTGCAGGTTGAAGACAGGCATGTTTTACTTTATAGACAGAGAAGACAAAATGTGCATTTTATACTGTATACAATAAAAACAAAACACAATGTCTAATGATTGCATGGCACACTTGTACAAAGTGGTGGTGCTAAGGCAGTCAATGAGAACTATAAACTTTAACCACCACAACCACGGCAGAGAAGCGTATTTGTGCTTTCAGCGTCAGTTGCCTCCTTCTTTATGGTGAGAGCAGATAAAGTAGTGAACTATGTCATGGACACCTATAGTGACCAATACTTCCTCACTTCAGTCAAATATGTGTTTCAACACCACCTCTTTCAGTGAAGCTGAGAACTTATACTGCACATACTGTAATTTCACAGTGTCATTGTGGAATGCACATTACTGCAAAACTGCACAGGAGTTTTTCAAACCCTGTATGTCAAGTGTCTTTTGTCAGACTGTGACGTCCAACTCACCCGGTGAAGTTTGTGCTCCCCATTTGTGACCACGAGCTCTAACATGAATGGTGCTCACGTTGAGTGTTTATGTGAGAGGCCCCACATTTTAAAACCTTTTCCACTTCTTATTTAAACCACATGCTAGACAAAAATGCTACTATAAAACTGTATTTTCACTCTATTAAACAAACTCTGTGGTATTTTTGACCACTAGTGGTACTCTGGAATGTTAGTTTGATGAGCAGGTGCCTTTATGGTTTCTATCTTCCGTTCTGTCATACGCATTTCTGTGGATGAAAAAAATTAAAACATTTTGAGGTAAACTTTAGGATAAGAGCCAGTTGCTGGGACCATGATACACACGCACACCATAAGGTGGGAATGTCAGTAGTTTTCTAAAGCATATGCCCTTAATAATTCTCACAGGTACTATAATGAATTAAAGGGCTGTTAGACATCTTAAACATACAGAATCAACATCTTTATCTGAATGGTAACAGTTATACATCAGAGGCAGAGCTCTGCCCTCCTTAATACAGTCTGCTGGTTTTCAAAATGCTCCACCACTTAGAGCTGCCATTATTTAACACCTGATAAAAGACAGAGAGGAATCCAGAAAGAAAGAAATGATCTAACTGCCTCCCCAAGCGTCTGTCTATTCTCTTATCTCTGAGTGTCTTTCTCACTTAATCTCTTTCTTTCTATTTGTCTCGGATTCTGCCTCCATCTCTGGCTCTGGTCATAAATCAACAGTTACATAAACTGCCTTCAAGTTAGTTTCCACCACGGTTACATGAGACTCCCTTAAGTACAAAGCAGGATGTTATAGAAGCCTGGTTCATAAAGTTCAGCAAAGTTTCGCGTGTAGCAGAATTAAACTGTTTTCTCCTGTTTTTTTTAAACGGATGTGGGCATAAATACATCAGATACAAATACAACTGTGTCTGTGTACCAGCATGTGTGGGCTCTGTTGCAGAAGAACACAAGGCAGGAGTCATGTTTCTACGATATAACTATCTTAAATCAATTTAGACATTTACGCTCACAGGCAGAAATCGTCTGCATTCATATGCACAGAAGAGACAAACACTCAGTTTTATGGATGTAAGTAACTTTCACCCACCTCCAACCACACAGACACATACTGCTCAATTACACCCAAGTGGTGTGAATGATATCTGCAGAGTTCTGATGGTAGTAACTTTAGAGCAGACGAAAAACATTGGCAGTCTTGGAACTAATCACCCTCAACAGACGACAATGAACGATTATGTAATTCTCTAACATTGTACTCTCTGCTGTCGGTGATTTTCAGTTCGCCTGAAAATTCTGGCGCATGCTTCACCTACATATTGTATGTGTAAATCCAAAAACTGATTCTATGTCTGTCATGTCGAGAGAGAGAGAGAGAGAGAGAGAGAGAGAGAGCGAAGGAACCACTCATGTTGTGATTATATAGTGTATGTCTTATCCATTAATGGATTCAGTTAACCACTGTTTTTCATGTGATCTATTTAAATACAATCACTGAAATTGAGTGGAATAGGCAAAGCAATGGTGGATTTGTCTTTATTTTATAATGGATGTCTTACAGTGAATGCACCTGCATCCTTGCCAAATGTAGGTGGGTTTCCATCTATTATACATATTTTCAAAAACAGAGTGAAAACTGCAACACAGTGCAACAGAGACAGACTGAGCAAAAACATCATCAAGATGAAAAATGTAAGAAAAATCATCAAATCTGAATGTCCTCTTCTTCCACATTGGAGTAATGGCACCTGACCAGTGCATTAGCACCACCTGTTTATCTCAATGAGACAATAATATTTGCATAACAGTAGAGGATGGAAACAAGCACAAATTCCATCTTCTTTTGCATATTTTCTAAATATTCAGTTGAACTTTGCTCTCTAATAGGATGGCTAATGTCAATGTTTTCCTTCCCTTTATGTTGTCTCAGTTTTTATGCAAGAAGATGTAAGATATCGCTAAGACTGATAACCGAGGCTTCAAGAAGCTGTATGTGCTTCACGACAATAGGCTTGGTCAGTGAAAAGCTTTAACTCATGTTTTATGTTGGCTTTAACAAAAATTGCAGCTGCAAATAAGTACTTCTCTCAGGGTGGATCAGACTAATTGTTTTGAGGATATAAATGAGCTCAACCCTGCATTATTATGGCATCAATCCCAGCCATGTGTACTACAGAGGTGTGAAATGATTTAATGTCGAAAAAAAAAATATATACAAAAAATCAGAAAAGCCGTTATGCCACCTTTAGACAGAGCATCTGACCCAGAGATAAGGCCACCTCCAGAGAGAAAAGGCTGGAGAGAAGCCCGACATGACCTGTGTGGTCTGTGTAAATGAAAGCCAGAGATCAAAATGAGTAAGTACCATGGTAACCATCTCGCCCCCCTCAGTCATCTCATTACCTCTGTTTTAATGTGCGTGAGTGTGTGTTGTGCACTTAGTGTGAAATGAAAGAGTGAGTTTGAAGTGTTAAATAACAACTCACACAACAGATTTCAGTAATCTGTTCAATGCTCAGACCTAACATTACAGTGTGTGTGAGTGTGACACCTCAACTCAGGGCTTTCACCCAGGTTAACTTTTGAACTTCTTCTAAGTGTGAAGAAGGCTTTGCACACAGGGTTGGCATCCCACATGAAAATTCCTCTAAATAAGCTTGACATTTTGACATAAAAAAAAAGCATGCCATCATGTCAATGCAGCACTGAGATAAAAGCTAAGATGCCATACATGATCATCTATAGCTGCCACCTGCTTCACTTCATGAATTCAGTTTCCAAAGCTGCTTCACTTCTAAGTTTTCACCATGCAAAATTACAATATTATGAAACACTTGTACTCGCTTCAGCTGTATTATATTTGGCCACCTCCTGCACACACACATACATCAAGAGAATTATCCACCGCTGCAGGATGTCAGATAAAGCTACTGGCTGTATGCTCGAGGTGTGTGTGGCAGTGCCTCTTTCTTCAGGGCAAATGCAAATACACACACACAAAAAATACACAAACACAAAAATGAGATAACTTGCTGGTGCACAAACACAAAGGATTACTTTGTTAGACAGACATGAAGACAAACATCACATTACCTTTCTGTCTCTGAACTCAAAATGGCCTCTTGTGGTATTCATGCAGCTCATTTAACAACAGGAAGACACTTCTGAATGATTTACCCTCAGGCTTACAGAACATTTGGAACTGCTTTACACAAACAATAGACACTGGAGGAAGACTCATTTATGCTTTTAACTGTACCGTGCGCAAAGGACCTTAAAAAGTGTTTCAAAATTTTTATTACTTTTAGTCTGCTTCTGAGATCACTCCTTAAAGTCTGCTCTATATTTGCCTTGTCCTTATCTAACCTAATGCTATTCACAGACAAAAAAAAAAAAACTTGTGTTCAATTGGGTCATTTAAGGTATTATGTCACAACAACCTTTCTCCAAAAACCAAACCGTAAATCGGTCTTAATCTCCTGTACACTGCTGAGCATTTAATTGGAGGAGCTGGTAGATATCTGACTTGGATACTTCAGACAGTGACAAAGACCTGTTACATGCTCTTGGCTGATCTCCACTTCATTAAGTTGGAAGAGGGAGGCACTGCCGGGGAGGGAATGAGAAGAGGAGATAAAGTCTCCCGGCAGAAGAGTTCTAGGGAAGTAGGGAGAGAAGGAGGAGAGAGCGAGAAAGCGTGGAGTATTGTAGGGAGATCCAGACCACTTGTTATGCACATTTCCCTTTCTTTCCACCCTATTTGGGCTAAATGTGGGCTGGCATGCTTTTGTTTGAAGCACGCAGGGAGGTGGGGGTGTGTGTGCAGGGAGATGGGGGTTCTCAAGCCAGACACTTGTCAAGAAAATTCCTGCATTGAAAAAAAACAACAACAACCCCTCATCTCACCCCATCATTGAATTTCATCATAAAAACAAACGATCACAGCTGACCTTGAGACTAAGAGAGTTGCATTTTTGCAGCGCATACCTCTGAGGCTTTCCCATCCACACTGAGGGGGGCAGGTGGCAGCTGCTCTGCCCCCTCTGTGCCTCTGACTCTCTGGCAGACAGAGCCGGCAGCTCCAGCCCACACTACTGCCTCTAACATTAGCAACGCTCTGGGAGGAAAGTCCATGTGGAGCTGCCCATCACTTCCAGCTACGCACAATATCAGACACTCAGTCCCTGTAATGATTACACTCTCCTCCTCTCTCTCGTCTATCATGCACTCACTTGCTGCAGGGGGTGAAACAGAACTGGTGCTTGCTGAGGAAGAAAGCAACTTGTCTTGAAGATCACACCCTGATCAGGGATTTCCCTCAGCTATCGCACTACATTTCTTTGACTCTGAAGTCTAGCAAAATGATTAAAGGGTGGTAAAAAGAGTTTCCCAACACACACAGAGCCTCATTCACTCTCTGTCAGGAATTTCTGCTAAAAGACAACTTCCCTTCTGCACAAGTATGCCACTCAATAACTGAGAGCTCTCCTTTATCCAGCTGTAACTTGCTGCACACCCCTCTGAAAGCAACCACTAGCTGCAAAAGCACACAATACACACACAAAGAGAAAACACAGGAAGCTTACCTCACTTTGTAGCAATGTACAAGCCGTTCAGCAGTCCATCACCCGGCACTTTCTCTCTAGACTAAGTTTGTGGAAGCAGCAGCAGCAGCAGCAGCAGGAGGAGCAGAAGAAGCAACAGGCGAGAATCAAGGAGAGCACCAGAAAGAAACAAAGATGAGAGGAAGAGAGAGCGGGAAAGAACAGCAGAGAGGGGGGAAAGGAGAAGACGGACTGAGTGGCTGAGTGACTGAGACAGAGCTAACGGTGACTGACAGACTCCCAGAGACTCCCAGTCTGAGCAGGAGGTTTGTTAAAAGCCCACAAACTAATTCGTTCCTCTGCCTGCCTGCCTCTCCGGCTTGACGTCAGTGTGGTCACATGACCTCGCTCTGGTGTGGAGGGGAAATGAAAGGGGAGGGGAAACAGAGAGAGAGAGAGAGACAGGGGGGGAGAGAGAGAGAGAGAGAGAGAGAGAGAGAGAGAGAGAGAGAGAGAGACGGAGAAGCCTGCGTTGCCGTGGGAACAGGCACACTACACCGCAATGATTTCAATAGGTCATCTGACACACACACATGCACAAACAGACACACGCACACAGATTCTTACACACACAGAAGCTGGTTAAAGACAAATTCCATGCTGCTCAGACAGACCGATATGAGAAGGTGGAGAGTGAAGGAGCTAAAGAGAGAAAAAGGAGAAATAAAAATAAAAACTGATATAAAGTGGTTCCTTTTCCTCCTTTTCTCAGAAACAAATGCTGCAAGCAAAAAAAAAGGAATGTGCACTGGACAAGCTACACTTCTGATCTTGTGCCTAAACTACTTGAACCAAAATAAGCAGCATGTTCTGCTCTTTAAACCAAGTTTGCTTTTACTACATCATATGACCTTTATAAGGAGCCATCACGTATAGAAAGGGGCAACTTTTCTTTTCTTAACCGATTAGATAAAGGTTCTTTAAGTAAGAAAAGTGTGCATGCCATGATTTCTACGATTTCATTCTAAAAATAGAAGAGCTACTGTTGATCACAAACAAATTAAAACACAACTTCAGTTATTAGAAACAGACCTTCTATCTATGATCTCTAAAGCGCCTCCATTTTTTTTTTTTAGCACTCTAGCGATTCATTCAACACATAACTAATAAAAGAAGTATATCTGTACAATGGGAGAAGAAATGAGAAGAAACTAAATAACTTTCATTACTTTAGGGAGGTGGGGAATACAGTAGCTGCAGTTTCAACTGTGTTTTTATTTTATTAAATACTGCTGTGATACAAGGTGAGGAAGCACACCTCAACAAAAATCTCAGATTTCAAAAGCCAATCAACAACAATAACAAGACAACCAACAGTGGTGACAATTGACAGTAGACATATGGGTATTACTTTCAGGTGTTCAGTGTTTGGCAGGAAGATGTCAGAAACTTCTCTTTTCATACAATAACTTCTACTCAAATACACTTGAGGCTGCAAGACAATTAGTCTGTCTGTTCAAAGCAAGCAAAATCCACATACCAGCACTTCTAATTAACATGCTAGAATTAGGAGGGACAAAGCAACCTCCATGTGATAAGACTCTAGTCTTGTCCAGTCACTGCTCTGAGACATATACTTGTCCAGCACATAACTACAACACGATGCTTTTACTCTGTGGTTTTAGTACGGATTAAACAAACAAGATATCACGTGTTAATTAGCCAGTTTTAGAGATGCTGGCAGGCAGATTTTAATACCTTTGTGCAAAGCTAAGCTAATGGGCTGCCGGCGGTAGACGTATTTACCAAAATGTCAAACTCCATATTTCTTTTTAACAATGATGGCTAAGTTCTAGTTTATATTATTCCAGTTTGAATACATCTATTATACTACGTTCTACTTAAAATGCAATATAACAAAAATACTGATCATCTACATCATATGGTCAAACTGTGTCATCAGATTCTTCTGCAACTAAGACATTTGTGCACAAGGAGAAAACCTACAGCATGTTTATTTATGGGGTATTTACATCAGATTACCTGAAGGGCTGTCAGAAAAGTTTTTCTTGAAGCAAGAAAACTGTATCCAATTAACACTACTGACATTGTTCTGATTAGTTGTGTAGCTTAAAACTTGTAAAACATGTTTTTTGTGTTTTATATATATATATATATTTTTTTAAGTATTAGGTGATCTTGGGGCATCCATGTGTGCATTTACACACAGCAGCTCTCTGTGTTCAGAATATAACAGTTTCACATACTTGTCTGCTGAAGTGTCAACATTCCTCCACTTCCAAAAAGTGCTGTGCATTGTGTAAAGTTTATCTGGAGCAGGGCTTGAGGATCAGACAAAGACCGAGGGTGTGCAGTGTGGGAAGAAAAACTATTCCAGGGCCAACCAACTCCTTATCCCATCCTCCACTCACCCAAGCTGTGAGTATGAACAGCTTTGCTGATTACATACATCTGAATAGCATCTACTGGCCTGTTGAATGGAGCGCAGTGGGGCCCAGATTAGGGTGGGGTAGTGTGGAGGGTGGGGTTAGGTCAGCCAAGTGAAAACCACCCCCCACTGGACTACTGTGAGTAAGGGTATGTATGGCTGAGTGAGAGGCACATGGACAGAGACACAAGATGAAATGAGTGCAGGGAAAAGTAATTTAATAAAGCCGGCAGCGAGAATAAATTTGACTGTAAAGATCCTGCTGGGGAGTGAAACAGACACAAGAGTATAAGGCATTAGGATAAAGAACAGCAAAGCACAAAGAGAACAGATGATATAAGAAAGTGAAATGAGAGTCTGACTGTGGGTAAATTGGCTCAGGGATAAATTATTCAGACCAAAGCCTTAAGTCCTGTGATTAGTGGGCTGATGGTGATGCCTTAAGGTGAATACACAGTCTTTCAGAATAAGCTTGGCTGAAGCATCGTCCATCATGTTGAAAAAGCCAGGTGGTATAAACTGTTTTATATGGACTGCCTTTGAAGGTGGAATGAGACAATGGTCATCATAGTGCAGGGTTGGGAAATGACAAAGGGGAAAGTATCTGTTAGTACAAAAGACAAAGACAAAAGTAATAAATAATGCAATCATGCATTGCATTTACAGGTAACACCTGTTCACTGCACTTCATGTTTCACATTTTCAACCCCACACGTACCTGGCTAACTGTCCACCGTGGAAAGTGGGCATGACTGTGAGATTTTCAATTTCAAAAAGTCACAAAGATTTGGTACAGCAGACCACGTTATGTGACCTTTTCAAAGGGTCTTTTCACTGCTTTTAGACCCTCTGAACAGCACTTCTGTAGAGGCATTTAACCAGCGTATGTGTGTGTGTGTGTGTGTGTGTGTGTTAGGATGTAGGGTGGGTAACTAGCACTAGAGGGAATTCCTTCCTCCTGAAGACTCAGGAAGCAACAGTATGGGCGGAAGAGAAAACAAATTCTCTTTCCAAGGCAAACCCTTCAGAAGTTGTTCCTGTGGAAAAGGAAACACTCCCCACACTGTGTCACTGTTAGAAACTCACTTCTAAATAAGTCCCATTATTGTCTGCAGCAAGTTTCTAAAATCAGCTGAGGGTAGAAAAAAGTCAATAGACTCTCACAAATTCCTGAAAATGCAAACCTAAAACAAGCAATACTGAGAGATAAAGTGAAAAGTGAATGAGAACGAAGAGGGAATGTTGTTATTGGGCAGCGAGATCTGCAGGTTGGACCTGTGTCAGAGAGCGGTCATGTTAATCTCAGCAGCTGAGTTGGAGGTATTAGATAACAACAGATTATACATTGGATAATCAGCTGTCAGGGAGGGAAGGCCTAGAACTCTTAACAAGGTTTAAGTGTCTTATCTAACAAATCAATGAAAGCACAGCGGCATACACACACCCACGCACAATGCTTCCCCTCTAATCTCAGATAACAGTGGATGGTATTAGTGTTTCATTATTCATCTCAATGAATCTGAAACAATATTTAGAGAAAACCACTGCTGGCTGGAGGCTAAGGTTAATGTATAAAAACGTATTTTTGTGTCTGAAATAACAGAATAAATAATGCATTTGCCTTGAGATGTTTCCCCACAGTTGGGACACGATACCTGCACCATCCAGTACACATAGCATTTGTGATTAGAAGCAGTGACACAGGCATGATGAGAGTGGTTTAATCTCAATGTAAACAGATTTTTTAGGTAGCACACTCTCCATCCTCTGTGGCATTAGCCTCTGATTTACCCACTTTTAAGTCTGCATTCAAACACACCCTGCGTATCCTGCAGCTCTTTTTAGATTAAGATGCAGTGAAGGCCTTGAACAGGTGGGGCAGTATATCAGGATGTGAAACAAGGCCAACAACAGATTCTGAAGAAGTAACAACAACAAGTGCCGAAAGAAGAACTTTCCATGCTGTTGCTCTTCATCTGCTGTGATGAAAACATTTACAATACAGTAATCTCCTTGAGTGTCCATGTGCAAAGTTCTGCTTACGCTGTGAAAAACAAAAGGAAGATATTCCAATGTTGGCCAAGAATATTTGACCCTTAATTATCTGCCCATGGAGGTAATTTATTACAAAGCTGCCATAATTAGCGGACTATATTTAGTTTTCAAAATAGGTATATTCTCTGCTTGACTGTCCTCTGTCTGCATTTAGAGTAATTGTGTGCTATTCTAGACTTTAATCTGATTGCAGGCTGTTTTTGTGGTGTTAGCTGCTACAATCTTCTCCTGCTTATTGAGTTTTAACCATCAGTGTTTGGGGTTGACTGTGGCTCGGGAACACGTCATCGGTTCGATCCCCACCTCCTCCTGTCTACATGTCAAAATGTCCTTGGGGTGGGGGTGGGGGGGAATGCACAAGCCAGTGTAAAAAGCCTATCCCAAACCAAATATCACATCATAAAAATCAGATTTCCATGCTTGGTCGTTTGGGCTCGGTTTTCCAGCAAGACAGAAACAGATGAGCCACTGTCATAAGACGAGACACTAGTTTATTCTTATTATCTTCTTTTTTTAATTTTGTTTTGGTCCACAGTTTGTTTTAAACAATTCTGCAAATAGTGTAGGCTTGAGAGACCTAATTCTTAAAACAGTTTAGGATTTATGGAACTCACACCTCAACTGTTGTTTGTTTGTTTGGTGAGCTGTTAGTGGTAACAGGTTTCTATTGCCAGGCCATCACCATTAAGGTAACTGCATTACTAATTAGTCACTTCTTCAGCTCTTCATCTAACTTCCTTTTCACCTCTCTCTTTCAGTGAGCTACTAACCCTGGTTGCCTCCCACCATCCAACCAGCCTGCCCTTTTGACACTATCCTCTCTCACCTTCTTTAGTCTATTGCTGCTGATCTACTTCATTTCCTCACCCACCTCATCAACACCTTTCTGACAAGTGGTTGTTTTTCCAACACACTAAAAGCAGCTAGAGTGAAACCCACAATCAACCCTTCTGTTGTAATGAACTACAGACCTGCCTCCCCCTCCTCAGTCGTGATTGTGCTGGACCTTTGAATAGTGCTTGACATGGTGAACCGCCAGATCCTTCTTTTCAACATTCAAGAACTGGGAGTCTCAGGCTGTGCACTGTTCTTGAAGATTTGTGCATATCCATGAAGTGGGTAAAGGAGACAAACTACAGGGAAACAGAGATAGAACTGGAGTTTCTGGTGAGTTCTAACTTCAGTCAGAGGCTGAGCTGAACACATTCCCACAGCCACAGTCTGTGTTTCTATTGCTAGCGAGCTTACAGCTAATGTCTGTGCACTTCTCATGTTGGGGTAAAAAAAACAAAAAAATAATCCAGCAATCAAATTTGCACAATAAAAATGTTGCTATGCTGTTTGTCTAAACACACCTCAGGTTTGTTGTCAACTTGAGTAAACCTTTACTTTTACTTCACCTGATTCATTGTCTCTACTGCGTCCTCTCTGCTCTGCTGCCCGCTCATAAACGACAGCAAGGTAGGACTGATAGTGACGACACCAGCTCCTTTCTGTAAAGTTCAGAAATGGCCAACTAGAAGTGATAGGAGTGGCCGCACAAAACAGTAGGAGCACTCAAAGAAAAGATATAGCAGTGGCTGCTCAGAAAAAAATGCTATATAGACACAGGGCCCTAAGATTAAACTTCCTACGACTAATAGCTTAGGAGCAGACTTAGTCACTGGTTCAATTGATATCACTGCAAAAAAGGGCATGTGGGTGGCGCCTCCACAATGGTTCACGTCTTTCCTGTGCAGATCCTCAGTGACACAAGGAAAACACTTTGTAGGTGGCTGTCGTCTGTGAAGGCTACTGTTGTTGTGGATGAATACGCAGGGACCTGTCTGTCCTTTTGGGATTCTCAGAAAGCTTTGTAAAAACTTACTGAAAGATTATGATTATTAGATTATGTTACAATTCTTTGTTATCGTTTCAAAGTTTCTGGTGAAATTCTGGTGTGAAGGTCATCAAGTGCAGGTGGGTGTCGGTGTCTGATGCTGTTGCTCCTCCCTTAAGAGGAACTGTTTGGAACACAGAGCATTGCTGTCATCACAGGACACTTACAGCACGTGGTGACTACAGTGACGCTGAAACTGTGGTGTTGCACAATAACAAGCGTCGCCTTACTCTGTAACTGCCAATTACAACACATCCGGGAATCAGCAGAAACCTGGCTGGCAGACAAGGAAGTGAATTCATCTCCCACACACCATATGGTTATGAATATAACAATGCACTGTCCTGAGAGGAGAGAGAGGGAGAGGGACATCCACATCCACTTCCCACCAAGACATGTAAATGTGCAGCCATGCGAAAGCTCACACACTGTAGGAAACCGTGTCTGAAGAAGCTGCACTGTACAACACAGTCCACTAAGAGGGACTACTCGTGGTGGCACACACTCCTTTATTCATCAACAGGTGTAGTCATGCAGAGACACTTTTACAAACAGCAGCTGTTCCCATAGCTTTACATGTACACCAGCATGATAGGTTAATTCACAACTCACAAAAACGAGCAGATGCGAATGTTTAAAAACAAATCTCTTCCTTGTGTGTTATGTAACTGCAGTGCATGAGGTGGGCGAGCCGATTCACCTCGCTGAACGGGCTAATCCAATGCACCACAACGCTTGCCAAAACGAATGACGAAAGCATCTTAGAGGTCCATGTGGTCGTATAATAAAAGGAGGTTATCATAATGTGAATCAATATATATATCAATATATCAATAATTAATAACAAATTACATACTGTGTGTTTCAGCTGGCACATCTGTAATGACACAATGTGTCATTTAGTAAAAAATCAAATTAATCTAATAAAAGACGCTCATTTTTGTGAGACCAATTTGATGACATCCAGGAGTTATTTTAAGTTTGCCCACAGAGAAAAATTTGTCAACTTAAACTCCTATACACGCATATCTAAAAAACACTGACATAATACAATGGCCACCTGAATGAGGGAAGAGAAGAAGAAAATCACAGGAAGAGGAAAGATGGACAACTCACCGAGAGGGAGGAGATGACGCATACTTCCAAATTCAAATACCATACCATTTTTTTCCCATTTTTTTCTGCCTACACCTCTTTTGTTTTTGTTCATCCCAGAACAGCACCCTTACATTATGAAACCTTACACAGCTTGTTTTGGCAATACTGAACTTAATTACAGTGATGCCAACAAATAACAAAATAATTTTGGATATAGAGACATAGCGTAGATGCATTGCCCACTCTACTCCCCCATTTCTCGCTTCACACTTGTTTTCCATCAACCATGTTCGACCTTCCTGGCTAGACAATCTGTTACACTGAAGGAAGAAGTCGGAGCTATCAGAGCTCGGGGCAGTTGGAAAAGTTTTTAAGCTGAAAGTGATGACTGCAGCATTTAGCATAAAAAAGATATATACCATAATGAAAATTTATTTTAGTATGAGAAATAGGATTGTTTAATGGAAGAAATTACACATTACATTTAATCTTCATTTGCACAGCTACCTTAAATAAATTCATTGTCAATGTGTCAAAACAACATTTAGGCCTATGACTCATTTTGTGAAATACTAAATCAACATGCTAACATATTCACAATGACAATGCTAATATTCTGGCAGTCGGCTATTCGCTTTTTGAGTGTGGTTGTTTAGAACAACCATAAACACATTCATTTACCAAATTATACTTATATAAACTAGCTCTTTACATCATAAACTTTTAAGGATGACACTCTCAGACAGATTTCGGGAGTCCTTGGTGCTTCAAGGCCGGTCAGCAACAACATTTGTCATCTTGCATTGTAGATCACATATTAATTGCATGTTGATGACATGGAGTGACAAATTTTTTTCTGTTCACAAACTGATCTTGCATGTTCAATCTGCGGGGGGTTTGTATGCACACGTGTTCCATCAATTAGAGTCCTACACACAAACACTTACAGGACCACTGGCAAGATATGGTTCCTCCTGTTTGGTGTTCAAGGTCCAGGTCAGGTAGATAGACTGATGGTCACATCTATACTCTTAAATTTTCCCCTGTCCTAAAAAATGCATCTTGGGATCTCCTCCTCCTCTTCAATTGATAAATCGATTAGTTGATTGTTGACTATTTTGATAATTGATTCATCTTTTCTGTCATTTTTTAAGAAAATATTTTCTGGACCCAGCTTTCTAAATGTCAGGGAAACTGGATTGAGCATTTTTGTAATTTTTTTTATTTTATAGACGAAACAATTAATCGATTAATTGTGAAAACAATCAGTAGATTAATTGATGAAAATAATAGTTAATTGCAGCCCTAACAAAGAGCTGAAGTGAGAGAACTTCAATAGAATGAGGTGAACTTTGCTCATTCCTGATTCATAACTGCCATCGTTAATGGCCCTCACACATGAGTCATTAAAATCATGTTAAGCCCTTATTTTAACGGACACTTGAACAAACAACAAATGCTTTTTCCTCAGAAGTGTCTAAGCAGCATTATGGTTCTCTCATCTCTCTTGGTAGTCATAACAGTTATATTACTGTGTATGACTCAACCTTTGATGTGTCTTTGTTTCCTCATAATCCAGAGTGGAGAGAAGAACATTATTTACAGATTTATTTTTTAATCCCTTTTATAGCTGGGAAGGTGGGCTGCGAAGAAACAGGAAATTAGGAGTGAAAAGGTTTGTTATACAATCTGCAAAATGTCTCAAGAGTTACTCAACAGTATTACAACCCACTCCATCCTTGGTGATTCAGGAGCTATAAACAGAAGCCAGAAGAAAAGATGGATGACCAGCCTGTCCCATCTATTGTTCTTTATGGCAGACGGCATGCTCAATGCAGAGAGAGGATTAACCAGAGCCCACTCTCTTAGTCTCTCTCTTATCAGAAAGCAGCAGGTTGGGAGTCAGCAGTGAGAAAAAGACACATCACCACCTCCCCTATGAGTCATGCTCTGGTCCCCTGCTCACTATTATTGATACACACACACAGACTCCACACACAATGAATGCATACATACAGACCCACCACACACACACGCACACATACACACACTCCCACACATGCATTAATAATATTCATGCAGAAATAGAGCTGTTGTCTCTGCATATTGATTACTGTCTACTAGCATGGAAGGGATGGACAGATGCAGCTCGCCTATCAAATGTCAGACACAAATATATTCATGGAGTAAACTCACAGCAGCAGCCATGACACTTTCATTTTACTGGCAAAGCACTTTCTCTGAGTCACATAGTTTTTCCAAACTTTGGACAATTCCCATGACTTGTTACATTAATAGAAAGTACGATTAGTAAGATTAAGTAGCTGACTGAGTTTTGGATCTAAATTTGTTTGGATGGCGCAATTGGACGATTGTCCTTAAAATTGGGTTACAGGCTGCGGAGTTGTAATGATTAATTGATTGGTTGACAAACAGAAAAATAATCAGCAACTATTTTAATCATTTTTCCAAGGAAAAATAGTGGAAAAGTGCCACACATGTTGATCACTGCCACAAGCATTTTCTCTGCCAACTTCACCAGACCTCATTAAAATTGAAAAGCCGCTTTAATTGCAGTGAACGTTAAAAGGATAAGGCTGTCAAAGACGGTGAGGTAATCTTACCAAGCATAATCTTTGTTAAGTCTAGCCTGACCTCAGGGAAAACCCTTTTTACAAGATCATGTCTACTGTATTTTGTAAATTGTATTTGTATTTAAAAATGATTTGTAAAATAAACTGAACCTTGAACCTTGAACCTTGGAGCGCAAAGGCAGCAAGAGAGGGGTCAATCTCATATTCACAAACGAAGGAAATCACAAGCTAATAAAGTATAAATAGTGTTGAAAGACTGAAGCGAAGTTATTTAAATGCTTGCCAGGTGTAGTAGCTCTACCATGTTGCTACCATGGTTGATTAATGAACATTAGAGAAAAAAAAAACTAACAAACTAGAAGAGGAAAATGAGAAACCAATATTTAGCTCTTTGAGTCTCTCGTTCTCAGTCTCCCTCTATCGCATACGCAAGCCTAACCCCTTAACTCTCGATGCTAACGAAGACACAATTTCCCAAATTCAATACATGACCTCAGTCAATAGTTTTGTAAATCCAGAAATACATGAAAACTTCCCCCGTTACTCTTTTTGTAGCACCTATTGGTTCAGTTAATGTGGCAATACCATTTCTTGAAGGAACACTTTGACATTTTGGAAAACACACTTGAGATGTCAGATGAGAAGACTGATACGACTCTTCGGTCTGTACATTAAATATGAAACTAGAGCCAACCTGCGCTTAGCTTAGCTTAGAATAAAGACTGCTATTACTTTTGTACAGCTTTCTCAAGCTGTACAAAAACCAAAATGTACAAACAATAAATTGTGGTTTTAAAGGCAGTAATGTGCTGAAAACATTTCATGGCCTAGGGAAACTCAAGACTCAATAAAGTCACTGTGCAAGGTCAACAAATAGCTCCAGCATGTAACTCACTGTAAAACAGCAACTTGCTTTATTTTTATTCATTTCATCAAGAAGCATCATTTAGCATAATAGTGGTATTGATTTCATTTAACTCCTGGTAAGAAATCAAATAAGCTATTTTACAGAATGTCAAATTATTCCTTTAGTGAGAGAAGATCTATCAAATCTGAGTTTGTGAACTTGTAAATCTAGACTTATGAACTTGTGAGTTCATCAGAACTGAAAACTGAATGTTTCATGTGCCTTTTTCTGTCTATAATAATTGCTATCACTTGTACTGATGTCACGCTAATAGGAACTAATTATAATTCTTGTTTCTTTCTTTCAGAATTACACAAACTGTTTCCCTATTTAAAGAAAGCGCTTGATAGGAGGATGTCATTTTAAGGAAGTTCAGAGGTTCCAGTGACAGCAAGTGACCTGAAGTGTGACTGTGTGAGGCAGAGTTGCAGACGACTCTTGTTTTATGCAGTGGGCCTCTTAAATGGACAAGCTGCAGCTGTCCCTTAGTCTAAGAGGCCCGCAGGCCTGTATGTGTGTGTGTGTGTGTGTGTGTGTGTGTGTGTGTGTGTGTGTGTGTGTGTGTGTGTGTGTGTGTGTGTGTGTTTACGGTTGACAACTTAGACTGAGCATGTGAGCATCAAAGAGCAAAGGATGTTCAGGCCATTTATCTCTTTTAATGTTAGCAACACACACCGACACACATGCACACGCACATATTTGTCCCTGATTTATGAGCATGTGTGTATGGGTGAGTGTGTGTAATGGCCTGTGTTTGGAGGGATCTAGGGGCCTGGGAACTGTGTGGAAATCACGTTGGACTTCCTCTGGCTCATCTCAGAGTCATGGGAAACAACACAGACCAAAAACAACAGGGATCACGCTGTAGCTTGACCACCCAACATTGTACTATTTAGACTGGACACCAACCTCTGACACAGATAAGAGGAGAGAGGATGAATGCATGCTGAAGCATTTAAGTTCTCACAATTCTTAAAATGAGAATTATGTCACTTTATAATTATAAAGAGAGACAAAAAAGAGAACAGTCAATAACAGATCCACATGAAGATCTAGTTTAAGTTGAAAAATAAAGTAAAATAATGTGGTACACATGCTCCTTATGATGTCCTTCATGTCACCTTATATGTCTAATAATCTTTCTATTCTATATCTATTGGTTTTTTGTAATGTAATTCTAAATGTTATAATGCAGTGAGAATTAAGCACCAACATGTCGTAAGTGTAAATTTCAAGGCAGAGAGATGAAAACATAGATTTAATTATTTTTCGTACAAACTCTTATCATCTTCTTGTGGGCTCAAACAGCGATTTCTGTCTGGAAATCTAAAGACTAAGACCCATGCTAATTGCTCTGTGAGGCTATTCATACTTAGGCACAGCAGTGCTCTGAGCTAAATGCTCACGTCAGCATGCTAAAGGATGGGTATTGCTAGAAAATAACTAGTTCATATGATGTGTTGTCTGGCCTAGTCAAAAGCAAAAGCTTATTTATTTATAGCTGTTCCAATTAAAATTGCCACTACTAGACTACACTATCAGTGACTAGCAGATAATAACTCAGAGTGTGGAACGAAGGATGAATGATTCAGAAACTGTAATTAACTTGTGTTTGTCCAGTCAGAGGACATTCAAAAATAATGAAAGCCTGTTTTTCTTGAAGCCACCAGGAACAAAAGGAAAGCTATAGCTAATTACGTGACTATAATACGCAATGAGATGTGAATGAAAGCTGACAAATTGACAATGGTTCATCTTTTCAAGAATGGAGGATTTCAGTTCATTATTGTGTCTTTTACCACAGAGCTGAGTCATTTCATAATAATTACCCTTCAATGTCCTAGTATCCTTTTAAATAGCAAACTACAAGACCTGCTTTTTTGCAAGTATGAAGTGTTTTTCTCAGCCAAGGCAATACAAGCTGATGCCATTAAAGCCTTTTCCTGTTGGGTGCCTGGAGAAGGGAAATTATGAGGAAAGCTACCTTCCGTGTTGCAGCGCCCGGGGAACAGAGCGGCTCCTGAGGTTCCTGTCTTCTCACTTCCCCAAGCTCTCAAATAACACAAGTCTTCAGGCAGAGCACAGCTTGATAACCACAAACTCTGCAGGCAAACTGAAAACCATGCCTGTGTGAGAGGGAGTTGGTGTGTGTGTAAATGCTTTACACAAGATTTTGCTTCCTTGTAGAAGGGAAGGGAAGGGAGTGAGGTATACAGCAGTAGTTTATACCAGTGCTGAACATTGCTTGAAGGTGAACATATTTTATATCAAGTTGAAGAATATGAGTTTGCATCATATGCATACTAGTCTATACTAACAGTCAATTTGCTGTTTACATGCCAGACTCATAATATATGCAGTGAAAACATGAAGGAAGGAAGGAACTTAATCAAAGGTAACAAGTGTATTTTTTGGTGAAATGCAAGTCGTCACTATATTGACATGTATGATTCCAGTGAATAATTTCCAGTGAGAAACATGCTGGCTTCACTTGGAGATTATTCTCACAGAGGAGTACAGAAGACTATTGGAGCGTTTTGTCACATGGTGCAACGACAATCACCTGAAGCTCAACATTAGCAAAACCAATCAGCTTGTGGCGGACTACTCTTAATGTTGGTCTATTCTATCTATTGCATGTCTGTCCATCCTACAGTGAAGTTGACCTTTGACCTTTCAGATATAAAACGTCATTACGTGGTTCCCAGAAGACGCATCGTACTGACTTTGGTGGTCCCCTGACTTTCCAGCCTCAAACTTCCTTAGCAGGTCAAATTTTTCACTTCCTGAAAAATATCTAAACTATAAGATGGATAAGCACAATATTTAAACAACATTCATTATTTCCAGATAATAAATCCAAACACAGCTGGCTTTAGGTGTTAACACTTTTCATTTCAATTAAAATGATCCTTCATCTGTTGGTCTGTTCACTCAGTGGTGGTATGGTAATGGTGCAGCATCATAGCGTCATTCTTTGGTAAGTACCTTGCAAAGGGTCCTCCGTAACAGCTCCAACTATAACTCCACACATGAGGTGTTGCTGCTGTGGCTTTCCCAGAATAGTTACTCAGTGGGAAGGTTTTGCACTTAGATAGATAGAAGATAAATAGACACACATTTTGTCATGTGATAACACTTTTTAGCATTGGGTAATTATGTTAGGGAGCCTCTCCATAAATATGGCTGATCATGTGAGGCAACATTTCTCTTGTCTTTCCAGTGACAATTTTTTTTGTAATAATTCAGTTTTACTTCAGCACCTTGCAGCCAAACACTAGGGAGGGAACGATGAAGGAGAGAGATTGCTTGGAGAAAAAGCTAGGATTTGTACCAGGGATAATAATCAATCCATCACAATACAACAACAATTCCCTCAATCCACTGGTGCCTTCAAATCAAAGGGCGTTATTTCCCCTGGTTCTGCGAGGGAGCTGGTTTTGCTCAGGGCAATTTTAATAGTCCCTTGAGTAAAAACAAAACCACTAGTGTTTATCATGCTCACTCTCACTTGTCTGCTCTCACACAGGCAAACATACATGTGTAGACACCACTGATTGTCCTCAGCTCGAGCATATTTCACACACCATTTATGAAACTACGCAAACACTACTGACCTACAAGTCAGGCCAGCCTGACAACCGTATATGGAATGCAACCTCTGGCTCAATAACAAATTTACTCAATACTTTTGATGTTACAGTTCAGGGAAAAAGAGGAAAGAGCTAAAACAAAACTATAAATAGAACAACTCGTCTAAAAATCCATGACGGAGACCAGCTTTTGTTTTCTGGCCAGAAACCGTATTGAGTGCAATTACATCAGATCAGAGCCATTTAGGCAGGCCGATAGCAAGCAAGGAGCATTAATAAGAGGTTATTATTGCAAACAGGCAACTGCCACAGTGATGAAAGTTTTGACAATGTCTATAATGGCAGAGAACAACTGAAATAGAACTGTAAGAATACCCTGGCTGCTGGCACATTAAAGTGGATCTTGAAACCAGTGAACGTGTGGCTTTTTTATTTCTTCCATTTTGGTTTTTGTAAAGATGATGTCATTTTTCAGTTTCTAAAAAACTCGAAGGAAGTGGTCAGCTCCCCTGTGGAGGCGCATGGTTTCAGTCTCAGGGTAGAGGAGACCGAGACATAATGGAAATAAATGCATTAAGAGACAGAAAAGCAGAGGGGGTTGGAGAGCTCAGGTTGTCTTTGAACAAAATGTGACAACAGGGAGACCTCAGCCTTTTCACTGATGCCATGGCAACATGTTCCATGCGGATGGCAGGAAAGAAAAAGCAGCCAGAATCAGGTGTAAAAACTAGAACAATATTCAGCTCAGAGAGAATGATCAGGGATCAAAAAACCCCAGTGTGTGCGTATACGTGCATTCATGCAAAACATCAAACAGACAGCGGCAGTGTCAAATGAGTAGGAAGACTGTGTAATTCTAGGGATTAACATTTCATTAGCAGCAAGCTCCTGGGCTCTATTTCTGTTATATTCACGAGGCTAAAACATCCTTATACATGACCAAACAGCACTGATACTGACAGCTGAACAAGGACATTATGTAATTCAAGGGCTTAAACATGTTTTAGTTATTTCGCCGGTCTGTTACAGCATTTCCTCTTGACATCAAATTTTTCACTGCGCTATTCTTGTTGTATGGAAAACCACTTGTGCCATGCCACCATGACAAGCTGTGATCGCGGCAGCTCACATTGTGGTGTGGCGCAGGGATGCCAGCCGTATGGAAATTAGGCATATGAGTGGTGCACTTCATGAAAAGAAATGTTAACCACAGTGCAAATCACCACTGCCCACTACTGCAGCTCCCAGCAGCTCTGTCTGGGCTCACACAGAGGACTTGATTCCATACAGGTCACAGATATTTCACATTATTGTGTGAGAGAACCTGACTCACATATTCCCTCTTCATGTCTCTCTTAAATGTGAGCAGCTTTAAAAACGAGCACAGTTAAACTTTCCTTTCATAATACTAGCAGGTTACTTTAGTCTTATTGTTGAAGAAATCTACCTGCTCAAACAGGTGAATCACACCAGCCCTGTATCTCAGGCAGTTGTGGGGGGGGGGTCTGTTAAATTAATCTGGACTACACTTTACAACAACAAAAGAGATGGTATGAGTTTTGTTTGTCCCATAGGAATTACTAAGATGAAGGAATTTCACTTGGCCAAACTAATATCTAAGAAATGAATTTACACTGAA
Organism: Centropyge bicolor; assembly: GCA_037975185.1. NCBI lineage: Eukaryota > Metazoa > Chordata > Actinopteri > Pomacanthidae > Centropyge > Centropyge bicolor. Next base: position 2,899,691 of record JBBMOC010000032.1, on the reverse strand, counting down.
ATTGTACAAGGTATTAAAAACAAGCTTGCGCACAGTGAGAGAAACAGAGAAAGACGTAACAATGTATTGCTAATCTCCTCGGACACCAGCCCAGGCAGTGTGGGTGTCTGGACAAGACACGCTTCCTTGCTCATTCGCTCATCTGCTGAATAAAACTGGGCTGCGGCTGCGTCGTGTTGTCTTCTTACCATATTTGCTGTGGTATACTCCCACGTGTAACCCCCTCCTCTTATTCACTCTTTCTCTCGCACTCCCCTACTTGCGGCAGACCGGCTGTCACGGTTTCCAGCCCACTCATTACCGTTCCTCTCTCATATAACTGTCGCTCCAAGAAGCTTTCATCCTGCCTCTCCTCTACTGCACACCGGGTGGCAAATGAGAACATTATATAAAGACAATGTGGGCCAAACTCATGTGTGTGGTTGTGTGGACATGTGTGCATTTACTTGTGTTTATTCACCTGCCATATTTAAAAAGGTTAGTGAATAATACATCAATTATGGTGATGAATAAGGCTTAAATATGAATAACTGTAAAAACAAGATGATTAAAAATAAAAAAGGTGAAGGCCGACAATTTTGTGAAGGGAAAATGCTCTGATTGTTCTGAAACAAAAATGTTCTGAAATTACAAGTAATTATCAGCAAGTTTTGTGTTTGGTATAAAAAATGAAGCATCCTGGGTCCACTCTATTGTATTCTGGCAAAGGGCTCACAGAAGTGTTATTAAAACTCCTCAAGGGCCTACCTCAGTGACATCAACCCCTCTTCCAAATACAAAATGAGTCTCTCTAAGGGTTTGGAATAAAAGTGATTCATTTTCATGAGTGGGTTTTCGAAATCTTTCTTTGTCTAAAACATTTTGTTTTGCACACTCAAAAACTTGAAAAAAACTTCTCCTCAAAAGCTGGGATACTTTAGACTAAATTTGTTTCACATTGTTTGTGCTTCATGCTGCTCTCTGTGTACCTTCCAATCAAGACAGTGCTTCCAATCTATTACTGAAAATTATTTTTATGCGTATGTCTTCACACTTGACAGACTCAATTGCTCATCCTAGATATGTCCAATCTCTAAGTGGATGTTTACTGATGAGTGTACCAACAGCCAGGAGTTCATACTCAAGGGGTTAAAATAACAAGCATTCCAGGTCCCTAAAAAAATCCCTTTGAAGTCAGTTGTATACCCAGGTCTTCACACTTGTCTGACAGCGACAGGCACTCCAGCAACCGCAGCGTTCTCACATAGCGGGAAAGCCCTGTGCTAATTCGGGGCATGCCCGTGGACTCCTGGCCATTCAGGGTGCGAAGCCACAGCCTGTCAGTGAAGCTTAGCAACTCATCTCAACTCCCACAACACAACCCGCAGCTATTGATGCCACCACTCCTGACAATCTGTCTGGCCTTGGAAGTGAGGTGTCATTGTGTAGCTGGTGAGGTAATGGAGTGTGGCGTTACAATATATAGCACTTCAGATTAAAAATGCATACTTGCTTTTTACCACCCAGCTGTCTCCAGTACTGCACGTCTATGTGTGGTTTAACCTGTATGTTTATATTTGTAATAATGGCTTCATACTGGTCTGCATTCTGTTTCTGCTTCATTGTGTATTAGTCTGTCTCAGTCTATGTGTGGCACGGAGACCAAACAGGCCTCAGAGTGAAATTTAGCAGCTGTTGTAGAAGATTACACACATATCTGAGGTTAGCAACAGCAGCAACAGAAAACAACTACTGCTGCTGTTTACATTATTCTGCCAATGACATTATGCAGAAAATATCAAAGTGAATTTCATAGAGGATTTATCATGACTATCCAGACAGGGCGCTCGGGTGGGTCTCGTTCTATTAAAGACCTACCGCAAACACGAACAACTGTAAAATTGCACAATGAAAGCATTTCAGTCAATTTTTGGCTGAATACTCATCTCTTAATGTGAAACCCATGCTGGCTGTAAGTTGGAAGCCACATTGGGAGCAGGCAGAATGACACACAGACAAAGAGAGATCACTGTGAAATGCCACAGCTGCTGACGATTAAGGCAATTCATACATGGATGCATCATAGTATGTTACCCAGTGGGAGAGATGTTCCACACTGACTCGGAAAACACCTGGGTGATGTTGACAGAGGTGTCTGACAAAAAGGCTCCACTAGGCCTGCTTGCATTTGGGAATGAGGTCTTTTACGTTGCCTCTGAGCCCATTTCAGAAAAGTGATTTACTACTTGGTGCTGGCATCCTGTTTCACATATAGAAATTGCAGATAATTGCCTGATAAATGCCTGTTCTATTTTTCTCTTGAATGTATTGCAAGTGTGGTGTTCCTTTCAATTAGTTAAACGTGTCAAATTTTTTCATGTTGCTACAATAACTGTTATATTTGGCCACTTGGGGGCAAACAGACTGTAAATGCAACACTGACATATTATCACCTTTTAAGTTGACATGGCAAACTCGTTAGCAACTTGAATGTACCAAATGTCCAATATTCACCCTCCTTTAAGCACTATTTGGCTTTTCACAAACTCCCTTTCACATACGAGTAGTCATGTGACCCAAAGTTAGAATAGAAACATTGATCCAGCATCGATCCAAACTACTTAACACTCGGCACTGAACTTCCTTGGGTCCTCAGCTATATACACCCACTAAGTGCTAAGTCGATCAGATGAACGGTTGTTGAAAAAATCTAAGGACAGACTGGCAGAAATAGAGACATAGACTCTTTCCTTTACAGCCTGAAGCTATGTGGGTCTGAACAACGCTTGACAACATGCTTGTAATGATTGGCACACACACTGAAGAGCTTTTTAGGTTCACAGTAGCGCTCACTTTGATTCAAACCTCGGCTTATCCACTTACACTGTATTGCTATTAACAGACAAATTCAGTACAGATTCCATTGGAATCCTGTTCCGATTGTGTATGAGAGAAGAGGCATTTGGCTCCATTTAGCATCAGGCCCTGAAGTCAGCCCTATCACCAGATTGTTAGACATTGGCAGTTGGTGTCTGTCCTTCTATCTGACCTTAATTGAGGGACAGATTTACAGATAGACACACACACAGAGTTGAGTAACAACAGCCAGCTGGTGCGTACAGTTGACATTTGAATGAGAGGCCACAGAGGGATATGGTTTTCTAGGCATACCAAGAGAGTGGTGTGGTAAAGGATGCAGCGCTGATTGAGAGCACATCCTCAAAATAAATATGGTCCAGTGTAAGAGGATGCATGTATAAAACTGTAAGATCTCACAAAGCTAAACCATGTGGACCCAAACTCACAACAGAGCCATGATTCTACAGTACACATAAAGCAGAGCTATTAGAAAGCTTGACTTCACCGTCCGGCAATTTAATTAGCACTTCTTTGTGACTGTAACTGTCCTGTTGTGTAGCAACACTTGAACTCAGTGACTGGTTTTAATTTCTCCCTATGGTCCACTTTAATAAATAGCTAGTTCATTTGCAATTATATACAAATATGTTTGTTTATGAGAGTAATTGTGCTTTATTAAACAATGTCACAATGTAAAACACTGAAGAGAAAGGTGGAAAAGGTAGAGTGGCTGATGTGATAAAGTCTGTGTATTGGACTCTAAACCACAACAACATAATTTGCATAGTAGCAAATACATGGTATAAGTCACCACAGTCTGTGTATTTAACAAGAAATACATAAGTGCTGCAGACTGCATGGGTTTTTGCTAAAGTCTGTCATCAGATTTGATGTGAGCCATTGTTATGATCTAACACATCAGGCAGGCTGGCAGTGCATAGCTGTGATGACTCACAGGTCAGAGAATGTCATCTGACCAATCACAGGGCCAGATGTCAGTACTCAGTCATCTATGAACTGCAGGTTCACTCTGACACACGAGACATGCTGGGTGCCTTTCATCTGAGGTAATCCTTCCATACACTATGTTAAACAACATGAAATGAGATAGATTAAGTACAATTAAATACTATTAAATGTGGCTATAAAAACCTTAATGAGGCAGATTTTATGATGTATAGGGCAAAGACAAATATGTACATATGATTCATAAAAATGCATATGCACATGGGCCAGAGAAGTGAGTGAATAAAACTTGTGTGTCTGACATGTGAATCTGTTTTGTAAAATGGTGATTTAGTATGTGGGAACTATTTTGCTCAAGGCCATGTCTGCAAGACACTGGAGCCACAAATTCCATTTGAAGAATAGGTGGAACTGAGCTGGTATATTCATTTTCAAATCATATGAAGCTCACGTGGCATCAAAAGTGAACCACACAACAGCAAAAACACTACACTCACAAAAGGTTTCGTCCATGAATGGACAGAGTGAGGGGCTGTAGTGTGCCAGGCCTTCTCCTCAAGGCAGTGGGCAGTACATCATGTTCCCTTGTTCAAGCTGTCGCCACCGTGTCCGTGGGATGCATGAGGCTGACAGTTGATGATCCGGTTTGATCTCAGCCTCAAAGCCACTCGTGTTGAGCAGGGCAGAGGCACGAGGGAACACCTGCAGAGCTCTGCATAATAAATCTGGGTGATAAAACGGTCTCGATATGTGGATGATGATGACGACGATAAATTATTTTCACTTGATATGGATAGATCTAAGAGCAACAGCAACAGCCAATTGGTCTTTACTCAGTGGCTTGCACATCAAAGTACACACCCATTTCCTGCTGAACAGCATTGTTTGAGCCACTTGTGAAGAAAGTGAATGTGAATGTTAAAAGTGAAAAATAATGAGTGGAACCAAGGTGTACAAAAGACACTTTTGCCTCTCTGCCTCTGCTCTCTGCCTCCCTGTCTGTCTGCATGAAGGTGCAGCTGAGCTCCTCCTCACACAGACCGGAGAGCAGTGTAACTTCAGAGCAGTGGCTACAGTGGAGGGAATGAAAGAGACTTTAGGATATATTTTACCAGAGTCAGCGATGACAATGCTAATTGCTCATTATCCAGAAGTGCAACAAAAGGGAGACAGTCCGCTCAATTTATCAAACACCCGTGGAACAAGCAGAACACAAATTTGCAGAAATGTGATATCTTCGGCCACTCTCCCCTCATTAACTTGCTGCCACCACTTAATCCACACCCGGTTTAGCAGACTGTGAGGAGACAGTGGCTGAATATGACAAAAAGTGTACTGGATTAGAATCACTGTGCCCACCTTTAAGTTTCCCTAATATGGAGCATCCTGGCAGCTTCGTGGTCTAAAGACACATACCATGTGACTGTGACATCATGAGATTAGATCTGGCATGTTCTCTCAACCTCCCCAGTCTCAATATTTAAAATGAACCAACCGATAAAGGCAGACATACCAAGTAAAATAAATAAACAAAATCTGTAAGTAATTTGATTTGCTCAACATTTTTATTAGGGGGGTTGAGCTAGTTGCTGTATAGCTGTGTCCTTGGTTTTGACGAGGAATGCCAGCAATTCTAACTATTCATCCTGAGAAAACTGAAGGACAAATGCAGAAACTGTTTCCCACACTGTGTCTCTGTTTGATAAGGAAAAAGAGCCAAAAAAAACCAAACGAACCGACCAGAAGTGATGCCATGCTGTCATGCCTGGCTGAATTCCTACACGTTCATTGCACCATTGCAGGGAATGTCTACTGCTCTCATCCTGCTCACTACTGACATTTTTTTGCCATTCATTATACACTTTATAGTAAATTCAAGATTCAATACTTTAATGCCATTTTGACATAGTTGAAAGGAATTTGGTTTGGTGAGCTCACACAAAACGGATACAAACAAAAACCTTACACTTTCTACAGTAACCATCCAAGGACATAAAATAACAGTGATAAAAAATAGTAGTAATAATAATCATTAACCGAAAATTGGAATGCTATTTGTATACATATCCTTACAGTCCTTATAAACATGATAAATAACATTTTCATTTATGAGTAAGGCAGGAGTCTTGAGGAATCTTGAGTCCCTTTTATGGCCTCATTGTGTAGATTCAAGTAAGGGACGGTAGCTCTTGGCCTATGATTTTTGATATAGTGGCCACTATATCTAATGCACAGTACATTTATTTCTGTGAAATCTAGAGGGACTGGTCCTTAGATAAAGTAAACGTGCCTTTTACACAACAGCTACCTCATGTTATACACAGATATTGCAGTGTTTTATGGTGTGGCAGTTAGAATGGCTGTGAGTTTCCTCTACACTTAACAATCAGATAAGATAAGATAAGATAAATCTTTATTCATCCCTCAGTGGGGAAATTCGCAATCAGTGTATGAGGAAGTGTTTATACTCCATTCATCTCTCTATCCTCTTAACTGTTTGTCCTGTTGAGTACGCATAGGGCTGGAACGTATCACAGCATACAATGGGAAAGAGGCCAGCTTCACACACATCACAACATCACGTACTTACAGTATAGGCAAATCACCTCAACTGTGTTTCTTTGCACTGTCTCCTCCCCATGCTCTCACACCACAGTATTAACCAAAGCTTTTACTATCAAATGCAGCGTGTCATGGACAAACTCAACCCAAGGCATCATGCATTTCCCCAGTGGATGGCTAACAACCATGCTAACAGCAACAACTGTTTATAAAATGGAAAAAATTGATATATATTCACAGAAGACATTCAGTGTTGGATTTATAATTATGGATTTTTTTTAAGTCTCCAAAAAGAATTGCAGATCAAGGCTGCATCACAAAGCCTCTGAAAGGGATGCAATTGCACTGGAGCCTTCGCTAGGAAGGCACAATGCCATCCTTCTGGGCCGCCAAAGTCAGTCTCCAGCATGCAGCTTTCCAGAGATATTCAGCATGTTGCACAGAACAGACTTTGGCCTGAGGTAGTTAATCATGTTGTCATATTGCTTATTACTAATGCAATACAAGTGTGATTTAGTGCTGTTGCCACAGGTTGCTGATGTAGGATACTTTTTAATTTGCCAAAACATCTCATAATGACATAATGCTGCTTCGGTCTGATCGCATAAAATCAGTGTGTGCCCTCAAACCCGATTTGAGGGCACACACTGGATTGGACCAGCAAAAATTATATTATGCTGTATTAATGCGCTTATATATTCAAACTCCTGTGCTTCTTTGGAGCACCTCAACTACAGACAAGCTATAAAACCATCAATCACCAACACAAGAGGCCTGCAAGGTTGTGTTCTAAGCCCCTTTGTGTAAACATTCTACACTAATGATTGTCTCATCCCCTCCCACATTATATTCATATTCAGATGACACAGCCATACTTTCATTTCTCAAGGAGAATAACTCATTTCCTATCAGCACTCCATCTTCCACTTTACTCAGTGGCCCAGATACCACGTCTCCATCAACAGTGAGCCAATTGAGATGTGCAGAGCTTCTAATACCTTGGAATCACCTTTGAAATCGCCCTTGAAAATAGTCTCAGCTTTGATCATTGCATAGACATCCATAAATGCTGCCAGCAGAGGCCCGTCTTCCAGAAACTCAGGTCATCCTCAGTCACACTCCACTTTCTGCTCTGCCTGTACACGAGCATCACAGAAGTACTACTGCTACTTCACCATGCTCACTGTCACAATCAGGAAAAAAAAAGTCAAAGTCACGCACAATGCCTGTAAAATCATTGGGCTCCATACTCCCAACCTCACACACACACACACACACACACACACACCTCACTGACACTGCCATCACACCATAACACACGAACCCAGTCATCCTCTCAACTCATGCTTCATTCTACTCCCATCTGGCCACAGATAAAGATCTGATTCATCAAAGAGCATGATAACGTATTCTATCTATCTATCTATTACATGTAGGCTTACTAATTCAACGGCTGTAGTTCTGTTACTCACCAGGTGGAAAGTGTGGATGCCTGCAGCCCAGGTGAGAGGTTTCAGACTGCTGGGTCACTCCTGCTGATATTTGGAATCACAGTGTCCTTCTCTATGACCTTATCTGGAAGTTAACAGCACCTGGGAAAAAAAAATAGAAGAGACATGCTTTAAACAGTTTTACTGCTAGAATTGATGTCAAACTGGTATTTAGTTGTGCTTCTGCACTAAATGTATTTCACATGTGGATATGTAATGTATATGTTTCTGCTTGTATCCTAAACATGCATGTCTAAACACACATACACAAGTCTGTTTATGGGTTAATGGAGTGTGCATGTTGATTTAATGAGTCGGGCAGTTGTATATCGCCGACTGAGGTCTAGACATGTGTGGCCTGCGTGGTTCAGAGTCCCTGACCTGCAGGCCCAACAGGAACACGAGATCCCGATTTGACTTCAGAGTTCACACAACGGGTCAGAGGAAACACTGGCTGAGGGCAAAGCTTGGATGCTGTTACTGTACGATCACAGCCTTAAGTTATTTGCTCTATTAAAGCCGCCTAGACTCTCACTGACTACTGTACTCCACACTCTCAGAGGTTATTTAGTACGGCTGGCAAACACAAGCAGAAGAAAGATTTAACAAGAGACCATTAAAAGATAATAGCTGAAATATCCAAGCTAGTCATGTACTGCAAGGTTAGATCACCAACTCAATTTGCATAATGCTATTGTAGAAGTACTTTCACCCTTAAGCGGAGGAACAGCATACTCCATATGTAATAGGGGTCTTAACCCTCGTGTTGAACATAGCCAACCAAATGAAAAATAGTGATATTACATGTATTAAGTCTCAGTAAATATGAGTCAACAGAAGCATCAAGACAAAAGCACCCACACACTGATTTTTTTTTTTTTTTTTTAACATTTCAATACTTAACAAACCAGGAAATAGTATCATACACATAAGTATCATACACTTGCAGCTCAGCTTGACAAACAGGTTTGACTGGGAAAAAAGACTTTATTTCTCATCATCAACATAATCCCAATGGTAAAAGTTGACCAAATCTACCATTAAACCCTAGACATAGCAGTGAGACGCCTACCTGCTCAGCCTGTTGATGCTGACTACAGCTGTCAGGAACACCACACTGCCTGATGATGTGTGACCTGCCCCAGATGTCGGCTCATCTGGCTTCCCGTACATGTAATAAACTGAAGAGATAAGGTGAGAAATCTACTTTGCACATCCAGAAGAGGATCTCCACCCAGCAACACCTCCTTAATATTGTGCCCAGATGTTTTACACTTCTTTAACACCACATAAAACATGAAATCATATTGACAGGGAGTTTCAGAATATGTGCTGAAAAATGTTTTTCTGACTGTTGAGGGAAACTGATTCACATCACTTAAGTATGTGAAACCACACTACCACACTTTGTGGAGTGAGACCAATCAAACATTTAACTCACATCCTTAAGCCTGCAGCTTTTCAATGATTGTGCACTCTGTTCTGCCATTTGTACACCCTTCATCTGATTTTAATGAAACTTGACATGTATGTTCAGGATACAGCGCAGGAGGTCTCCAGTGAGTTTAATCAGGATTGCTCAAAGGCATCTTGAGCTATGAGAAAGTATGCAATAGGCCACACCCACTCCACCAATCAATATGGCTCTTCAGACTTTTGTTAATAACTGCCCCCAGAGCATACATGCCTAAATAGGTTAAATTCTGGCCACTAGATTTTTGATGTAAAGGTTTTGGTATTTGTGGCACCCCATACAGAAATGCAGACAGCATGAAGGTATGTACCCAGATTTATGATGATTGGAGACATTGTTAATGAGTTAAAGCCAATTTCCTGCAGAAGCCTCACCCTTTGTCAAGTTTATTGGCCAATATCTTGAATACTACGTAAGATATCAACATGCTTAATGTATGATAAGCTTGGTCCAATAATGACCCACAGTCAATTTGGTAGCAATGGGATCTACGGTTCAGGAGATGTCAAAAATATAAAATCAAAAATGGCACAAAATCCATCATGGTGGACTTTTATGGTTCAATTGGCTTTTTTGCACACTGTGCTGGACCTGTGTGTAAACTTTCAAGTCAACTGGACTCACAGTGTGAAGGGCATGGCCTGTCCAAGATTGTATTTTTGGGCCTTAATTATAGCGCCACCATCTGGCAAACTGAGCTCATAATTAATGGGGGGCATTTCCAGTTAATACAAATATATTTTCAAAAATTCATTAAACAAAAATATGATAAACTAGCACAGAAACAAATGGGTTCCGCTCCTTCAGGGCTTGAACTCTAATTAATCAATAATGAAAATAACTGTCAGATACTCTAATGACATTAAACATACTATAATAACATATTATAAGTTTGTCTTCTAGTGTCACGTCCTCACACAGCCCAACCATACAGGATTTTTGGGGCAGATAGAGAAATCAATATTTGAAGGTTTAAAATATTCAATGATACATTGGATGATAGTATCTATAAAACATATTATAAACAAATGCATCCTTTAGGTTTGTTTTAAAGAGCTGCAGCCTCTTTAAAGGACATTATATATATATATATATACACACACACACACACACACACACACACACACACACACACACAGTGGAACCTTATTTAAATTTAAACAATTTGAAACCTAAGTCTGGTATTTCTGTACTGCAATTTATTGCTGCTTGTCAGCAGACACATAATAAGATAGAATTGCTTTAATAATAGCAGTTGATGCCATTGTATTACATTTGATAAATTCATACAAAAAGTGGCTAAACAGGGTTCAGGGTTGTTACTTTACTTGATCGTGATGAAGTCACTTATATCTTGGCCATATGTGAGTAATCTCTGCAATGCAGAAATTTGCAAAATCTCTGCATGTGTTTACACACCCAGACTACACCACAGTATACATAATAATTAAAAAAAAATGGATTCGTGGTCCTGAGAGTCTGCATCCAAATGAGGAAACCTTCATCTTCTTATGACTGCTTAAAGTTATAACAAGAGGAAAGGATGATTGACTCCATTATTATTGCACAGCTACCATCTCCCTGTACAGACCTGTGATTCTGTGCCAAGCATGTAACAACAAAGTAGTACATCTTTTCAGACATGACTCTGTGTGGTCCTGAGCTCCTAAGTCACATCTCTGGAAATTCCTACATGTAAAAAAGCCCACTTTGAATCTAGATCCCTCTAAACTTTGTGCTTCCAGCACCGGAAGCAACACTTTCTGTGTCAGAGAAGAGTCACTTTTTTTTAGTTTGCATCCGCCTACAACATTTGTAAATACATAGCAAAGAGAGAGAGAGAACACATGTTGATGAACGTGATACTACAGAGGCGATAAGGGTGGGACAAAAAACCCAGGGAACATGAACGCACCGTGTTAACAGAGCCAAAGAAATAAGTTAGGTTCTGCTCTCCAAAGCTCAATTAGCATAACAAGCTAAACGGCTAAGATTTCTGCGCTAAAGCTAAACGTGGTAAACTGAATATTGACCCAACAAAATGCACAAAAACTAAGAAAACAGCTCCTTAAACTTCTTTTTAAACGCTAGTATATGTTAAAGCTATTTGTATGAGATTGCTTTCATTTTAAGCAGCTAAGTTAAAAAAAAAAGATATACTTCATTTAGTTAGAGTTTACAACAACGTAACTTATCTGCACACTGAGTCTCTGAGAGTGGAAACAAACCAACAAGAACTATAAATGGTTTAACAGTTAACAGTTAACCTCAAGCAGACTTACCACTTAACCCGGGTTAGAAATGTCACAGAGGTGGGTTTTCATCTGCCGGTGAGTCGGTAAACTACAGAGCAGCAGCACACAGGAACACATGGACACCAACAAGTGTCAGTGTGGAGGGTTACAACACAGAGAGCATAAAAGAGAAGATGTGCTGCACAAGAGGAAAACTGGCTTATCTTCCGGTCTGAGAATTTATATCATGATGCAAACGCATTGGGACAAGACATAAACTTCTGTATTAGACATTTTTACATAACAGTGCATGACATGCAGTTGTTTATTACAAAAATCAACCCTCTTATTCTATAACTCAGAAATAATATGCAAAAGCCATATCTGCGGACGTTTGTGATATTCAGAAAAAAGAGCAGAGTAAGAGCTCTATCTATTTATTTCTTCCTATCTACCCTGAATTACATAAAGATTTAGACTCTGGTGCCATCTAATGGAAAAGCAGGAAAGCTGCAAAATTTCCTCATAGTAATTTGGTGCCAAATTTAGGAACATCTGTATTGTCAAAAATGAAGATTGTTCACAAGAAGACTCACACGAATTGAAAGCACATGCCCTCAGAAATGACCAGTGTATTGAACTAACACGGAGTTGTGGGGTTTTAGAGTCCCCAGTTTAATATTGATTTGTCTGCTATCGAATTGATTTTAAACTGTTTAACTGTTTTTAACTTTCATTTTAAACTGTTTACAAGTTACAAATTTGAGGTATCTGTACTTCACTTGACTGTCTGAAGTTCATGACACTATGTTGTTCCTTTCATTCCACTACATTTATTTGACAGCAACAGTTGCTAGTTACTAGGTGGAGGTATCTGTTTCTACTCTGACAGTGGCTGATGTGACGATGATCCTGCAGCACTGTTCCTCTGAACTGGAATCATTTCTCATAAACTATAAACCTTTCTACTTCCCCATGAGTTTGTTTCATTCATACCGGTTGGCGTTTACATTCCACCACCAGCCATCGTGCCACTCTGACCACATCATCGTCAACCTCATTCCTGCATAGAGGCAAGAAATTAAAGCAGTGTAAACAGTTGTGAGGACATATAAGCAGTGGAACAGCAGAGCTATGGAGGATCTTCTGGTGTGGCTTGGCTGTACTGACTGGGATGTTTTTACATCAGCTTCTGTGAGGATGGTTGTAATGCCATCATGCAGCAGGATGATAACAAACCCTGGTTCACAGCCAAAATCAGACAGTTGAGGTTGCAAAAGGAAGAGGGATTTACGGCCGGGGACAGGGACAGGTTTAGAGAGTCACATTACGGGTTTAGCAAGGTGGTGAGAGAAGCTAAACACTCTGAAATCTCAACACTAGTTCTCAGCCGCTGACTCTGCTTATGTCTGGAAGGGGCTCAGATGGATCACAAAGTTCAAACATAAAGCCTAATAAAGTCTACTTGGCAAGACAATGGGGCAGTCCTGACTCCATCCAGCAGCTTCACCTTACTCAGCTCAGCAGGAGCCAGCTGCCCACCTCAGAGCCCCCCTCTACCCCTACCACCATGATGACTCTATCCACCTTGGAGAGGGCCGTTGACAGGCTTTTCAAGAGGCAGAATCCCACAAAGCAGCCGGACCTGACTCTGCTTCTCTAGCCACCCTGAAGCACGGTGCTGATTACCTGTCTCTGGTGTTCACCCTGACCTCTGTGGTGATGAGGTCCCGACTAGATCCTTGCTTGTGTTGTATTTACTCTCAGATTTGGACAAAAGCGTCTGCTAAATGAAATTGTAGAATTGTAGAATGACCAACTCCTGGACCCCATGTATTTCACCTTCAGGGCCAACAGGTCTGGAGATGATGCTGACAACATGGCACCCCACTTCATTCTCCATCATGTGGACTTCTCAGGATCCTATGCCAGGATCCTGTTTGTGGACTTCATCTCTGCCTTTAATAGCATCTTCTTTGCTCTGCTGCAGGACAAGCTCACCACGCTGAGTGACTCCACCTGCAGGCAGGCTGACTTCCTGTTTGACAGGAGGCAGCACATGTACTTAAATTATTCTATGAAGAACTTTTTATGTTTTACAAAAAATACACTACCCACCAGAAATGAAAAAAAAAAAAATTAATCAACAATGACAGCTGATTAATCTTTTAATTATTTTCTCCTGCAAAAATGTCAAACATCTCAGTTTCATCTTCTCGAATGTGACAATTTGCTGCATTACCCACTTAAAAAAAAAATCATTTTGAAATTTGCACTGTTGACACATTTGAAGATATTTTGAAGTCTCACTTTGAGCTCTGTTTAATTTTAGGTTTAATAAATAGGTTTACCAAGAATATCATGTAGGGCTTTTACTTTTAAGTATCTTTCCAGTATTGGTACTTTTACTTAAATAAAAAATCTCAAATACTTCCTCCACCACTGATCTGCTGTGACAGGAGCATGACAGCCTCTCCTGATCTTCAGCATGGAGTTAATACTCAATTTCAGGTACAGTTTTTGAACCAAAACCAGCTCCTGATCATTCTGGTTCACCTGCAAAGACAGACAAAACAACTACAAATCATACCACCTGTGTCATGTTTAGTTGTTGTTTTTACATGTCTGTGGACCAGAGCCCTTTGTCTAACCCACACTCTGTCCAATGCTCCAATGTGGAGGTTTGACCAAATATACCAAGAAATTTCAATTAATCAATTAAACTGTTGCAAAGGCAGTGCATGGTGTTGTGTAGACGACCAGCAGGTGGAGACCAAGTGCTTTGCTTTACAATATGTTCTATTTCTTATTTCATCTTATAGAGTAGGTTGACTTGTAGAAATGTAATTATTTAATCAATCGGTTAATTTTATTGTATTGCATCCTGTTCAACCCTTTATCTTATTCACAAGACAGATTTATTTGCATATAGTAAGCTTTTTTATGTAATGGTCCAATTTAACCACATATGAACATATATGTTTGTAGATATTGACTTGACATACATCAAGTAAAGTTTTTTGACTTTATGTGTTTGTTTAGTGAGTAACATAAAGCAACTGTAAAAGGGCACTGTGTGTTGTAGAATGACGAATAAATGGAAAGTAAAGGAAAGAGCAGTTTAAAGTTTTATTATGCATACCCTGTATATCTGTGTGAATTTGTGTGTGTGTGTGGATGAGATTCATCATATACCTCAGGTACTGTTCATGCATTTTTATTAAGGCACTTTGTTAAAGCAGGTTACCCCATATAACCCCTGCCTCTGTTTAGATCAAAATAATGATGCTTATTAATCTCTGGCACTTTTTAAAACATCAACCACGCCGCACCGGATCATATATAGATTTGTCACCATTTTGACACAGTGAGATTTTTCCCCCCTTTACCCATGCATCAGTCGGATCTGTCCATAAATCTACTCTCACTTTAATGAGTAGAGAGGTAATCAACAAGAAGTGATGCCAGGCGTTGTAATAAATTCTGCTGGAATACTAATTGGGGTTTTGAAGGGTCAGAGGACTGAGCCTGTAACATAAACCACTCTGTCACATGCTTCTCACACTGTGGGTCCCATCTCGTACACTAATGTTGATTCCATTAAAGCAATGAAAGAATCTAAGATTTTAAGATAAAGATATATATGCTCATATCGGTGTGATGTGCATTATTTCATTAAAGGCCATTAGGATTTCGATAAATAAAGTACATGCCTGTGTTTGCTACATTCTTCTTCTTCTTGGGTGTTGAGTTTGTGTATGAGCTGATGTCATCCCTCAAACATTATCATAGCAACATATCTAGGCTGCTTAATAAGTGCGGCCTAATTGAGACATTGTTTTTGGAGGAATCTGTAGGATGTGGTGGAGGAAATGTAAAGATTTCGTCATTCATTGTCCGGAGCCACAACAAATCTTCTTTTTTGTTCAGCTGAATCTTAATTACTGTTAATCACAATTAACTGGCCAATAAAGCAGATAGAATTAATGGACAATTGAGGGCCAAATGACCATTCTTTACCTCAACAAAACCCGCCAAACGAAGGCAGGGAATTCTATAATAAGTAAAGCTTGGTGATCAGAGGAGAGCGTCGAAATGGCCCAAAAACAAAAGAACGTGTCCAGAGGGGAGGATTACATTTATCAGGATTGCAGAGCTGCCATGCAGACAGAGACGGGATCAGAGGAGGATAACTCACAGAAAGCTGGCTTAGTGAAGAAGGAAAGAAAAGCAGAGGCAATCTGAATAATAAAAGAATAAATGTATGAAATAGGACAAAAAAAAAGTTTTTAATTACTTCTGTTGTATTTTGGAACATGGAATTGCTAATTATGTCAACAATGATTCCGTAAAATTGTTATCTCCAGAAAAGATTTGCTCATGCCTTTTACGCCGTGCAGCATTTTTAAATGAATTAATTAGGCGATCACAGTAATTACTGTTTATATTGTTGTTAATGAGCCCAAAGGCAAGCGAGCTGCACTCATCCAAATTACACTCATGAGGCACAGAGCCAAGAAAAGGTCCAAACCAGAGTGTGGCATGTTAAACATTCCCTGAGTCTTCCTGGTGAAGAGGTAACCAAGAGCATATTGAATTACACTTGAACCTTCCGTTTCCTTTTGACCACACACGTTTGCCATTTATACACATAATTATTTTTGAGAATCTAATAAAAAAAAAAAATACAGCTTTTAAACTTTGTCTTAAAGCCCAACACAACATGACTGATCTGCTGCGTGGTTTAATATGCATATAAAACAGGCACCTCTGATCACAATCACTGTGTCATTTTGCTCATTTTTCCATTTCATTTTCCATTTTGTCAGGCATCTATCTCAGCGTTTTCCTCCCCCGTCTGTCAAGTTGCTCTGACATTTACTGGCTGCATCTTGCCCATGTTGTGTTTCAGCACGCGCTGCAGCTATCTGAAGCACAATAGCCCAGTGTTACAATGGAAAGGTCTTATTGTAAATATGATAATTCCATCAGGTGCTGTAATCAGGTTTGTGAGTGAGTGACACGCACGGATCCCGGCCTCAGAAATGTCTGCCCTTTTGTTTTTTATTGGTGAAAATGTCAATGCAATGGAGTCAACAGTGCAGTGGTGTTAGAGTGTAGAGTTTGCAAGGAGGTCAAAGTCACACACATTAGACAGTGTGTTGATAAATGGATAACACTTATCACCCCCCCCCCCCCCACTTTCTTTCTTTCTTTTCTTCCATTTCACTTTAAAGAACACTCCTTCTCCTGCATTAACAATGATATATATTTATTAGACCGTGGCCAAAGAGACAAACACTGAATGCTTTAAGATGCTGGACCTCAACCTGACCCTTCATGTATGAATGGAATAGACAAGCTGGCAATTTAACACATTTAACTTTTTTCTTTATGATGCAGAAGAAAGTGAAAGTGGGAATGAATGCAATCAATCACAAATACTGAGTATTCTGTGTTTCTGTTTGTTGGTTTCATGTTGGTCTACCTCTGCATTTTCAAAAAAGAAAAAAAGTAATAGAATAATATGTAAGATGGATAAATAATAGTTGATACCTGACAAATAATAAACTATTAAGACTATTAGAATCAATAATTATGTAAATCATTAATGTAGAAGGTACATGAAATCAATACGCCCAGCCAGATATATATATACATACAGCACATACTCACACACATATACACACACATACACATGTGCATGTAGAGCATTAGGGTTGCATCTCATTTTCATTAATGATCAAACAGAGGATTATTTTCTCAATGGGGACATAACGTAAAAGCAGTGAGAAATGCCTGTCTTGTTTAACCAGCAGTCTGAAACCCACAGACACTCCTCTCTTCAGGTAAGACAAAGAAAAACAGCAAAGCCCTCACACCTGCCATCCTTCCTAGAAAATATGATAAATGAATAAATGACAAACCAGTTGCCTAGTAATTTTCTGTGCCCTGTGCCAATGGTGGCACGAGTATGGGTGTGGTTTATGCTTTTGTGTGTGAGAGACAGTGAGAGAGAAAGTGAAAGGGAGGCTGTTGCACCTGTGTTTCTGGGGGGTCATCCAGAGTTGATGAAGTCTTCCTGTTTCCTGCTGTAAAAGAACAGGGAACAGATCTTTCTGTCGCCTTGGCAACCATCATGCTACCCCCCCTGCCTCGGATACACACAAACACACACACACACACACACACATGCGCGTGCACACACACACAACCTGTCTGTAGATACTGAAGCAGCATTAAAGCAACAATTCAAATGTTCACATAAACAAAAAAACCCCTGAGTATGAAAATCTGCACCTGTGACCTGTCGCACAGCCAACAGTTGATTGAGGAACAAACAAAAGCGTGGATGTTGGTGGCAGTGAGCGGCTTAATTTGTGCTTTAGCAGAAGAAGGAAAAGAAAGGGAGAAAAAAAAAGCCCCTGAATATTTCATCTAGAATAAAATCTGACAAAGAGATAAATAAAACATACAAAATTATAAAGCTACTGATAAAATGGCACTTCCTGTCGATTGCTGGCTCTTAAATGTAATTAAATGTTATGTCCCAGCATCTTAGGTATGACAGAAAATTCCCTGTAATAGTCACTACTTTAATTCATGCCTGCTCAACTCATAAACAATTTCCAACAGCACTTGAAAGCAGCAAAAAGCCAGGAGACATAACATGTGTTTGTCC
The DNA here is from genome assembly GCA_037975185.1 of Centropyge bicolor. NCBI lineage: Eukaryota > Metazoa > Chordata > Actinopteri > Pomacanthidae > Centropyge > Centropyge bicolor. Next base: position 2,881,445 of record JBBMOC010000032.1, on the reverse strand, counting down.
CCTTTTGTGTCCCGTACAGAGTTCAACTCAACATGTCCTGCAAAGGATGTTAATTGGTTATCAAACACACACACTGGCGCAGGTTGTTTCCTGCAGTCGTCTGTGTGAGAGAAAGGTGTGAGAGCTGATCTGAGCCTGTGAGTTCGGGCTGAGGGCCGGGCAGCTGCAGCACCGACATGAGAACAACACCAATCAGCAGCTCTGATTGAGACGCTGCCTCAAACTGTTCTGACTGGGACCAGATGGAGCACAGGCTTCCATCTACCGAGGGTCACACAGACACACACACACACGATGCACGAAAAGTAAAAAAAAACACTAATTTAAGCATGTAGGCTTCTTACATGCAATTACACACCTGCACACACTTACATGTGTACACAGACATCAATGCATACATGTTCACAGACACACCTGAGACATGAAAGTGGTTTGTGTCATGTGTTCATAATTAACAGTCATTTTTGTTGTTTCCCCACCAGCTGTATGTCTGTTACAGGAACACACACTGACAATAAGCCAGGACAACTGTTGGTGTCCTCACCTGAGAAAAAGTGAGACACATCACACACAGTTTAATTGACTGACAGAGCAAAATGCTGCACTGCAAGATTTTAAATCACAGGAAATAATAGATGTCTGGAAAAACAATAACATTATTCGTGACAGTAACACGCATGGATGTACTCGGAATAAAGCAAGATAATACAAACAGGAAATGCATGACACTAGCAAAATATTATTCCATCCACGTAAAAAAAAACAACAGAAAATTGCTCAAGGAAAATATATTTGCCAAAAGCAGAGGTGCCATTTTAACACATTAAGAAAAATTGTTTACAATTATTTTCATTTTGCATATTAATATCTTTCCCTTACATCTCCTCCCTCTCTCTCTCTCTCTCTCTCTCTCTCTGTCTCTCTCTCAGACGTTTATCTAAATAGATGCTCTCTAATTAATGTGTCTGGCAGCCTTATTATTCTTTGAGGGTGATATTTTCCTGTGATGAAAGGCAGAGAAGGTCAATTTTAACAGAGACCCATGGGAGAGAACAGGACGAGTGGAGACCCTGGTTCTGTGTGTGTGTGTGTGTGTGTGTGTGTGTTACCTGTGTGCATGCGCATTACACTACAGTGATTGAATAAAATGTGTGACTGGATGAATAGTCGTGTGTGTGTGTGTGTGTGTGTGAGTGTGTGTGTGGACACAGCTATTGTGCTGTATTGTGCCATCAGGCTCCTTTAGCTCACACCCTATTGAAAGGAAAACAAAAAACCCGATACACTGGCCATCACTTCCAGCTGATTTGCTTCACAACAAACACGACTCAATTCTATTCTGACTGAAATCAAAATTAAAGTATGATGGAAACGATGAAATTATTGTGCATGACAGTAACAATTCAATTTTTTCTCTCTGTGTGTGTATCTGTATAATAATAATAATAATAATAGCATTCTGCATAATAATTACATTACTGAGAATATTTTATGTACATTGTCCTAATATTTTCACGTAAGCAAAATTTCAAACAGAAAGCATTTTTACATTGTGGTATTGCTACTTATACTTAAGTTAAAGCTGCCACATCTTCCCTCTACTAAACTCTTGAACTCTACTCTGATATATGAAACAAAAAAGAAGATTTTTTTGTCAGTCTGAGCAGATTGAATAACAGATAAGTGGATGAGCTACCTACCGAATTTGCCACAATTGCACATTTTTTCTTTATGATTGCACTGTAAAAATGTCAGCTACACACAAATGTTAAGAGTTGAAATGTAACTGTTTAACCTTTGTGCTTCTAGTTCTGCTTTACTTGCTGCATGAGCTTTGTAAAATGCAATGATGATAAACTCGAGTTGCACTGTTACATACACACGTGACATACTGCTCTCTCCACAATCACCCTCCCGATGTGGCGGCCTATTCAAGCTGCAAAATATCCCATATCTCCCTCTGCTCTGTTAATGCTGGCCTGCATCAGAATCGCTGCCTGTTCTTTTAGCTTCAGCACCCACCTACAGGCTCCAGCTAGGGGGTTTAAGATCTTTGCTCATCACTCTACAAAACCTTTGTATAAACATACATGTATAAGGTCAGATGCCAAAATCTAATCTAACAATATTTTACTGCAATGAGCATTTCAAACGTGACTAATCTGACTGAATGTGAAAACACAGACACGTTATGAAATTAGTGTGATACTTCTCAGAAAATGATCCCTGAGTAGCACTTAAATGTGGAGATAAGGTAAACACTTTTGCAATATATATTCCTTTCTTTCATGCTTTCATTCGATGATCACACCAATTCTAAATCACCACATCGCCACGTTAAAACAAAACAAAGTGAAAGGTGGAAAAGATTCTGATTTTACTTCACGGTTTCTCCTGCAAGGAATTTCATATTGCGAGCGGATAAAAAAAAAAAAATTGCGTGGGAAGAAAATGTGAATGTTGTAATGCTGCTGGAGCTTTAGGCCATTGTTCTGCAGAATTTCCCCTTTGTCACTGGTAGAAAAATACAATCTGCTTTCTGTTCACTTTTGGCTAACGTATAACAGTGAAGCCAGTAATTATTCACAGTCGCTCTTGTAACAGACAGCAGCACTGTCATGTGAAACAAAAATGAAGCTGGAGAAAAAGATTTGTTAAACGGCAGAGGCAGCACGGTGGCATGGGAGTAAAGAAAAGCATCCAACAAATGCTGGCCCATTAGTGAGCACATCCACTGCTGCTGTGCCAAATTAAAAATGTTATTAATATCTGCTCACCCTCTGCTCAGTTAAACCCTGGAGAGGCTACTGTAAAGTGCATAGAGCATGTCTGTATAATGTAAAGCTCATGTCAACATTATCCATAATAGTAGTGTAAAGTTCCATGGTGCAAAATCATCACCACAAAATTGCTTCAAACATTTGCCCAGATGTGCAATATGAAACACATGTGCAGCTTTTGGGCAGAGACAAAACTATTACAGCTGTAGGTCCAACATGCGCAAATGAGACATGAGGCTTTAACACGAAAAAGGAAAGATGCCGTTCTTTCAAAAATGCTCTTGTTGAACATACAGATTTCTTTTTTTCTGCTTTGCTGTAGCAGTTCAAAGAGTCGAATTGATCGCAGGAGCCACCGTCGTGCAGGGTCAAACTGAATCCCACAGCTACACGACACAGTGGTCATTACCTGACCGGCTACACTGCTCGGCCTGTTGAGAGAGAGAGAGAGAGGGAGAGAGAGAGAGAGAGAGAGAGAGAGGGAGAGCGCTGGCTGCAGAGCTGGATGAACAAAAATCAATAGAAATCAAATCTATCATTTCACTGCTTCTTTTAAAAAGGAGCTAAATTATTTTTTTTAACTCACAAGCTTATGAGTAGGACATGCAGAGCGTTCAGCAACTTTATGCTTTTGACCGCATCTTTATGAGCTGCATGCTGTTTTAATGCTGTGCTTATATGATGTTCCTCGCAGAGCTCTAAATAAACTGTTTCAGTAATTGTTCAGAGGAAATGTGGCTTTATTTAATCTGACGTGAGATTTAGTACTAAGAGACAACATTTTCATTAGGTGTGTGTGTGTGTGTGTGTGCGTGCACTGCCATCCTAGCAGCTGACAGGGTCCTGCTGTGAAACTGGCCTGACCTCTGACCTTCTGCTGCTGTAGACCATTAGGGGACTTTCCTATAAGGTCCAATAAAAAATGATCACGATCCAGGTCAGATACACCGATGCACACTACTGACCCACTGATCCCCAGAGCACCTGTATGCATTCTCACTCTCATCCTTGCTTTAAATATATGTTTTGCAGTTACTCCTCACTCTTAACCCCTGAACTCAGCTGCTGTGCGAGCGACTGGCTGAAACCTGCAATAATGAGACCTGCAATTAGCACCGGCCAATCAATGGGGTAATTGCAGAGCGAGACTGATGGACTGTGAGGGGGAAGGAGGGGTTTGCTGCCGGCACCATATCGATTTCCCTCAAACCAATTAGTTGGTTTCCACCACTTTGGAGTGTTGGTCCCCAGCCATCTGCTTCTGTAATGCAGAGAGGAGAAAACATACTGTTGTATAGATTGTATGCTGCCTGGATCCACTTCCTATCTCCGTGTGGCTGCTGAGGGAATCTAAATTAGGATCTTTGTCCATAACCACAGTCTCATATATTCTGTGAAAAGCACAAACATTGGACCGCACACACGTTGTGGATGAATGTGAATTTAACATTCCTTCATCATGGACTGGATAAGGTGGAAACAGTACAACAGAATGGGACACACTATTTCCACCCATTTAGTCGATGACTGACTTTTTAATGTTTCCATTCGACTCATTTTGCATGTTTGATGGCCACATAATAAAACGGAGACTTCATGTCCCGGGCCAAAAGTCAATAATTTCATTGTCACAGTTCTGAAGTTAGGTTTCTGTTTAGACTTTGTTTTTTTTCTGCCTTTGTTTTACTGTTACATTCATGCCGGCCATTGCTCTGTCTTGCTCTGTCTCTGTCATGCCATTATCTCTGTTGATGCTATAGTTTCTGCTTTGCCATAGTTTCCTTTCTGTCATTGTCCTGTTCGTGTCTCGTACTTGTCCCATGTTCTGTATTTGTGTTTTAGTTTTCTGTCTTGGATTTATCCTAGTTTGGCTTGTTTCTATATCATAGTCTTCTGTCTTAGTTTTGTCTTTGTTCTGTGTCTTAGTTTTCTGCCTGTGTTTTGTTATAGTTCTTTCAGTTCAGTCCTGTCATGTTGTTGTCCTGCCCTGCCTTTATCCAGCCTCATTATATGTAATGTTTTGTTCTGTCTGTTCTAGTTCTGTGTTTTGGTTTCCGTTCTGTCCATCATATTTCTATGTCCAGTGTCTTGTCTCTGCATCATGTCACTCACCAGCCACACCCACCTCATCAAGTCACCTGTGTTTTCTGTTGAAGTTAATCACCACTGCACACTATTTAAGTCAGCTGATTTCTCTCTTCACGTTACGCTTCATGTTCACGTCCTCGCTTCACGTCCATGTCCATGTTATCCTTTGTCTTGCCTTGCTGATGTTTTTGTGTTTTGGATTTTGGCGACCTCGCCGTGAGTCTTCCTTAAGACTTCATTTAATTTCATTAAAGACTTTTTTCGAAGCAGTAATTGTGTGATTGAGTCCGCAACCACCCGCCATGACATTCACAAGGTTCCCATCAGAAGGCATGAAAACAAAAATGAAGCTTCATTCTTGTATTGCAGAACAGTTAGTCTGAGTATTATTCACATGATATGGAAAAATGGTTCAGATCGTTATTCCATCCAACACAAACCTGCTTAGTTTACATACTTGATTTTATGTTCAAACGTACCTATTTTCACTTTTCAGGATAAAGACCAGCTGTGGCTGTGTGTCCAACAAAGAGCAGGACAAACCAGGACTGGCTTTCACACAGTGGAGACACACCACACAGTGCATGTGCTGGTTATCAAGGTGACAAGGCAACCGAACAAGCCACTGCAGTTGTGTGATGTGCTCCTTGGCCTTGAAGTATTATTCAGTTATTATTGTGGGTTAATTCCATTTTTTTGCACTTTAGCTGATGTGTTTTAGATATTGGAAAAAAGGAAACACCTATGGGTGTCATGCACAGCACTTGTGAGATCCAAAGCTTGACAGGCCTGTTGTGCTTCACTACAGTAACTAAAAGCTGTGGTTGGACAATTGCTGTTCAGGGAAGGTGGTTTAGCTGCAAGTAAGATGACCTTTGTATAGAAAGTAGAATCACTCACATTGGGTATGATGGCTGTGATCCAGACCACCACAGCTACAAAATATACAGTATATATATCCACAGGATCCATTTTGTTACTATCTTATAACAAAGCATCAAACCTTAGCAAGACTTGTTAAACAGCTCTGCAATAATTTTTCCTCAGATTACAAATGAAAAATTCATTTTTTTTCATACGGATAATATTCCACTGCAACTTCCACTCCAGGTGAAGTCCTCCTCTGCTCATTATCCTCTCTTTGCTGAGGTGAACACACAGACACATACAGGCCTTGTATTGATTTGGAGAGCTATTTCCAAGATGTCCTTTTCTATTCATGCGCTAGTAATGTGCAAAAAGGCCAGTCTCTCCCCCAAGTGAAGCCATTAATGCATGCAACCTGTCCACCCGACCATAATAATAGAGCCACTTGAGATCAGCACTACAGCATTTTTTTCCCTCTTCTTCTTCTTCCAGGGACCACAATCACAAAAAATTATTTCGTGCTTTTCACAGAAAAGCTAAATGGATCTCTAATTATAATGACCTTCTCTGAAAAGGTTGGGCCGTAATTGGAAAACAGCCCTAGAGTACAGGCCATCTTCTGCAGAAGTGGCAGGGAGGGAGAGAGAGAGAGAGAGAGGGAGAGCAGGGGAGAGAGAGAGAGAGAGAGAGAGAGAGAGAGAGAGAGAGAGAGAGAGGGAGAGCAGGGGAGAGAGAGATAGAGAGAGAGAGGGAGAGCAGAGAGATGAGGGATTTGTGGGGTGGATCAATTCTGGCATCAAAATGGCAAAATGATGAAAAATATAAGAACCTTTTCTTCTCCTCTGTGATTCTCCAGTCCCTCTTTTCAGGGTAAAAACAAGTCGTTTATTCAAATACGCAGAGGCAAACGAGCACAGTGCTGATGGAGCACGAAGGCTGGAAAATGATGATGACGAACGATTGATTCAGGGATAATATTTTCAGATTTAGCTTGTGTTCTGCTGCACTTTTCAAAAATGAAACACCTATGATATATATATATATATTAAAAAAATACAATTCGGGGGAACTTTGCCTGCAGCTGATATGTGCATTGTCTGATGAGACTGCTGCTGAATCTAATTTAAAGTGTGTCTCCCAGAGCATTTCCTATACAGCAAATGGAAGAAAACTTTTACTGCAATGATCTCTAAGGGAAGAGATAGAAAAAGGGGAAAGGATGCTAATTGCTAGAGAAAATTAAAAAGTCCTTCCAGATGAGTTAAGCAGCATTTTTTCCCCACTCGTTTTCGCTCCCATATCGTATTTACATATTTTATTTCTGCAGCCAAATTAACATAGGGTGACTGTTTCCGCGCTTTTCATTACCAAACTAATAGATTTTAATCTATTGTTCTTTGCATTCATTTTCCTGCGACTCATCAGGACGTGACACACACACACACACACACACACACACTGCCTGTCTGCATGGCGTGCCACCCATCCTTCTCTCTTTTCTGCCTCTTTCACAAACCGTCACAATGGAGCTGCTAGCAAGAAGAGAAAACTGCTTCCTCAAGCACACTCTCTCCTTCCCTTTATTGTCTTCAACAAAGCCAGTTTATTAATCCAAAGGGGAAAGAGAGAAGAGAAGGGAAGAGAGCAGGAAAAAAAAAGAAGGGGAGAAAAAAGGGAAAGAGGGAGTGCAGTGAACAGAAAGGCAAGTCAAAGCAGTTTTGAGTTTCATCTCATTTTTCTTTGAGAACTGAGGGGTGGAAAAAAAAAATCAATTATGGAGCACACCTGAATATTATTTCGAGCACCCAGCCACCCACTCGCTGCCCGTCCCCTAGAAAACCAAATTACTCAGCAAACTTATCGCTTGCTGTAGCAGGTCTGGTATTAAAGAAAACAATCAAGCAGGCCTGGATTAATCTCTGACAGGCGCCTTATCTTTAACTTGCACCTTTGTTATTTTCTGATGAGCTGCTCTTTTTTTTCCCGCCACATTGTACCATACCTCACTGCCCCCTTTCATTTTCTCTATGGGCCACGGCAGAGGACCTTTCAGTTTATTAAAAAACCCTTTATTTGTGAAGAACAAAGAGGAGGCGAAGGCAAACAATAAGGTCAGGCAATCTCCTTTCTGCCAGCAGTCGCTCACCTGTTATTTGGAGTGTTATCAGCGCTGTGGAGGGATTCGCTGTAGGTGAGGGAGACGGACAGGACGGCAGACGCTGCTGCTGTGCGAGGGGTGAAAAGAGAAGCTGATTGACATATATCAGCCTCCAGCCAAAGACCTTTTGGATGCTCTTCATATCAAAGAATAGAGGCCTCTGGCCGCCGCACACCTATGCTGGATTGTTATACAGGAAGTAGAGATTGAGAGGGCAACGCTCCAGAGCACACACACATTTAACATACACATGCAACATATAAATGTGCGCATAGATATCGAAAAAAACAAAAACGCATCAACTGTGCCATTTGACGTACTCTGTCGGCCCTGGTTGCCAGAGTTACTGTAGCCTTCATCTAGCCCCGCGGCTGATGGAGCTGAATGGAGCGGAGATGTCTCACAGATTGCTCTTGGTTACTTACCGCTGACCCTCCTGTCTCCCACTATTTGTCCTTGACAGCCCGAACAGAGAAGCACCTGCTACAACTGGACGCATCTGAAACACAGGGTCAGGATGATGGACGGGTATTGATTGCGGAGATGAAGCATACATATATTGAAAAAAAAAAAAGATGAAAAGGACAATACAGCTACATAACTGATCTGTGCACTTTATTGTGTTTAAGTAGAACAGTCCAGCAATAATGATGATTCGGTCTTTGACACACTTTTGATAATAGCAAATATCTTTGTTTGTGAACGCCAACAGATATTTTGTTGTATTTTGGCGACAGCTTCATGCAAGATAACGCTGCAAGATCCCGCTAGCTTCTCCGCCTTCAGCCCATCCCATTCCTGCCTTGATTCCATTAAATTTCGACCGGCCCAATCTGACGGGCTGGGGTTGGTGACGAGTGTTGCTGTTCACCTTTTCTCTCTTATCTCCCTCCTTCCACGGAGAGAGATTTCCCTCTTCTTTTGCTCTCTCGCTCTTCTTTCTTTCTGGCTCTTCTTATCTCCCTCATTCACCTCCCGGACTCCTCCATGTTGGAGAGGAGAAACACGCAAGCAGACACAAACATGTTTGCTCGAGCACACACATGCATTTATGCAGATGATGGATAATTGATAGAAGATGCTAATTGGGGACACGCAACTGAAACAAACTTGAGATGTTTGTGCTTTTCAGGGGAATAAAAATGTGTCTGAAATAACATACATGAACAAAGGCAGCTACACAGAAGCACATACTGCAGAAGGCACAACACACTCTTAATCCTGTAGTTAGTTAATATTGAAAACATAATATACGCATTTATCCCATTTCACCTTTTATTTCAAATTGATGAACTAACTTTGCTCACTGGAAAAACCAGAAAACAATTAGGAGAAAAAGCTTCTAAACAAACGGTTCCTTCAGTGATGGATGCAGGTCTGTTTTAGTTATTGAACTCAAAATTCCTGTAGTTGTTCCTGTAGAGTTTAAAATAAAGGTTGCACACAGCAGGACTGCAAAACTTTCAATTCCAAGTCCCAATAGATGCGACTATTGTTCATGAAATGAAATTGCATCTGAGGCGAAACAGCAAAGCGCAGAAACCTAATTGGGTCTCCGCAGCCTATTCTTGCAAGAAGTTATGCTTTTTTTTTGCTTTTAACAACTTTAACAAGCACAACATCCGATCGATCCACCAGTCACTCAGCTCATTAATCCCGCTCCAGGGGAAATTTAGACTTTAGGTGGAGGCTGATCATGCAACACATACTGAAAGAGGCGGATTGTTTTTTTCAAACTTCCATCCAAAAGAAAACAGGAAAACACAAACATTTACACAGTTGCATCTTTTCTTTCTCGTCAGCCTTTCTTCAAATTGATTTATCTGTATTTATCTGCATTTTAATCTTGCATCAACTTCATAAACTTGGCATAAACAGATTTAGTTCACCAGTTTTTCCCTCCAGACGCACCAAGCGAGGACTCACAATGGGAATATTATTTGCATACATTTACAGAGACACACAAACACGCACACACACCTCCTTTCTTTCATTTGGAAGGAGAATGGTGCAAACTGATTCAAAATTAAAGTAGTAGAAGAAAAAAAATGTATTGAGCATCTCGGCCAGGCCTGTGCTCGACCGGGTCGCCTCATCTCGTCTCGGTTGTGCTCTAATGAAGACCTGCAGTGGACGCCATTGGTCTCTGCCGTGATTCACAGCACTCACAATTTCTACAGTGCTGGGAAGGAAGCTGGAGAAGGAGGACGTCTCCCTCTCTCTCTTCCTCTTTATCTCCCCCCCTCCTCCTCTCATCCTCCTCCCACAGCCGGGGCGTCATTGTGGCCCTGTGTGTGCATTGTTTGATGTTGTTCTAGAAGTAAATAGACGCGGCAAACACTTGACACAGTTGTTAAACAGAGAGCATCTAAATGTCTCCTAACTCGACATCAAACACTATGCTAATGTCTGTTGCATTAGTGATAGGGAGCGCGGCAGAGAGTGTGTGTGTGTGGGGGGGTGTACACAGCTCGGTGCGACACAGCAGAGCGCGGCGCCGAATGACACATCACAGCACAACACACCTAGTGTACCACAGAACAAGATAATGAATACAAGAGGAGTGGCATGAAGAGGCTCCTTCTTGATACTCGGTGTGTGTTGGAGAGGTTTGGCCCTCTCGGGCAAACGAGAGCGGTAACACTTAAAAAACACACCAGTGCCACCGGTGATATGGAATACTTAGCTACACCTCTGAAATGAATTTGCTCACTTAATCTTATGTTTGACAGAGCTGATTCGTGCACCCAGTGGACTATTTGCTCAGACAGAGTTAACATTAAATAGGTTTTTCCCCTCTATACTGTGGAAAACACACACACGTATATACTACTAGTTTGCTTTGTCATGTGTACTTTATGGCCATGTGAACACTGGAGCATTACTACCACACAGTATATGATGGGATACATGGTAATTGATCACGTCATTTCAAAACCATGTGCACTAATCGTCTGCTCTAAAAGCCTCCACTCCTCTAGTGTCAGTCTTTCCACCATGATGTCGAACCTGGCTGCAGGGATTTGCTCTTAATCAGACACGAAAGGTCCGACACTGATGTCGAGCGATAAGGCTGGCGGTCTGCGTTTTAACCCAGAGGTGTTGGATGGGGTTGAGGTCAGGCCTTACTTTCTTGCATGACACTGGGAAAAGCGTTTTTACGGACTGGGCTTGGTGTCATGTTGAAACAAGAAAGGACTGAGGTGGCTGCATGTGACCGTCTGGCAAGCATCTCTCTGATGCTTTGAATATACTCATATACTAAAATGGTGCCAGGAAACATTTTGCAGATGCATTTAGTGTAAACATTTTTCACTGCTAGAAAATAGGTTGCAGATAAGTACAATATAAATGTTCCTTAACATTTAACACAGGCATACAATATTTCTCAAATTAATTGTATGTGAGAGTAATTGTTATGAGACAGGGTTGTGACTTCATGTCCTTCAGTTTTTCCCTGAATGACCAAGAGCTGTTGGAGAAAAGTGCAGAAAGTGTGTGTGTGTGTGTGTTTTGTGTACTACAGTGTGTCCATCAACCTCTGTTGACCCCGGTGTTTTCTCCTCCATTCACTCGTGTTTTCCTCAGACAGGTCCCACTGAGCTGTCTGCTTTTATGCCTCTGTGTGTGTGTGTGTGTGTGTGTGTGTGAGGGAGAATTTATGACATCCAAAGTGATGGTCTGACAGGAGGTATGATCCTCTCAGAAGGCTGCTGCTTTCAGACCCCGCTGTCATCCTCCACTCTACCTTTCTCTCCCTTTTTCTCTTCAGAGGAACGAGGAGAGTGGGCCTCACGCCCTCCCTCCCTCTTTCTCTTCCCGTCTGTGTACTTTCTTCTCTCCCTCTCGTTCCCCGCTATCTCACCTTTTTCTTCTGCTGCTTCTTCTCTGCGTCTCTCATGCTCTTCTCTTACCTGCCTTTCTCTGCTTCTGCGAGGATATTCTGTCAAAATCAATTCAGGCTTGGAAGAATCGACACTCCGCTAGTCATCCTATTCTTCCACAGAAAAGAGAGGAGGACAAACAGTAAAGAGGGAACAATTAATTCCACAGGAGCTAAATGAATAAAGCGACTTCAAATCTAATGACTGCAAACATTACTTATACTATTCTAATTACAGTCTTTGATGAAATAATGCCTTTTAAAGGTTCAGTACAATATAAGTTAGAATTCCTATAACATTACAAATATAAATATAAAAAGACATCACAGTGCAACATAAAAACAATATCTTATGGCATTTATTTGTCATCAGGGAATTCCTTTAGACTTCCTTTTTGAAGTCTTTGATTCACAGCTATAAGGAACTGCAGCGTACCGTTGCCACGCTGTCACTCTGATTGATGTCAAATGGTCTCTCACTGTGGACTCTCCCCGTGTTGAATCTCTGCCTGTACCGCGCCCGGCTTTCTCTCGTGCTCCCGAACCCACCGAGGAGGAGAACGACTGATGAATTAACCAGTCTCCCCGGTCCCCGACGCTCCCAACCAAAAAGTGATGGATGTGAATAAATGGCCCATATAAAAGCAGAGGGATTCGCCCTCACTCGTGCTTGGTCCGTCCTATGTGCCATATTAGATCTCGGTGTGTCAGCGTGATGTGTGTTGTGAAAATGTAGGCCATGTCCACGTAGAGGATGGAGGGAATAATGCTTTTTACACAGACAGGTGCATTAACAGAGAGCTATATGCAAATCTCTATCAAGATAATGGCTTTTACTTTACGTGCATGGAAATTCTTGGCACTGTTTTTTTCTGATTTTGCTTCTGCATGAGACATTAACCACATACAGCCACATCCTGCACAGGATCTATTAACCATTTGTTAGTGTGAAACAAAGGAGGATTTAGTTGGACGAAGATATGGAATACAAGAATAAAATTTCTTTTTCTGACCTAATTAAAAAAGTATTTCCAGCTGGGTCAGTGCTGAACACAAAAGTGAAAAAAGAGATTAATTAAATGACTGAAGAGAACAGATAAGAAATGTTAAGACCCCTAAATCCAAGCTTAATCCACAGTGTACATCCTGAGTACGAAGGGTTAAACATCACCAATGTACAAAAATTCATCCCACATCTGACTTCAAATATATTCTGATTTTAATTTTTACATCAGTTGGAGTATATTCCTGCTGCCATGTCTGCAAGCTGAGTGTGTGTGCCACCTCAAATCCTTTTCCAAAGTTCAAATTGGTCCTTTTATCTGTGCTGTTGCATTATTTACATTGTTTCCAAATGAAAAATGCTATTTCAATTTTTCCCTTCACTTCCACTTCAAAATTTATTTACCCCCTTCTGATTTGACGCTCAAGAGATTGTTTGACTTCAAGAGGAGAATCAAACCAGACTGCCACAAGTACTGTGCTCTCTTATGTACTTATGAATGTGTACAAAACAAGATTTTGAAAAATAAAGTTCTTTTTGGCATGAAACTTTAGAATAGTGCAAAATGCTTGACTCTAATCTCTAAAACAACAGAACTTTCAAAGAATGTAATAATTTGAAGTTTCTTTATGTCGTATTTTTTGTCAATAAATTATTATCATTTGTGTTGAAAAATTCTTATTATTGCAACATTCTACCACTCCATACATTGCATTGCATACATTTGACAGTAGTTAAGGAATCACATAAACTGATCATGTGTGCAAAAAGCCCTGCTCATGCTCTACAAACGAATGCGTCACTGCAACCTTGGACTGTTCATTGTGCTGCTGGGTTAAGTATAAACTGTCATCTTTAGCTCAGCACGAGAGGCAGATCTAACACTCGCACATAATACAGATTTTCTCGATAAAATATAAATAAAAGATGAGTGCAAGTCACAAGATTATACTGAAAAACACTCATGGACATGCATCCACCCTCAGATAGCAGTGATATCCAGGTTTGTGTCCACCTGTGACATAATGCATTATTTTAGTCTGATGATCATAAAAATAGCAACAATATATTCTGATGCTCTTTGATGATAATGTCTGACATGAGCGTGGGTATTTGAAGCTACATCTGAATATATCCAAGCTTTCATGTTCTGCAAACAAAGCGGATACTGCTTCATTAACTCTGCTGCTGCCACCATGCTCCGTCACTGCTGCTGTGTTTAGGTTTGTGCTGCATCATCTCATCTGCACTGATCTCATGCTGAAGAGAAAGGTAGGATGTTGCTTCCATGGAATAAACATGCGAGGCTCAGACTAAACACTAAACAGATCCAGTGGAGTTGAATTTAATCAAGTACTCCATTCAAGTACAGTTTTGAGGTTTGTATATGATATCTGTTGTGTCAAGCTTCTAAAACATGATGCATTGTTCTATGAAGAAATTTTCCTCTCATCAAGTGACCTCAGCCTGACATTGAGGCCTTTTCAATATTTTATTTTCTTTAAAATCAAATTTTCTTTAAATGAAAATTGCCAGTGTATTATTCGTATTTTGATGTTTTTTGTAATGTGAATCAAGATATATATTTTTTTCAAAACTGTACATTCATTGCCTTGTATCCTCGGCTGCCTGCTCTTCTAGTTTAGTCTGCCTTATTTTTTATGCTTTGTCTGACTGAGCTTTGTGAAAATTGTTCCACAATCCACAATGCTTAATGGTAAATCCACGGCACTGTCCATGGTGCTGACATAGCATACCTCATTGTAATCCACATTTCTCTCTGTTCCACCCTTCCGTCTCTGTGTGGTTTAACTTGGATCTGTCTTGCATCTTCATACATTGTATAAGTGCCCACTACAGGTCCTTGTCCCCTCTGCAATGAGCCATCAGCTCTGTGCCTGCTTAGAATTAATTTGTGTGTCCTTATATTGAGTTAGCTTTTTTTGACTTAAACTTGTGGAAACATTGCGTGATTTTTTTTTTTTTTCAATGTTTGTAGATTATAATGTGAACAGTGCAACTAGGACCAAGGTTTCATCTTAGACCAGTTCATTAAAGACATCCCACAACAAAAGTCTTGTTTCTATCCAAAGTCAGCAGACCTCTGTCTCTTAATTATATGTACTTATATTTTAACATTATAAGAAAAGCACATTTCAAAATATAATCATAATTAAAGCATTGTCCACTATTAATTCATCAACACCATTGTGTGAACGTCTCTATTATCACCTGAACATACATAATATGTAATGAAATCAGCAACATTGATGCAGACAAATTTTAAATACAAATTTGTTATATAGGTATATTTCTGTTTGTATATAACTGGTTTTAACTGAAGCTTTAACATCCATATGTTAGACCTCCTGCTGTTTCTTGCATGATTAACATGTTCGTGGTGTTTCTCTTCATGCAAACACTAATGTCACACATGATGCATTTTTACATGTTCATCCCACACCTAACCAAGACTTGTGATACAAAACTGAGAATTTGTGTCTGAGCTTGAAGGCCTTACCTGCTCTGAGCCAAGACAAAATCTGGCCCTCTGATAGCATGATGCAAAAATTCCATATTCAAATTGAGAAGTAGTACAATGTAACAGATGAGACAGAACAAGGAAGCAGATGCCGAGCTGAAGGATGGAGTCGAGACTTTGTTTACGTTTCAGCCAACAAACAGGCAGGCGAGGGGAGAGGAGAGGTGAGAAGGATGGACGAGGCGGGGGGCAAAGGAGAGAGGCAGCTGGTGGGAGAGGCCAAGCAGAAACACAGAGAGGAGACTTATTACAGCCACAGACTAATTACAATGTACTCACCAACACTAACAGGCGCGCGTCTCAGCCACAACACCCGCACCTGAGACCTGCCATTGGCCGAAAGGAGGGCTCATTTCAGCCAACGGGAGGTCTGCAGAGATCCTTTAATAAATAACGATGCCCCTGGATTCAGACATGTGCACCTGCGCCAATTAACAGGTTACTAATTGGCCGGTACAAAGCAGGATGTAACAAAAATGCCTGTTCGCCTCAGCAGACTGATTGATCCATAGGGGAGGAAGTGTGCCGTTACTGTGTGTTGGGTGTGTCGATCGGCCCAAAAAGCAACAGATTTATAGCAACGGAGGGTCATTGTTTGATATGTTTCACAAATGTTACAGGAATGGTTTGACATTGAGCGAGCTTTAAATAATACTTTGCATCTCATTTGTTTACCAGTAAAAACAGTAATATTAAAACAATAGTTTGTGGTTTTGGGAGAGTTACAGTGTAGTAGTGAGCTTGTCAGACTAATAGGGAAAACACTATAGGAAAGTGCTGTTTAGATCAAGAAATCATCATCAAGAAATAATCACACCATGTGGCTACTTTTAAAATTAGAAAAATTTCTGATGTGAATCGGTTCAATTTAATTAGAATTTTCATATTTTCAAAGACTTTTATAATGAAGGATTTTATTTTTACCACCCACTATTTTGCCTGTGGGACAATAGCACCTACTGTCATAAACTGCTTGCACTATGACAGGTTAGCCTACATGGATACGAACGTATGATAGTTTCCACAAAGAATACACTGTCAAAAAAATAATGTCCAAAAACTCACAAATAATCAACAAGTGATGAAGCAAGGGGAAGAATAAAAGATGTCCTTCTACCTTCAAAGCAGTTTGGCATGTGTTAAATTCTTTTTAAAACCTTATATACAAATTCATGTTGGGGTCTTCTTAGTGCAGGTGTTAAAGTGTAAAAAAAACCTCTCTGAGGAGGCATGCAGCAAGGCTTCCAACATAATATAGAAAATTAGTGAATGAAGGAAAATTTCCACTATGGGTTTTTACTGCTGTTTTTTTCTACACTTTGGATTGGACTGATGGTGAGAAGATTCAATGGGGGTATATGTGTGCGATATTTCTTGACATTGACATTATTAAAGTAATCAGAAGATAAAATTTATACTTAAGCATCATCTTCACTTTAATGCTCACACAGGTTGTCTTCATAGGTGCAGATGCTAATTTAGTCCAGGCCTTATGGTTCACTGGTTAACATCAGAGCAAATGTCCTAATGTGTTTAATCTATAGTTCTCTCCCTGTTGTGTGTCCTCATACATAGCTTGCTACAGTAGCTTTCCCTGCACTAAATCTCTCCTATCTGTCTCCCTCCCTGTCCTTATCTTGCATCTTTCATTCTGAATCTCTCCTCTCACTCTCTCCCTCTGCAGCCCTTTAATGTCTCCCCCATTTCTCTCTCCTGTTTCACTTTCTCTCCTGGCTTTATCCTTCATCTCCAGGGCCGAGTCTTTCTCTCTTTATGCCTCCTGTCTCTATCTATCCATCTATCCATCCCTGCATGCCCTGTTTAGATCCTCTCCCTCCTACCTCTCTTATCACCATTAATTTATCCTATTTCTCTTCTTTCTCTGCCGTCTCCTCCCTCCATCACTCTCCCCGGCTCTCCTTTTTGCTCACCACCCCAAACTCTCTCTCTCTACCTTGCTCAACCCCTCTCTCGCCCTTGTCTGTCTCTCTGCAGCTGCACACTTAAAGACCCTTGCTGCATTATCCTTTTAATAAAGGCCTGGGCAGGAAGCAGGGTGGCAGAGGACGGAGACAAAGACGAGGCCGCCGCTGCCACAGCAGCCTTCAAACCTCATTAACTTTTGTCTTGTTGCGGCAGTCGTGTGCACACACACACACACATACACACACACAAAAACACACACATACACACACAAACACACACGTGTTCTCACAAACATGCGTACATGCACACAAAACCCCAGCCACTCACTCCTGGTTGTACTTTACATGCAATTACACACAAATTCATTTTGTGTTTGGCTCACACACACGAACACACACACACACACACACTGTGCTTGTTATCCAGCTGTCCATCTTTGCTCGGAAGCCACTGCCAACTTACATTATATGATAAATCGATACAATGTTTGTGCCTCAAACGTTTGCTTTGATTGCTGTTGGGATGATTATTTTTTCACATAACTGGTGCATGAAAATATGAACGTCATCATCAAATCTGAACATTTAAATGAATTCACTGACATCATCATAACAATCCAGACTGACTTGCGATGGGTTCACTCACACATCAAGCATCGTTCAAAGTCATGTTGAAGCGAACAAGTCAAATTTCACTGCATATGGAAAAACATCAAAACGTGTCAGCGTCTCCTTCATACAGTTAGCAGCGGGCCAGCGTGCTTGTAAACACAAATGTTCAAGGCTAAGACAGTTGTTGTCTGTCTACCTTGGCAACAACCTCACTGCAACCTGGCTGTGGTCCAAAAGTGGGCGTAATCAATCACAGTGTCATATTGTTGGATTGATGCAGGTCATTGAGCACTGCGGCTGATACTGTGCGAATTAGTGGCTCGGTCGCCGGATTGGAGTGGGTGAATCATTCAGGCAAATGAGAAGAGACGTGCGTCAGTTAAAGCATAAATAAAAGCGGCCGAGTCCAAATGCAGAACCGCACACTGTAGTGACTGCATGTGCCCACTTATATCCTGTTTTATTGTAAACAAATAAAAGTTGGTGTTATTTTCTAAAATGCATTGTGTGTGTATCCTTCACACACACACACACATGCTGACTGCTTTTAAAAAAGATCTAAAATCCTGAATTCTTTATATCCATGTTTAGCAGCTAGCCGTCTTCTGCTTCCTGTGCCTGTGTCCTTGTGTGAGAGCATGACACCGACAAAACACAGACTCGAGGGAGAAAAAAGGGACCGGAGCGAACTTATTATTCAATAGGATCTGAAATTCTTTTCTTTTTGTCTTTGTCCTTTTTTTTCCTGATGAAGACACTGTTGTTGAAAGGTTATATTTTTCTTGTACAATTAAAGGATGTAAATCAATCAGTGTGCTCCAAAGCATCTCTTTCCCTTGAATGTTTGCTGTCCTTGATCTGTGAAGAACCTGATTCAGCTGCATTCAAAAACAGGGACCCATTAAAAATCATGCCACTAGTGGTGAAATAAATAAATAAATAAATAAATAAATAAATGGATGGGGGGATCACAGAATATGTTTAAAAGATGCTATTGTTTACAAAGGAATTAGGAGTCACAGTTTGGATAAACAGGGTTATAATGTTAGGTAAATGAAAAATAAAGTGTAGTATAAAATCTTACCTTCTTATGATTAAGTGTCATAAATTAGGGAGCTTCTAAAAGTGTGTGGAGGAAAGATTGTGAATCAAGGACGTCAAGCAAGTTCAGGGTGTTGCCAAGCACAAGCAGCTCTGCCCCAGCCAGAAAACTGTGTTTACCAGGGCTAATCAAATCAACTGGACTTCGAGGGGCACATCACTAATTTAGTATTGCTCATTCATCAGTTAGGGGAAGCAGATTTTAAAAAGAGAGAGGCAGTGGTATAGAAATATAAAGAAATGAAATTACATTAACTATAATTCAAGAACGTGACTAAACAGACACACAACTCACGGAGCTGCTTATAATGTGTGTGTGTCTCCATCTGATTTTAAAACTGAAAAACAAAAACAATGTCTATCCTCCAAAATGAGCGTCTGAATTAATTAGTGGTGAAAAACAGGTCACGTCGTTTCACTGCTACAGTTCAGATCATTAATGAGGTTACATCGTTATCTTCACACCCTCGTAGTCAACTGATGGGTCTGGCACACATTTTATTTGACTAAACTCAGTCTAATTGGCTAAGGCTTAAATCCTGAAAATTCTTTAGGTGAGATATAACGTGAACATGGAGGCATACTTATATCTAACAGCTGGAAGAATCAAGTTTGTCCTCCCACTTGTGATGTTCACACAGGTTTGATACATGTAATGTGTTGTGTGTGAACATGCTGCTGCTGGTCGTTTCTTTGAGCAGCATCATCAGTGAACACAATGAGAAATTGTTCGTCTGTATTTGAGAAACATTTTGCAGATGTGTCCTGCCTCCAAACCTCTGGCGGACAGGTAAAATGGTTGAATGTAGTAAGAGCTGCTTCCTGAGTATGGGATTTAATCTCTCCGTTGTTGGTGCAGGGCGGTCTCCTGTGCCACACTGTACTGTGTCATAACCAGGCTAAAACGTTAAGTTACTTTTGCAGTTATGTCTCGTCTCATGTTGTCCTGTCTCTTCCTGTTTTATTTTGGTAACTGTTTCCCTTCTCGTTTCAGGTTGCTTGCCCTTCCTTCTGTGTCTCCCGCCGGTGTGATTGTCTGCCCCGCCCTGATTGTTTCCACCTGACTCCCTACCTTGTGTATTTAATGTCTGCGTCTTCCCCTGTCCTGTGCCAGTTTGTCGTGTCTGCTATGTCCGTCAACCCGTGCCTTTCCATGCGTCCTATGTCTTGTATTGCAGCATTTGCTACCTCGTTTTCTTGTCATTTTTCTACGTTGTTTTTCCTCAGCATAGCTAGAGCGATTTTTGTTTATTACTTTGTTTGTTTGATACTTTGTTCCTCAAGAAGAGTGATTTTCGGTTTGCACTTTGTTTTAATAAAAGCCTTTAATTTGGAATTTTTTGTCCACGCGTCCTGCTTCTGGGTTCACCTCCAGGCTGAGCCTTGTCATACTGTACAGCAATTACAAGTACATACAGTAAAAAACACAGGAGGGGAATTTAAAGGGGGTGCCAGGGTTGTTTGTGCCACTCAGTCACCCGCTAATGAGTAATCAACTTTCACAGCTTGAGTGTTGGGGTGGTAATTCGGGTTGCACACCATGTTCCCGAACCGTGGAGTAGCGATTCATTATCATGAAGATCTGTATAATCAAACAATTAGTGAATTTCTTCTCATCAACAAGGCCTGCTCCCTGTCTGATGTGCTCGTCAGTGATGGTGTGGGGGTTTGGAGGGCGGAGAGGGGGATGATAGTGGCTGACAACCGGCTGCCTCCGTGACGTTCCCTGGCTGTTTTCCAGTTCGGGGCATCGTGAGGGTTAAACAGCTCTGATGAATGCTCACACACTCTGTGGATGTGTCAGACTGAGGAGGAAAACCACTGGGACAGTAATTGACATGACGGTAAAATGCAAGAGCGAGGGAGGGAGAGAGAGAGAGAGGAAGGATTGTTTATGAGAGATGAAGGTGGATAGAAAGAGAGGCATCTAAATGTGTCAGCCCTCGTTCCTTGTTCACAGCCTTACGTCTGAGAACAGATTCGTTCAAACCTTTACGGAACTCAGAAATGGAAAACAAAACAAAGGCCTCGCAAGATGTTACGTTTTCAATACGTCTTGTTATTTCTCTTGTGACCAGCTTGAAAATCTTTTTGACGGGATCTCATTCTTTTTCAGTCGCTTTAGATTGATCATTTCTTTCTTGAAGCCTGTGAAACACTAATGCATCGTCTTAATATAAAAACGCATGATTTTATTACAATCTGGTGGCAACATTCACTCTTCTGTTTACTGGAAAGAATCATTTGGCGTACGAGACATGATCTCTTTTATGTTTGGCTGTAATATGTTTAGAATAAACAGGAAAATTACAGGAAAAGATAGAGAGATACAGTAATTGACCTAATTAGCTATGATCGCTGAACAAACAAAAGATTTCTTGTCCGATTACGCAAACTGAGACTTGTGACCCTGTTGGTCAAATGTGACAGCGCCGATCGAGGCCTTATAGGGTCATAGAAGACGTAAGTGGGGAAAAAAATGACAGTCAGAAAGAAATCAGAGGTGGACTGACAAGTGGTGGAATTCAATGCAAAACAGCGTCGGCGATAATGTGTTGCTCCGATGATGAAGCTATAAAAAAACCAATAAAAGAATGCAAGGATTTTTTGTTTCTTTTTATGTGCAATAGCGATACTCCAGAGAGCATTTACGCACAAATGCATGCAAACATAGTGCACGAAAGGCAGCGGTGCAAAGTGTGGCTGAGTGGTTAATCAGTTTTCTCTGTAGTGTCCGTATGTAACTGTGCCAGGCAGCAGGTAGTCATTAGACAAACACACGGTGCCTCTCTGATGCCCACTTGGCACCAGATCTGAGTCAGAGAGAGAGACCGAGAGAAGAGCTGGAGGGAGAGAGAGAGAGAGAGAGAGTCACTCTTAATGCTCAGAAATAAATGAGGCTAAATGGCTAGTATGGTCTATTGTGCTATTACTGTCCGAGTGAATCGCCTGAAGTGATGGAATCAGTTCACCAAATGCATAAAAATATACAGCAGCTATTAAGATTTTTTCCCCCATGATGCTTCATGTTAGCCATCAATACCCACACTAACACTTAAATTGCAGCTAATGAGCTACAATTGACTGAAAGGGTCAGTGGATTCTGATGTACACACAACAAATGTATGACACTTAGCCTTCTGTAATCAAAGCACAAATCCTTATGTAGTTATCAAAATGTAATAGATTACTTGTGGGCCTCGTTGACTCCCAGACTTTGTTAAGATAATGGCCAATGAAACTAATCAGTCATACTGTTTTCATCTGTATAAGTGAGAAAACATTGGTGGCGCCTTAGATTTCATAGATAACATTTAAATGTCTATAGGTGGCGCTCTTAGTTGTCATTTGAAATCATGTGGCTAATAATTGTGATTACTGTTAAAATATATTTAAATTTAAGAAATATATTTAACGCTAGAGGATTTTTCCTGAAAGAAAGCTACAAGATAAGAAAAATATTGAAGTCATAACCATGCAAACAACATAGCTGCAAAGACATCCTCACTGGCTGATCTGCAGCAATGTGTTTCATTTCTCATCTAACTCTTGGCAACAAGATGAAGCATAGTTCCCAAAATGATGATGAAGTTTTTGTTGACTGCCTAGTAACTTCATGGCGATGACGCAACTCCTTATAGTGCTCTCTGTAACTTTTCCACTTTTTTTTTTTTCACATTTCTGTTTCTGTACTGTGCATATTAAATCATGGGATACAGTGTAGGGAGCTGGTGGATGTAGTTTTGATCAGAGCCAGGTTAACTGTTTGCCCCTGCAGATAATTATAATAATAATGGCTCCTGGCTCCAGCTCCATGTGCACTTTTGAAGTAATGTAAATAGATACGATCAGATTTTAAAAAAATACAATAGTTACAATAGTTCTTAATTGGAGCCAGGAGCGAGACACAGATGAGGGTGAGTAGGTAAAATGGATTCATTAACCAAAAAAATCTCCAGAAGACACACAAACACAGAAAGGTGCGGAGAGGCTGGTGGAGAGGAGTTAGTTCAGTGGATGGAGGCTGGGTGGTGGGGGCTGAGGTTGCTGGCTGGAGACACACTGGTGGAGCTGGTAAGGATGAACACAGGAGAAACAGGGAACACTGGAAAACCAAGAAAAACACTAGAAACACTGGAAACATGAAGCACTAGAAGTCAAAGAAACACCGGAGAACAGGGGCAAAGACAGGGAGCATGGCAGCTTGCAGGTGGAATGAAAAGTCCTTTAAAGCTGCCAGTGATGAGGTGAGATGAGATGCACCTGTGAGATACTGAGGGGCCCCAGCACCTGAGGCCACGCCCCCCAGTACATGAAGCCACGCCCCTGTCACTGAAGCAAAGCCTGAACCAAAAGTGCCAGAAGAAACAGAACAAAACCCAAAACCACTAACGCTGTAAAACCATGAAACAACAAGGCTGCAGAGCAAACACAAATAATTTAAGGTATCCAAACCATTACAAATTTAGGATTGCACACAAACTGATCTGAATCATTCCAGCTGCAATATCCATCAAGCAACTAAGTCAGTCCAAAAATGTTTGTACTAATTTACAAATAATGGAATGGTGATCTGTACTTAACCCTTTATCGGGCAGGTGACTATTTTTGATCATTTCTCCACCATTTACAAAAGTGAAAAATTGCAAAAATATTTTACAACAGAAATAAAGTTTTCTTATGTCCTCTAATAACACTCTGAGGTTACATTTTTTAATTTTAAAGTATTTCAGTGAGTGCCCTATAAAGGGTTACAGATATGAACTCAATTCAAGTCACTGTCCTGCATATTTTTTGAATTTGGATACTCTAACAAAGCATTATTATTTTTTTTTTTTGCACTGAATGATCAGACTAAAGACACCATTATTGTAGGGTAATTTAAGCACCATTAAAAATGTAATTTCCAAGCTGTTATTACACGTTTTAGTCCTTTAAACATTAACCTCATTCTAACCTTTGACCTTTGAAGTAACAAAGTACACGCTCCTTTGTGAAAGTAAAAGATGAGATCACAGAACTTTCCCCATAACACTCAATGTACTTCACGTCAGAGGGCAGGTATAGGTTTTTCCAGCCATCATCATTAAGTTATATTTGTGGCTCTGCGACATTAAAAAGCCCCTGAGGAACATACCATGCTGTGTGATGACTCAGTCTTGAGGCACTAGTGCACTTTTATTATTAACTGTATTTGTAGCTCTCATAATGTGATCAAAACATCCACATGATGCCTCTTTATTGGTTTTGCATGAAAATAATATCAGTCACCGCCAGTGAATAACACAGAGCCGAAATCAAATTTGTTTGTCTCTGTTGTGATGAATAGTATTTCATAAAGTGAACAAACCTCCCCATTATTCCTACTGCAGTGTGCGTGCCAATGACATTACACTGTATATTACTTATCTGGGGAAAATAGGCTAGCTGGGAGACATTATGCATATGATAAATAATGTATTCAGTCAGAGTTACCATATTAGGGTTAGCCATATGTGGGATATAAGTGTGTGTGTGTGTGTGTGTGTGTGTGTGAGAGAGAGAGAGAGAGAGAGAGTTTCAGTGGGTTATTACAGTGGAAGAAACTTGGTAAAAGAAAATGAATAAATGCATCAAGTGTAAACAGATGTAGATAGATGATCTGTGTGTGTAATGTTACAAGGCTAAAATTCTGCCATGACACAAAATATATTACATTTTTTTCTTCACAACAACAAATATGTGAATCCCACTACACAGTCCCTGAACCTTTCTGGAGATATTTTCAAGAAGATTTCTTTATTAGACAGTATGCGACCAATGTTGACAGGCAAATGGGATGGAGGGAAGGAATGCAGTGAGTGGGTTGAGAGGGTTTGAGCATGTCATACAGATACAGCTAACAAACAAATTCATCCTCGTGTTGTCAGTTTACATCAGCTCATCAGACTGCTGGGAGTTTGCTTCACAGCCATTATCCCACCTCTGTGTCACTCCAGGTCAACATTTCTGTCTCTTTCCTTCACAGAAAATATTTTGACAGATGGCTTGAAAAGGAACGGGTGTAATTAATAAAATGAATGATGGCTGGATTCCATTCAGCTGCTTTAGTCTCAGAGTCTTGCTGGCTCGCTGTCATGGCTTATTGGGACACCTCAAACATAGAAAACATAGAATAGAACAGAAGCATCATTAATATTATCAGTAACACTTGTGCTTTTCCTACTGTGCCATGTCTGAATGTGTAAAAAAGGACTATTTTAAACACTGAAGGAGGCCCTTACCACCGCAGTTTATTCAAGGAATAGCTTGATATTTTTGGAAATATGCCTTGACAGAACTGTGCAGACATGAGAGTGGTGCAAAGGAGATGTAATATTTTAACTGGGGATCTTTAGAGCTGCTGGCAGGTGGATGTTGTTACTTTTGGACTGAACCAGGAAGCTGGCTGCTGGCTTCAGCGTCTCAAAAAGTTTTTATTGCAATAATATCTTAATGTGATAGCAACTCGTAAAGACCTAGTAGGCTATTTTATAAATGCGAGTAACATTTTAGTCACACTTATGAAATGACAGGTCAAAAAATGTAGCTTGATTTGTTTTCAAAAAGCAGAAATAAACTTCCATATTTTTGCATTAGTTAGAGAAAAAAAAGGCTGATAAGTTTCTTTTAATCAATATAATAAAGAAATATTTATGTTGAACAAAATGTTTATGTGTCTTAATGTATTTCACTTGATTTCCTACAGAAAGCAACCAAAGTATAGGTTTAATGGTTATGTTTAGGCAGAGCAAAGCACTTGGTAAATGTTAGGTAAAAATAGCAGTGTTGGTTGTATATTGAAAAAGTGCAGACTTTCCCAAATCTTAACCACATGTTCCCACACGTGGGATGGAGGGCATGAACACCAGTTTCTGATCTTTCCTCCAAAATATATTTAGCAAACCACATTAGTATATAAATAACATTACTGCGTTCTAAAATATGTTGAAACATGCTGGTGTGTGGCATCATTTAAACCTCTACCAAACTTGACAAGATTGCTCAAATTCCAAAGAATGATCAAAACATCAGGCCACAACGATCATTAATAATAATGTACTATATAATAACCACGGTCGCCTCTGCGCGAGTACACCTTGAGTACAGCCTCTGCAGCAGGCTCAAGGAGACATCTTCGATGTACCAAGGCTGTGTGTGTGTGTTTTATCTCCTTTTTTTTCCTCATCTCAATAAAAGTTTTGGTTGTATCAGCACAAATTAGCATTGATGGTACCTAGCTAATCTCACACAGCTGCAGAATGGAGCATTAGGGAGAGGGTGCAGGGCCCCGGCCCATCTGTGGAGGGACTGACTCACGGTCCCCTGAAACCAACATCACTTTGGCCTTGTCAGATGGTCCCTGCAGTGTGGCTTTACGCATGTGTGTGCGTGCGTGAGAGAGAGAGAGAGACAGAAGGGAGTGTGTCGCTGTGTGTGTGTGAGTGTGTATTTGTTTGCTTGTGTCGCATTAACTTACAGAAAACCTTGCGTGTGAAATTGCAAACTTGAATGTAGGGAGTTGCTGTAATGGCGGATAAGCAATTCTCTAAAGATGCTTCCCCCTCTAGACCCACACAGCTGCGATCAAGGTGCTTTTAACAGAGATGACAAATTATTTCACCGTACATTTCTCATGAATTATAGCTTTTTCACTTCTGTATTGGCCCCAGCGTTGTCACTTCTCTCCCCTCCCTCTACTCTAAATATTGTTCTCGTCAGCTCCCTTCCCCTCCATTCATCTCTTACAGTGTCGCCTTTTGCTTTTCACCAAGCGTCGGCCTGATGTATGTGGAATAGTTTGAGGCCTGTCGTGTCTCTTGTTCTTCAGCGTGTCTGTCTCTGTCTCTTTCGGTGGCCTGCGCCCTGTCATGCTGCACATCAGCAGCTGTTAGCGTTTTCAGACCGGAGCAGAGAGTTAGAAAATGAAGAATGATCTTTCCATTCCAGTTCACATTACTGAATGGTTGTTTTACACGCTACACTTACTTGACACCTCTGATTAATAGTGTCGTGGAAATACATTTTCAATACAGTAGATGGCATGCACAAAGCTGATGTGTTACCAGGGCATTTCGGTGCACTCGCTCATGGTCGTCTTGTTGATCTGATTCCCATCCATCCTACACTCACAATAATAACATTGCATTCAGATTCAGCAGCAGTGTAGCAGGAAGTGGCCTCTCTACCCACTCTACATCTATATTCCAGGCCGCTGTCCTCTTTAAGCCGTCCCATGTGTCTGACTGAGTGTCTCCATGTCAGACCTCAGGTGGCGCAGAAGCCCCTCTGAGTGTGGCGCCAGTGGCTGGCCAGTCCAGACAATAGCGGCTGATACCCTGTCAACACTGACGGCCGTGTCACCGGCACAAAAGAGCTTTTAGTGCTGCTGTGGCACACTGATGGAGACAAGAAAGTGTTTCATCTGTACAGAGGAGATAGATAGAAAAATGTGGCTTATAAACTCCACATAGCAAACACTAAAATGTATCTTCTATTTCACTTTTATTTATGGACTATCATAATTTTAATGTCTATGTAAACAGCTATCTTTAATACTTGCTGAATATTTCTGGCATGCTGATATGATCTAAACCTCATTGTCCACAATATTCAATAAAATACGTTTGTGTTTGATGCTTCATTTTAGGGCTCTTACTATGTCCAAGGGAAAATGTAGTTTTTCTGCTTTGTGTAAATTATATGTTCAATTTTAATTTTATAATATGCCTGTCTGTGTTTTTGCTTTGCTATGTCTTTGCTTGTACAACACCAAAACCAGGATCTTTCTCTTGTCTCTCTCGTTGAACAGACACTCTTGTGTGATATATTGAGATTAATGTTGGCCCAGACTGAGGCTTGATTCGATCTTCAAAATAAAAGCATTTGCATCAATTCTTAATATCTGTGCCAAAAAGTTCAGCCTGAACAAAACATTTGCAGCAGATGGTTTTAGCAGTGGTGGCTGGTAACTCAAAAAACTGGGGAGGACAGGAGGAAAACCAACCAACGGCATTATATCATTGTACACTAATTGGCACACAATTACATGATTTTACTCAGTCCTGTTGTTTCCAGATTAACCAACTAGGCTAGATAGTGTCTAGATACACAGGCCAATCATGTAGATCACAACAAGCTAGTGCATAAAATACAACAATAACAATCACTAGGTTGCCAATTTATGAGATAATACAGTCTACTATCACAATGATTCAATAAAGTCAGCCTTCAAGAAGGTTATAAATAAAGCTTTTGAAGAGGTGTTGATTCAACCTAAAGGCCATTGCTTAGTTTGTGTTGCAGTTGAGTTGTATTGCATTATACTTTCTAATGTTTGACACAAGTGGGATGGACAACACAAGAATGTCCACAACAAGAGATAGCATACATCTACACTAAACTATTTGATATGCACTTGTGCAACCATGTAAAAAATAATGCAAGATCATGCAGAATTACCAAGACAGTAAAGAGTAAACAAAGCTGATGGCTTTGCGGATGCAGTGTGTGACGTAAACGACTGTGATGGAGGGCAAAGAGAATTTGATGATCTTGTCAGATGTCCTTACTCTCCACTGCAGTGTCTTGACAAAGTGCAAACCAAACCAGGCAGGGATGCAGCTGCTCTGGTTGCTCCATAGTCCCTCTGTAGGATGTAGGATGGGGCGGAGGGAGATAGGCTTTTCTTAGCCTTCAGAGTAAGTAGAGGACCTGTTGGGCTTTCTTGCCTATGAAGCTGGTGTTGAGGATCCAGGTGAGATTCTGCACCAAGGAATTTGATGCTCTTTAATGGATGAGCCTTCAAGGTTCAGCAGGGAGTGGTCACTCTGTGCTTTCTTGAAGTCAACAACCATCTCTTTTGTTTTGTCCATGTTCAGACACAGGATGTTGGCTCTGCATCAGTCTGTTAGCCACTACTTCTCCTCTCTATATGCTGACTCGCTGTTCTTACTGATGGGAACCACTGTGGTCATGTCATCAGCGAACTTGATGATGTGATTCGAACTGTGCATTGCTGCACAGTCATGAGTCAGCAGAGCAAAAAGCAGTGGAGTGAGAGCACAGTCTGGGAGGATCCAGTGCTCAGTGTAGTGGTGTTGGAGATGCTGATCCTGATCTGGACTGACTGAAGTTCCTGGATGGACAGCTGAAGTTTCATGACCGGTGTGCTTCACGTGAAAATCATTGTGCAGTAATTTGGAGGAATCCATTTGGCTTCTTCACTCCTTCACTAGTGCAAGACTTAGGGTGGTATTCACTCTTCTTCTGCAGTGCAAATACTCTTACACTCTTACACTTACCTACAAAACTACAATAAAAATGACTCCCTCCTACCTGAACCCCCTCATTCAGATCTACACTCCATCCCGCTCACTATGATTGGCCAACGAAAGGTGCCTGATACAACCATCTCAAAAGGACCTGAGGTCGATAGCCAGACTCTTCTCCTCTGTGGCTCCCCGGTGGTGGAGCGAGTTACCAAACTTCTGTTCTCAGTCTTTAAGGAAAGACTAAAGACTGAAAATGACTGAAACTGTAGAATTGTTGTGCAATCTGTGTCATCAAGACCCAGAGTGATTTTAAAATCTCTACTGCTTTAAGGGAGGAAAGTGAAGTGAGCCTCCTCCATGCCATGCAGCCCGTGCACATGTCCGTGGTTCATACCTGGATCCAGTCCTGAGTGAGCAGAGTGCAGCAGCCAGTCGGGCAGCTTTAGTACTAGTTTGGATCCAGTCGGGACAACTGAGACAGAAGCCCAAGGCCGTGGCAGCAGAGCACAGTTTTCCATCCGCTCCCCGGCAGCATCCTGCTGAGCCCCCAAGTCTAAATCCATTACCACCATTAGCTTAGCGGCCCATCAGGGTTTGCTAATGTAAGTAAAGCTATTGAGCAGTAGACTCAATAAAAATAGAGACATGTAAATGTGAATTAAGTAAATTTGGACTGGAAATAAATTTTTTGTGATATTAATTAGTTTGCAATTTGTGAGTTAGAATTCCTTTCCTAATATGCTACTGTATGAATCTATGTATTGCTTTGCTGTCAGTAAGGACAGTACAGTGGTAGAGAACTGAAGATGAAATTTTGAAATTATCATTGGACCAGCACAATGTCAATATTGTATTCTGGTCATTGATTGGTTAGGGAGCATGTCCACCATCCAAAGGAGGACAGGAGGAGCCCGTCCTCCTCTGCCCTCTTCACACAAACCGTCCTTTTCCTTCCTTTCTGTCCTGCAGGTGTCGCAGTTGAAAAATTTCAAATCAGAATTCAGCAACGGATATTTTCCAACAATTTTTAAAAATTTTATTGGTCACGGTTCATTTCAACTCTGTACTCTTTTTTTATATCTTGATCTCCCTCTCGGCTCTCAAAGGTTGCAAAAGAGGAGCAGCCTCCTCTGTCTCCGTGGACCAGCCTCCTCCGGTTTGCAGACCTCTTTCACCGTAAAGTCTCTCCTCTCCTCCCCCCTTGCCCTCCATCCTTGCTCAGCCCTTCACCATCCACAGAGACCATTAAGTTAATGAGACCTGAGGTAGGGGCGGCTGCAGCAGGCTGCTCCCTCTCCTTCCTCCCCCCACCATCCCTCTATCACTCTATCTCTCATCCTCGCTCTTATTCTTTCAATCCGTTTCTTGCCATCTCTTTTTCCTTCCTCTTCTTCTGTGTGTAGATTTATTATTGGATGCCTGTTGTCGACGCCAAACTTGTGCCACAGTAGCAAAGCTCTGCTACTCGGGCGACTCGGGGGACAGACATTTCATTTCCGCCCTCTTAACGAGTTGGTGGTGAGTGTGTGTTAATATGTGTGTGTGCGTATGGGAGCTATGAGGGGAGCTGGTTGATGGGGGGTGGGTGGAGGGAGTGGGGGGGGGGCAGGCTTCATCGTTGTCCTCCTTCTCCTCCTCCTCCTCCTCCACACTCTCAGACAGAGATAATGGGGGAGCTGATAGCAGCCTTGGAGACTGCTGTGGCTCCAAGCACAGATATGGGCCGATAACGCCTCCACCACCTCGCCTGCTGCTGCTGCTGCTGGTGTGTGTGCGTGTGTGTGAGTTTCTTTGTGTTTGTATCTGTATGTACGTGTGCAGTAGTGTAACACACATGCATCCAGGTATACACAAATGTGGGTGTGTCCTTGCATGAGTTTTATGTGTGAATTTTTGTGTGTGTGTGTTTGAGGTTGTGTGTGTGTGTGTGCTGCACTGCTACGTACGTGTATGCCCCGCGTGTGTGGAAGTGTGTGAGCATGTGTGTGTGTGTGTCCTACATCTGCTCCTCTAAAGCAAGTGTGTCTCTGTGTCTCTGCAGCCTCCTTCATCCCACCAGACATTCCTGCCTCCTTTTTATGGGCACAGGAACAGCTGGCCACCCCAGTAGGGCATTCTCACAATGAGACAATCACAATATATGAGCCTGGTGCCACACACTCACTCATACACACACACACACATACGTATGCAGGAAAGCACATACAGTATGCAGAGGCACACACTCTCCTGGCTATTGCTAATATGTTTCCTGTTGTGCTGTTGTGTTACAGTGCCATCAGGATCTAACAGCCGGAGCAGGTTACCAATGCAAATGCGTTAATCATCGCTCTTTTCTCTTTTCACTTCTCAAGATACGAGGAGGCTTTTCATTGTTATGGTGCAAACCGCCGCAGCAACTTCAGCTTCGATTTCCGTGGTGACATTAAAATTTCTCTCTTTTTTGCCCACGCCACTTTGATGAATGGCAAAAGGCGAATCTTTTCCCTGTACTTCACACAGTCTCCTCGTACGACAATCACATCCTGACAGTTCAAATGAGAAAATGATTAATAGGGCTCGTGATTAACATAATGAGTTATTATCCAGGACAGAGAAATTATTTCATCAAGCCAGGCTATATTTATCTTTGTTCACCTATGCACCTGTTCTGCTCATTTCACAGCATTTTATTGCATGTGAGATTACAGTGTTTTTCCATTCGTGGCTATGCACTGATTAGTTTTGAACAGTGGCAATATAATTGGGTATAAATTGTTTCCTTTTGTATATGAAAATGCATATTTATGAGTGCCTATGCTCAGCTTGAAATACAGTATGTAATTAATTTCACAGAACAATACTGTGCGACACTATCTTTAGATGGTCTATGTTCAGATAGATGCAGATTGAATGCCAGGACGTATATTTGCTTTCATTTTCCGGCAATGATCAATTACTGCCCCTTGCACAACATACTAAACTGTGTTTATACAGGAAATATGCATTTACTTGGTTGTTTTTATTGTTCGAACACAGTATGAATGAAGTCTTCTGGACTCATCTGGGGTCGGTTTCCTCATTAATTTCACACCAGAAGATCTGTTTTTTGGTCATGGGGAGGGAAAATAACCCTGAGGTTGTCGTCACAGTTATCTTTCTTTGAGATTGCAAACTACACATTTACATGACAGAAAGCCTGTGCAACAAACTGGGGATATGGAGTTTAAAGACACGTGTGTTTATCGAATGAAAGATACTGTAGGATGGCGTTATGGGAAATGTAGGATCCTGGGTTTTTGGAGCTCAAGCCGGGATTTGCTTCCACTAGGCTCGTGTGAAGAAGGAATGGTGGCTGTGAAAGACTTCCTATTGACAAATGTTCATTTTAGGTCAGTGTATGCCAACATTTTATACTTCTACTATTCTCTCTCTTTAAAAAAGATAAATTACTTTAAATCATGTACTTTTTATTTGTGTAGTGCAATACTAATTTGCTGCAATACCCCTTTAAATTTGCTGAAACTATGACGAAAACCTTATATTAACCTCAATAAAAATAATTTGCTGTCCATTTAGTTCACTTGTTCACATTTATAGCAATAAAGCAAACCAAAAGGGCCTCATTGTAATGTAGTCATGTAATGAACATCCAAAAATGTAAACACTTACATTTCCATGACAACTGGGCAAACATCGTCAACAGAGGAAGATCATGTAAATGACTGAAATGTCAACAGCAGGATCTTGAAGAGGGTTTTTTTGTCAAGTACAAAAACGGAATACTATTTTTTTTTTGAAAATTGCTACATTTCATATGAGAAGATACAAACAAAGCACTTAATGAAAGTCACAGAAATTGCCGTTACAGAAAAAAAAATCCCTTCACACAAACCATGAGCCTCTCTCCAGCCCACCAGGAGACAACTGTGTGTTTAATATTGAATATTCAAAACGCAATTTTGTTTTGGAAAAATGTCCTTTAGAGCAGAATTTAAATTTTCTTTCTTTTTCTTGTTTACCAGAACTCAGAGTTTCAGACCATCTCCCCACAAAACTAGAATATTAAGTTTGTAGAATGTTGAACAACTCATTGTTTTTCTGTGTGTGTGTTATGTATGAAAGGTCATTTAAAGATGTATTCATGCCTGAATCTGTTCATTAGTTGCTCACGAACTTGCAAAGCTGAAGATAGACAGTGGCAGTACCCAGAATGCCTTGTTCTGGGGGAGCAATACGCACTTGTGTTTTGCTAATGAGCACATCCAGGGGACGTTTCTCATAGAGGCACACACACAGATAGGAGCACACACACACACACACACACACACACACTCACACACACACAGACACACACACACACACACTCCTAACTACACAGGACTGACATTCTCCTCACACAACTGCAGAGAAAGTCTCCTGAGAAAGATTGCTGCCAGGCACGAAAATGGAGAGAGGAGAGAGAAAGAGCAGAGCAAGAGGTGAGGGAGAGATGTGTGTGGGGGAGGAGGAGGGAGGGAGGGAGGGTCGAGGAGAAACAGAAATGCTGTCTTCTTTTTCCCTTTCCTCTCCCAAGCCTCAGCTGTTTTTGTCCTCGGCGCTTGTGCCTTCAGTCCTCGCTCCGCTTTGATAGGTTTCAGCGCACTCGACTGTATTGACTGCGATCTTGGCAAGCACGAGGACAAATCAATTAAGAGCGTCGACTGATACAGTGTCTGAGTTTTCCCCTCCCGTTCTCAATAGCGAATAAAAGCAATTAAAAGCCGACTGTAGCACATGATGTGACAGTAATGGCCATAATGGATCGTCGTCAAGGTTCAGACGCCAGATAATGTTGTTGTTTATCTAGATGATTGTTGTTGTTTATTCATAAGCTTGGGAATCCTGCCCCCCCCCCCCTTGACAACCCCGTACCCCAAGCCTAAACACAAACAGACGTGTGTGATATTGAGAGGTGGCCATCTGTCCAATCAGGGAATCAAGTCAATAAGGGGAACCAGTTTGGGGGCGAGACCTGATCTGGAAGACATTAGCATGTGAATTAGTTGTTGACTGGGTGCCAAAGCCAGCAGCCTAATCGCTGCCAACTAGATGACAGCATTCCCCTAATCGATGGCTTGATATCTATATGGAAACATATGGAGGGATCAGGCGCGCAGACTGTGCTGTTTCATTTTGAACCAGTTTGCGCTGAATTTCCTCTCAGCTCGTGAGAGGTTTTTCGAGGCGGCGTGCACCAGAAAACAAAGAAAACTTGAAATTTGCATGATGGAAAAAGGCAGAATTATGTTTAAACTGAAGCTCTCCTTTTATAGAAGGAAACAGCTAATTTTTACACGGACTGTAAATGAAAGGCCATGAATGTTGTAAATAGTTAAGTCTGTCCCCCTCCAGTCAGAATAGAGTTGTGCTTATTGGTTTTTGGATGAAGTAGAAGAAGAGTCAGATATTTGACTTTAGTAAAAGTTGTAACACCACAGTGTGAAAATATTCAATTTCATGGGAAAGGTTTTTTTTTCCCTTTTTTTCCCTAAAGTGCAGAAGTATCCGCAAATCATACTTCAATATCAGTAATAAAAGTACTCATTTTACATTTCTGTATCTTAAACGTGTTGAGTCACCCCCTCCCAACTTCAGTTTCCAGTGCAAGCAGATGTTACTCTGCTTCCTCATGTCAAGCTGTATTCTTTAACATCTATAGGAAGCCTAAGTGAAATACAAACTTTTTGGATGACTCTGCTGAACTGTTGTCTATCATCTACATTGACTTTGACGGTATAGTATAGTCTCTGTCTCTCTGTCCCTCTCTCAAACCAACCGGTCGCAGAACATGTCCATCTTTGAGCCTGGTTCTGTTCCAAGGTTTCTGCCTGTTAAAAGGAAGTTTTTCCTCACCACTGTTGCCAAGTGCTTGCTCATGACGGGAACTGTTGGGTCTCTATAAATAATATCATAAAGAGTAATGTCTAGACCTGCTCTGTACATAAACTGCCTTGAGATGACTATTTGTTGTGATTTGGCGCTATACAATAAGTTGAGTTGAATTTGAATTGAAAGTGGTGACTTTAACATTCATGTTGGCAACATGAATGTTATTTATTTTTACATCCCATTTTCAAGTATAATTATTAGCTATTTTTCAACAGCTGAATATCCTCTTGGCCATGGCCACGGCCATCTTGGCAATATTTCTTTTCATGTTTTCCAGCGAGGATTTCAATTCAGACTGCTTTTGTTAAGGTCTTGAATAACATCCACTTACAGACAGTGGCAAAGTTATATTGGGCCAGTCAAGCCATATTACCAGATAGGTGGTAGTAGTTTGGCTTGGACTTTCTTGCACAATGCTAAACTACTTTTAATCCTATGTAAAAGACAGGAACTATTTTGCATCCATTGATAATTGAAGCGTACCAAAATGACATGTGGAGTCCCCCAAGGCTCCTTTCGCAAGACTCAGAGTTAGCAGTCAGTTTTTATGCAACACATTTCTGAAACAAACTTAGAGAACTATTCCAACTCTGTGTTCTCACAGCTAAAGACCTTTCTGTTTGCCACTGCATTTTATTAAGTTAAATTTAGACTCAAATCTGGATCAGTTTGTTCGCCAGTTTAATGTGATTCATTGAAATTTTGTTCAGGAATCTTTATCACTATAGTGTACAACTAAGCAGAAGTGGAAAGTAAGTAAGTACAAATACACAAGTACTGTATTTAACATTTCATTTCAGAGAGTAATAATGTACCTTTTATTCCACTTAATGTTTTATTAATGACAATTGAATAATTCAGTGAGAGAGGGAGATTCTGCATAATTCTGCATTATTTTACTTTTGATACTTTAATTAAATTTAGATGCTTTTGTACTTTTACTTATATAGAATCTTAGAAACTGGACATTTACTTGTAATATGTGTTTGTATATACTGCTGTTCATAATGCATCATATGATAAATCAGATATCAAAGATAATCATATTACAATAGATAATATTTTGGATGAAAAATCTTGATGTGCAAAGTGACCAGTGACAAAATGTAGTGGAGTAAAAAGTGAAAATAACAAACACAAAATGCAAATATGTCAAAATTGTACATAAGTGCAGTTATTTTCTATCTTTACTGTGCAGATAGACGTGTTTGCAGTTTGATAGCAGAAGGCTGTTTTCATATCCAACTACAAAGAGAGGAAGGATTCTCTGTGCTCCCCCCGAATTAGACAGGATTTATGACATTACAACGAGTTGGGAACCTAATCATGGTCCAGTATGCAACAATGTGACATGGAAACTTGAAATCTCCATTGCACACACATTGAGAACTCCCTTTTAGGGAGTAGGAGACATCTCGAGTTAAAGAGTTACACTTTTGACATTTTTTGCATATTCATAGATTATGATGTCATTTGTCTTTTAGTGTGTCTGGAGGGCATCTTTAAGGCAGTTCCACCAAATCTCCCCTCAGTATCTATCAGTTTGGTTTCAGTGCCACTGTGCAGGCAGATAACACAGACAAATATAGCATGCTGCAAACGCGAACAAATGTTTTCCTAATGAAATTGGAAATGATCTATATCAAAACGTATATCTGCGGCTGGATGCGCAATCTGTAAGAAACTGAAACATTACAGTGCAGCGAAATTAATTTTTTCCATTTTCCAAATATAATAGCAGTAATGCAGTTATTCAAGGTCTCCATTTGTCATCTCAGACCCCAATGTGATTTCTGTTTGGTTTGATGTAGTTTCCCCTCAGGCAGTCGCTGAAATAAAATCCCCATTTTGACTTGGTATTCCCACTCAGCGACAATTTCGTCTGAGGGAATCTGATAGCTCATATCTTAGTCCCAGAAAGAATTTCAAATAGCGGAATAATGCGATGCACTGTCTCCTGTCATCCTGAATCAAGACGGAAACGCTGATTTAGATGACGTTTTTCTTTCTGCCATGACCTTGACTTTACATCTATCTATCTATCTATCTATCTATCTATCTATCTATCTATCTATCTATCTATCTATCTATCTATCAACCATGCAAACTCTTCACGTCTATGCTATATCCTGCATTTATACAGATTTATATCAATCTATACATAACTATAAAATGGTATTATCTTGCAGTCCGATTGTAGCTTTTTTAACAGCAGTCTTTGTAAATCTGCTTAAACATGCTCACTGTCTGTCTCACTACTTCACGCCACTTCTCTGCTTAGCCTGCCAGTCAATAAAAGAAAAACTGAATTATTTATGGGTACAACAGTAGTAAAGAGAACGATTGTCTGTCGGTGGAAGCATTCATGGATATTTTAAGTCTTGAACGCCTGAACGCACACTGCTAACATGCCCATCACTGAACGATTACATCAAGCAGTTGTACAGTTGTGTACAGAAAGTACAGATTATATTTCTTGGTTTTTGGGGTAGATGGATAAATATCTTGCTTATACTTACCTTCCCTTTTCCCTTACATTGACTCTGTAACGCTCAACAGCTTTAATTATAAACGTCAGGAAATAGAGTCCTGACCTCCGTGGTGGTGTTGTAATATGTTGCCCATGAATTTATTTTTACTATGTTTTATTATCTGTTATGCTTGGTTGTGAACCTGCAATATTATTTCTTGTTGGCTGATTTGTTGTGTGATTTGCCTCTAACTTATGTTAAAAGTTTAACATGGCTAACAAAAAATTCTAACTAATTCATGATGCTTTCAAATGTAACACTTATCCATTGACAGATAATGCTATATTTTCTGTCTTTACCCAATGCAGCACCTTTATTATTTTATCTATGATTTAGCACAGTTTTAGGACAATATTACCTTTAAATCATTTTTTTAACCTAAAAAACATGCTGAGGATGTGGCAATAGCTTTGTCAGCCACAACTTTTCCTCTCAGGCTGGATTCCACTTCGGTAACATCTACCAATCAGAGGGGAAAACAGGATTTTCAAAGCGAGAGGTGCACCCCCCCATCCTCAATGGATATTATGCATTTTTATCTATCAGACTAAATTCAAATAGGCTTTCTCCACATAAGACAAGGTCATATATATATGGGTGAGAAATATCAGTTTCGGCTTCTCTTGTCATCCTGTGTGTGTCTGTATTTACTCCCTACACTCTGGCTTTAACCTGGCTTCAAACAACTGACGACCTCTTGCTGAAAAGCGCCCGTACCTGACTTCGAGAGATATAGTATTCTTCTGGAAAGGCTGCGTATTGTTCCCTCTTTCTGAGCAAAGCAGTGTAAACTAAGCCTCATTAATTAAGCTCATTAGGTGAACAGAAACCTGTTTGATTGGAGGCAGTTGGAGCCCTTCCGCTCTGATGCAGCAGCGGTATTTAACTCGCCATATTGGCTGTCTGATGGCTGCACCTCAGGGTCATGTTCTGTGACATGGCTGTTGTCCCAGTGCCACCCCTCCACACACACACACACACACACACACACAGACTAACACAGATCCTTTAAGGGGCTTGGCAGACCCCTGGTTCCCCTTCTCTAATCACTGTGTTCTCCAGGGGGGGCGCAGCCATTCTCGCAGCTCTTTGGAAAAGCTTGGCATTTGTCTGAGATCTCATTTCTGTAATTCATCGCCCGTCTCCCGGGAGCAGCGGTTGGCACTGGTGATGCCAAGTCCTCCCTCCTCCCTCCTCCTTCTATCT
Organism: Centropyge bicolor; assembly: GCA_037975185.1. NCBI lineage: Eukaryota > Metazoa > Chordata > Actinopteri > Pomacanthidae > Centropyge > Centropyge bicolor. The sequence goes on along the minus strand of JBBMOC010000032.1, from coordinate 2,842,547 downwards.
CTCTCACACTCTCTATCCCTAGTCCTCCTCTCTTACCGCGCCTCTTTCTCCGTCTTCCTCTCTTTCACCCCTGTCGTTGTTTGTTGTTGCCCTGAAAGAGGCCCTGACTAAAGCTAAACTGGTGGGTGTACACACATTAACTCTCCTGTGATTGTGCTTGATGGCCGCTCCAGGCTCAGATCGCATAAACATGTTGAGTGTGTGCGTGCACGTCCTCCTTCTTCGAGTATCTCTGAGTGCGAAGCGTCGGCTGAGGCTGCTAAATTAAAACGGATGATCCACGGTGGGGATTATTGTTTCTTCATGTTTTCCTCTCGTATATAAAAACATTAAGTGTCAAATCATTAATGCACACACAGCCCAAATGAAGAAATAATTACACATCAATTATCACTAGTAATATGAATGTGGAAAATGTAATTGTGATTAATTAGGCATCAGTAAAAAATGTACATCTGTTACTTATTTGAAATAGCAGGAGGCGAGAAAAAGACAGATAGCGACTCATTTTTCAAAATCTTCTTTAAAAAAAAAAACAATGCAAAATATTCCATAAGGTGTTTTTCTTTCCGAGAAAATACGAGTTTAAGCATTGAAGATGTGCTGTGATGTCTCGCTGTAGCTGAAGCTTCCTGCCAGTCTGTAACTCTTGTTTTCCAGTCTGAGCGGTACAGGTGAATTGCCGCAGCTCACATTTTGTTTATGAGTAAACGGCTGTTGGTGGCAGGCATTTTAAGCTAATAGCTGCTTTAAATAGCTGCAATTAGTGAGAAGCATGAGATATTTAATCACTCTAGACCAATTAGTCTGTAATCAAGTAGTGTCCAAGAGCGAGCACGTTTTTGTCCTCCACTGTTCCTCTGCAAGCACCCGCCATATATTTCTCTGTGCGCTGGGAAGAGCAGTGATTAACACGCAGGGATATAGGCCCCCGTGGAACGCCGTAATGTGGAGTTAAATCAGGGAGAGAGGGAGGCGAGACACGACAGCCAAACCTGTTATTGCAGTTTAACATATGCAGAAGGTTAATTCAAGGCAGAGACGATGGCGAGCATCCTCGTTTTATGTGTTTGTGTCACGGTGCGTTGTACAAATTTGTGAAATTAGGACCTGGTCTGTTTCTTCTATACGGAGCCGTACTAGAAAAAAACGCTTGATTCAATTTTTATTTTTTTTCCTCTCGGATACAATCAGTTTTTTTTACCTGGAAGAGGAGGATGAAAAGAGGTGGTGGATAATGAGCATGGGAGATTTAATCAGAAATAGTGAGCTCCCAAATTGCAAAATCCCTTTAGTCGTTTTGGTTTTATATTGTGATCTTGCGTAAAGAAGGCATTTATAAGACAAGGGGAAAACACACCAATGCATGCACACAAATGAGAACCATGCATGAATACACACACACACACACTCTCACACCTGTGCAAACAATTGGCTCCACTTGCAGCCCAGGCCAGTCCCTTCTTTTGATAATAATGATTCTGTGTTCATAATGACATTTCCGAGTGACTGGTCACAGGGCGGGCACGTCCACTCCCTTGGCCTCAGCTCAAGGGTCGAAATCAGGTTGACCAATGTGCTTTGAGCCTCCTTATCAAAACAGGATGCGATGCTTTCCCACAAGGCCGCAGGTAGGAATTCAACCTGAACGTTTGTCTGGTTTTGTGGAAAATGAACAGAGGCAGAAAGAACTGACACGAGTCCCACACGCTTCCCGTCCTGCTGCTGCACTGCTGTCTCACTCCCAACAGGGACTATTTGGAAAATCCTGCAGTGCTGATGCTGGAGAGAGACGCAGGATGGGGCAGCGCTGTGGAGGCTAATAGCGAGACAGTGGGAATTGTAAGTCAACATATGGCTGCAGCAAAGTATAATAGGAGCAGAGATGAATAATGTATCTGGGGATGGCAGCAGTTTTGGTGCTGACTAATAGAGAGAATTAGACGCACAGATCACAGAGCTGTAATAGAAGTCTCCTGTCCTGTGTCCATGCTCTCTTACACTGCAGCTGGGAGGGGAGAACACGGAACGTTGTGTAATAGGATAAAGTTAATGTCGACATGAACTGTATGTACAAATATAAGGTTATGGCTGATTGGCTGTTTGAATTAATGCCAGATGTGTTTGCAAGGAAATGCCACATTTATTACATTCGCTATAGATAAATGTATTTTCTCTGTAAATGTTAAAAAAAAAAAAAAATTCTGTAAACACAGTGTAGAAGTGCAGCTGGACCGCAGCTCACACTTTGGTTTGAACATGTGACTGAAACGATCATGAGATGGGAGAAAAATCACGTGTGTCAGGACGGATTTTTCTTCAGCACCTTCGTCTGTTTTTAAGTGAATCACTAATACAGATTATTTTAATTTTTCAACATGGCCAAGAAAGTGCATGTGGTAAATAAAACCTTCATATGGTAGTTTTCACATCATAATTTTTTAGAGAAGCGTGTCTTACCTTCATGGTCAGTTGAATACTGATACTTTTGATTGTTAGGTGATAAATTAAATAATATTGTGGGGAAAACAAAGTTATGCAATAGAAATGGTGGTCAGCAGGGTTAGCTGAGTTGAAGGGTCAGCTTGGGTTATCTCCACCGTATCCCTGAATTTATCTATAAAAAGCAGCGTTTCCCGGACAAAATGCATTGGCGTTGCTCTCATCAACCGTGCAGTCATGGCTGCTGACGCCTGGTTTGAACTGTCAGGCTCGTGTTGTGCTCTCTCTGAGAACCAGAATATCTATCTAATCATATCAGGAAGGTCTAACTGTCAGGCTGGCCACCTGTGCTTAAACACATTTTTTTTTTTTTTTATGTTTTATCACTCACACACACACACACACACACACACACACACACACACACACACACACACACACACACACACAGACATTTCACATCACAAGGACAGTTCTTGTCAAGGGCAGCGAGGCCCGGCTCTCTCACTGTGGACTATAAACACACACAGGTGGCCTGCATGGCCTGCTTTATCCTCAGATGGCCACAGTGGAAGCGCGACGTCTGAAAGGTGTCTGTAGCACCCACGTGGTGTCTCTGTCGCCAGGCTTGTCCGTGTCAAATGGGCACTTTAACCCGCATTCAGCAGGTTGATGTGGGGACAGCTAAACAAGGGTCAGTGCGTCCTCAAGAATAAAAGTGCAGCTCCGTGGGAAAGAAGGAGGAGAGGGAGGATACTTACTTGTAACTAATGACTGTGAGAGAGACACATGTGTGGCTTTCTGACAGCTGTCTAGGTGAATACACTCGTGGTGATAAGGATACATTTAGTGATTATTTCAGAACATTTCAATAGTTTGCCTCAGGAAATATTTGAAAAGATATTGAATTGAATTTTGCGTTTAAGAATTTTTTTTTCATAAATCATCAATGTCATAATATTAATGACTCTTTTTTCAATTTTTTGGAACATGTAACATATCCAGCTGTTTGCACTTGAATGCTCCCTTAAGCGCAATGTGGCCTTGTGGACAAACACTGCAAGTTTTTTTCATTAAAAAGTGTGGAAATGATTTTCAATGTACACCAGCCATTATTTGGTAACTTCCTTACTGGAATTTTTTAAACATATATTTGTAAGGAAATTGAGAACTTTTTATCCATGAGCTCTACTTATTGGCCAGTAATCTAGGACATAGAGTTTACTATTATGTTTACTCATCGAAGGTCACTCTAGGTGAAAGAATCAGCTAAATGCCAGACCCCTAAAGAAATAAATATGAATTTATGGTTTACCTGAAAGCTGCACATTTTCCATTTATGTATTCAATCTGCTATATTCATTTATCCCAGAAAATATATTTTTACTTGCGTCTTATGCTGCTTACACAGTATTTGCTATGGAGGCCTATTTAAGCTCTACAGTGTCCATGAGATGAATCAAGGTAATGATCTGTCTCCTCAGTGAAAATGATCCCACAAATGGTAAATTTGATGGTGTTGTTTTTATTTTGCAAAATAATTTTCATTTTGCTAAAACATTATTATTTAAAACAATTATATTACTGTAAGAACTTGTCACCAGTTATATGCATATATTTTGTTTAAGGTATGAGAGATATGTTGCAAGTAGAAATCTCCTTTAAAAACTTTAATGTTCGTCATTTGCAGCTTGCTTTTGTAAGAAGTTGATCATATTGCTTCTAGCATTTAAAATAAATGGCACCTGGTTCACATATGAATCTGACCTCTTGGCTTTCACTTGTGCAGTTCTGCCGAAACTGTGGCCATGTTTGTGATGGAATTAATAAAAAAGCCCACAGAACAAAAAGCTTTATCCCTAAATCCTGTAAAACAGGTTTAAGGACTTAGATGACATCTGCAACATTTTAATATCCTTATCCACCCTTTATTTTCCATGAGACTCACTTCCAGTGTTATGTTTAGTTCACCAGCGTTAACCCTGCACCTTCCCTCATTACTTCACGTCGTGGCGTTGACACTGAAAGGAATAAACAGTAAAGACGCCCCTTGAGACAAAACTTGAGACGACACAATTCTTCCTGGAAACTTTAATTGTTTTTACAACTCCTCACAAGCCAGTGAAGGTCAAGTCCAACAGTGCAGCTGACAATAATGTACAAGTGCCCTCTCACACTGGCAGGAGGGTGGTGAGGTAAATTCGGTGTTCAATGTCATGAAAAATAAAGGCTTTTTTTTTTCTCTTTACATTAACAATGGCTGCTGACTCTCCTACAGGTAAATCATTGAATTTTTACTTAAAGACGTTTCATGTCTGAATACAATTGGTTGTTGTCCGAAAGGAGTCTGTTAATGTTCACATATTTCATCAATTCATAACCAAAGTTTAATGATTTCACGGTGTCAATCATTAACTTCTCAAGGAGAAGCTCTGATTGCACAAATATAACAGAGACACTGTTTTGCAGTGATTTTTTTAAGGTATTACATTATAAACACTGTCAGAAGTGCTGTGACTCTGGGATTCAATTTTTTAACAAGAGTGCAATTTGACAGAATCAAATCGGGCCTTTTTTTTTCTTAAAAAAAAAAAAAAATTCAAACAGCAGACCAACCCTTGGCTCCCAGCGGGTCAAAGGTGTCATAGTTAATGAGTACAAAACAATTCAAGAGAAAGCTAAGCAGGGCAAATAATAAAAGAACTCGTGTTGAACTCCACCACATATCTACATAGGGAGGGCTGCTTCAGTGCACATTCAATATCTCTGCAATGAGCCTGACATGCTACATATTAAACTATTCCAAAAAACACTGCAAAGAGTTAACTGATATCATCATGTGAGGACATTATTGGCAGAGCATAACCACGTTTATTACTAAAGACTTAAAAGTGGAAACACAATATTTACATAACAACAAAAAAGGTTTTAATAAAAATATCTTATAATTACAATAGTCTATTTTAAGCATATAAGTCTTCCTTTCACATACTTTTATAGAACATTTGTGTCTCTATATGTACAATCGTAATTGTCTCGAATCAGAATTGTTCTTTTTTACAATATCAAACATTTTAAGATTCCAGGGATGACATCCCTGTTCAACACAAATCATCTATTTTAAACAATAGATGTCCAAAACATGTACAATGATTTTTCGCAGTTTAGTAAAGCTTTAAACTGGAGTCATTTTTAGTTATTCTTTAAGCACAATTCACAAACAGTTTTCATAGCTGTTGACAGACGGGTTTCCAACAAAAAACTTCATCGGCGTGGGGAATTCCATATTTTCACTTTTTTTGAAAAAAGTGACAAGGAGTAAAATTAGAGCAAGTTAAATAGGAGGAAGGAGAAGGAGATGTCTACATACTGATTTCTTGTTCGGTGGAACCAAAAAAAAGCTAATATGAATAGTGATTTTATTTGGGTTGAATTCCTCCCAGCGGTTTTTGAAATCCCCTTGTGATTGTGCCTCCAGTTGGGTATGAGTCCCTGGCGAAGCTTTGCTGGCTTTGGAGCGGCTCTGTGCAGCCTGCACACCTGTGGAGGGGATGAATAGCAGCGGGGGGATGAGCTCCAGAGCTCCAGACTGACTGGCGCCACCGACAAAACAGAGGCCATGCTTGATCAACAACCCAAAACAAACCAGGTCAAACAACAACCACACAGCTCCTCAGGCTGTTGGGCAAGGCTGCCGAGAGGCAGCTGAGGCTCTCACAGACACTGTGTCTTACTGTAACACACACCAGGTACATGCTTTTACCCTCATCCAGGTGTGTTTAGATGCAATGCTATAAATCTAAGTTTAAAGCCAGAAGAGCAGCTTGAATGGAGCAGTGAGGGACAGACAGAGTGAATGAGAGAGAGAGAGAGAGAGAGAGAGAGAGAGAGAGAGAGAGAGAGGAAGGAGTGTGTGTAAGAATGAAAGAGAGGGCAATCTGAGGTTTTTAACCCTCTCTTCTTTCCACATTGCTACAACAGTGACAGTTATTGCGCAAAGCACAGCTGCCTCTGAGGCTGGTGCCAATTTAATGTTCCTCAATTATTATTTTCCCTGGCATCTACACTGGCCTCCCCAGAGCACCCTGTCAATTTACACCACATATAGGAGGCTACAGTAATCAAGTTAATGGAGATGCCTCAATGACCAACACTTATGGTGTGTCCTACTGGCCACATCTGTGATTTTTTTTTAAAGCAGCATCAGCAAACTTCTGATTGTAAACAAAAAAAGGAACAACATTTCAAATATTGACTCATGTAATTTGAAGTCAACTTACCAAATGCAGGGCTTGTATCTCAGCGGCATAAAATAGAGTCCTCCGGCTTTTTGACTATTGATGTCCTCTACAAAAAAAAAATTAAAAAAGAAGAAGAAAAAGAAACATGATTGAGCTGCCACCAAATACAGACAAGGCCTAACGCCCTGCAATAAATGATATACAGCAGAGCAGCAGAAAATCAGCGTGCTATACCTCACATAATAAATTCTCTTATAGCCTATTGAAAGACAAATTGCCCTTATTGTAGGCAGTGGAGTGGGCTGCAGTCTGAGCTACTTCACCCATCCTGGGATGAGGTTGGGCCTCTGACACACACTGTCATTATCATGCAAATCATAAAGCCCGCAATCAAGTGCGCAATCTAACCCGCAGCAAATGCAGTTTTTGGCGCATGATTTTTTTTTTCTTTCTCAAAGCTGGAGCGAGGGTGTGGAGCGGTTTCTTCTCTGTCTTCTTTTCTCCCTAACACTGAAAGGACAATGACACATAACGGGCAATGAGGCGCTTTGTCTGGCTGCGCTCCGGCGCACCGGGGTCCCCGGTGAGTCCCGCTGCAAACCGGGAGGGGGGAGAGAGAGCGGAGCGGCTGGAGCTTACCTGGTGGTGGTCGATGTTGAGCACGGTGAGCGGTGTCCGGCCCGGGTTGGAGGCTGGAGGAGGGCAGCTCCCGTGCTGCTGTTTGTGGAGAGAAGGGTGCGTCTCCAGGGCCAGCTGCAGGTCCAGGATGTAGTCTATGACATGCTGGAGGATCTCCACTTTGCTGACTTTCTTATCCTGCGGGATGGTGGGCACCAGGCGCTTGAGCCGGCTGTAGCAGTCGTTCATGTCGTACTGCAGGCAGAACAGGTCCTCCTCCTCCATCCTGCACCGGCCGATGTTCAGGCTCTGCTTCGACACGCAGCGCAGGGAGAGCTCACCGCCGCCGCCGGAGGAGGAGGAGGTGGTGGTGGTGGTGGAGGAGGAGTCCTGGGGGCGGACTGGAGTAACAGCCTTCATCTTAGATAACCGACGGCTCACGGAGAAGCGAGGAAACAAACAAATAACGACACTAAGAGGTGGCAGGAGGTGTTTGAGATTACAGCTGTAAACACGAGCAAAAGCGGAGAGAGAGGAGAGAGAGAGAGAGGGAGGGAGGAGGTGAAGCAAGAGGCGGATTTCTGGTCTGTCAACACATCCCGCGCCGAGCCTCGCAGCTCCTCTCACTTCAGCAGGCTCGATGTGAGAGGAATGAATAGATTTCCTACATTTATAGAGGAGAGGGGAGGCGCCAAGGCAGCCGGCTGACAGACCGGGGGAGAGAGGCTGGTCAATCACCGGCAGCCCGCTGCCCGCCGAGCCCACAGAGGAGCAGGGGGAAGGAAAAAAAAAAAAGGCGTGTCTCATTGTGAGGGCGCTGCGGTGGGCTGCCCGTCCGTGGGAGAGGTGTGTGTGTGTGTGTGTGTGTGCGTGTGAGAGAGAGAGAGAGAGAGAGCAGCGTACTACCATCGCTGTACAAAGGGAAAAAGTCTAATATTTTGATGCACATGTTGTGATGGATCCAGCCAGAGGTGCAGCTTTATTCACTCCATTCAGCAGCTGATCGGCATCTTCAGTCGCCGCGGCCATTGATGCGTAATTACGCACGGGCTCGCCTGGATCGATCAGCCCTGTGACAGATGATCCGGAGCCCAGACACCTGCCTCACCTCTCTGGGAGAGATGGATGTAAACCTAACCAAAACGAGCCACCTCCTCAATGAATAAAAGAAACCACATAATATTTGGATTCTGATTGTGAAACTCTTAACTAAGCTTTGGTCCCATTAGTTATTACAATGTGATTTATACAACATCCTCTCATTGATTTTTTAAAAGCAGATTTAATGCTTTATAAAAGAAAATATTGTCTATACATGAAATTCTATCTCATCATCATCTTCCCACAGCCCAGTCCGCAGCTCTATGGGAGCCGGGACGGGCCAGTCTGGCGACGGCTCCCTCGCCATTCCTTCCTCCAGCTGTGTGTTATTGTGCCTCCTGCATTCCTCCGCTCCCGGGGACGCGTCGCCGCTCCGCTCCCTCCCTCACAGCCGCCCATTGAGCTGCCCCGCCGGGTAGACTGCCCGGCGCCACGCATGGGGAGCTCCTCCATTCACAACCAGCTCCTCTCCTCTCTCCTCTCCTCTTCTTTCTTTCTTTCTTTCTTTCTTTCTTTCTTTCTTTCTTTCTTTCTTTCTTTCTTTCTCTCTCAGGCACGTTGCCAAGACAACCCTCAGCCTCAGCTCAGCCTCAGTCCTGAGTGTTTTTCACCCAGGATGCACAGGGGGGGCCTGAGGTCTGAGTCTAGCAGGATGACACCCACCTCAGTGGCTCTTTGGGGGTTTAATGTCCCAAACTTTATGGGAACCACCACAGTCTCCTCTAGTCATGAATATTGAAAGGCTTAAATGGCTTTAAATGGCTATTTTCCTCTCCTCTCTGTCTCTCTGTCTTCCTCCCTGGGTCACTCTCTCTCTTTCTGTTTTCTGTTGCCATGGGAAGTGACTGTTCTGCTCAGTAATGTGTGCAGCAATGTTTGGTTCAGGGGCAACTTCAAAGGGGTCAGTGGTATGAATCTTTGATGGTAGCCTTTCCACATGGTGCATGAACCCTCGCCCATGACAAGCCGATGACGGACTGGGTCTGAGAGAAAAACACTGTCCAGTTGAGCCTCAGCAGTGACTCACTAATGCTTTCACTTTGACCATGTATGTCCATAATAAAACAGAAAGTTGGGGATTCTGCACAGAGACTTGAGTTTCAAGTTGTTGGCTCCCTCCCTGAAGGCTAATGGGTTGAAAAAATTGCTGCCAAGAATAGTTTTTCCATATAAAATAATTCATTTGCAGATTCCACAGAAATTTTTCAAACCAAAGACGTGTGCATTTCCATCCACCTGTTTTTATGCAAATTTTCAATTTGCACAAAAAACCCTGAGTGGAAAGTCTGGAAATATATGCATATAATATATATAAGTTCTTATGACTGGCAGCAGTGGAAAAGTTGGTCGATGTAAATAAAAAGAAGACTAAAGTGGAATGGAAACAGACAAATAAATCATCACAAAGCATGTGACTTTAACATTACTCAAGCCTCCACTAGAGATGAAAACATCAGATCTGTGTGGAGCAATGACGAGACTGTAACTTCCTCAAATGAATACACACATAAACACCATCTTTCCATCACATTTTCCACCAGCCCTCCTGTCGTCACGTCATCTTATTGCACCGTCTTCCGTCTGGTTTGATGGCAGCTAAACTGGACGACAGCAGCACAAAATGTTTATCTCAATGTCCCCAACTTTTAATATTCACTTAACAGTAGTGCATGAAAACACGCATTTGCATTTCTCTTGCAGATCTCCAGGAAATTTGTTTAAAATTTGCTCTTTGGAGGGGAAATCTAACTATTCATCAGCAGGTGTGTGTGGTGGCTCATCCAGCAAAAACAAAGTTTTCCTGAACTTGTCTTATTGTATTCTTATTATATATCTGAAATTTGAAGACTACAACGATTGTAAAATGGCAACATTTGGGGGACTATTTATTCCAGTGCAATTACTGTGCTTAGTGTATCATGTGTTCAAAGGAAATCTGTCCATTTTTAAGTCAAGTTCAACTTTAGTGAACCTTGACCCACAGATTTACACCATGTACTAATAAGCCATCCTGAAAGGACTGACCTTTGAAGGAATGAAGAGTTGGAGAGTCCAAAATGGAGGAAACTATCGCAACTTATTAGTGACAAGCTGTCTCTTCCAGGATTACACATTTCCTGAAGACATGGAGATAAATCTTGCAGTGCCACCTGACCAGACCTTAATGCAACCTCTTTCTCTCCTTCAGTAAAGTACTTGGTTGATTAAGGTTCAAGGAATAACCTTGATAACAGCACAGAGTTTGGTGTGTCCTGTGTGTGTGGCTAGTGTGTGAAGGCAGGAATGTAAACACGATGCGCTCGTGCCCAGTAACCTTGTTATATTCTATTCTGGTCTGTCTTTTGCCCTGTGCCCAGTCAATGATGCATAGATTGACCTCAAGTCGAACACAAGCAATGATTCAAATTTGGTCAGAACAAAGAAGGAAACATGACTGTGCATTATCTCTTTGCCCTTCTGTCTTTGTGTTTGCTTTCTCGTGCTTCCTCTACATGTACTTCTCTAATTGTGGCCCTTCTGGCGCCACTTCCCCAAAGGTTTATAGCGGTGCTGACTGGGGACTGGCGCTCGGTAACTAGAGACTCATTACTAGATAAGCCTGATAGGTGAAGCTCTGTTTGTTGTGGCTACATGATGTGGAGACAGAGGCCACACTATTAACTTCACCAGTCTGCTCTTTCTAAATAATTCACATGTGTGCAATTCAGAACAGAAACTAAGAGTTGGTAGAGAAGGTCTAGCATTGACAGCGCTTCAACTAAATCTTTGGTGGTGGGCCAACAGTGCAGCAACCACATACAAAGTGGAAATTGCATGATGGCCACATCTGTGCAAGAGGTTTCCCAGGGATGTGGTAGAAGTTGCGACGGGTGACACAAACTCTCAGGTGACTGAGGTGGCCCAACACCTCTTTTTCCCCCCTGGTATCAAAGCAGGAGATAATCTCTTTACATTGAGCTTGGATGGTAATCAAAAACAAGGGCTGCCTTTAAAAAGAAAAAAAAAATCTGAATTAATATTTAAGTTGAAGAGTTTTTTTTTCACATTTTGGGGAAGAATTCGATTTTTGTGAATTAAACAGAACATGAGACGTAGAAAAAGAAGCAATAATTAATGTATTAATACATTTTAAAAAACGTTACAATTCAAGATAGACTTTAAAAGTTCTTAATTCCATTGGCTAATAAGGTTATGTGGACGGTCCAGTCATAAGCCACAAAGATAATGTTCCTAGTGTACACACCAGTTAAATTGAGATGTAAGAAATTATGCAACACAGTAAATAATATTCTTAATCATAAACAAAAAAACCCCCCACAAAGCATCATTTCATTTCAAACTGAACACCGCCTCACTGTCATGCTTTTCAAAACTCCATGTGCACACTTGTGATTATAACAAATAAACCATCCACAAAATACACTAGGTGAAAAATGTGTAAAGACAATATGTCAAAAGCCACATTTTTAACCTGGCCATCATGATTATCCAGCATCAACATAAAGAATGCAAAGAGGCTCGTGTAATCTTTAAATCACAAGTTCACAAGTTCAGTCCTGTCAAACAGGCCTTAGTCACAGCTGACATTCTGACTTGTCATTGAGGGAAAAGCACTGGTGTTATTAACTATATTTTAAACTTTTGAATGGAGGCGATCAGAAAGAATTGAGGTATATTAAGACTCAAATGAAATCCACAATCCTTGGCAATAACAAAGAGTACGAATAGTCACATTGTTCAGTATAATAAATGTTAAATACTCCAAAATCATAGCTGCTATTTCTGACTCCAAATATCTGGACAGACTGTGAAAAGCCCTGCACCCTTCCTCCACATGAGCAACACACCCAACCTGAAAGAGACCGTAGTCACACAACATGCCTCTGTCCCTCGTGACCTGTCACAACCACCTCTGAAACTCTGCTATCTATCCATAAGCTCACGTTCTCAGAAACCTTCCTCATCTCATGACTCTTGAACCCCAGCTGCGCAGGTTGGTTGTCTGCTTGTGGTTTTGATGACTGTAGCTTGTAAATAATACCCAGCAGATGGATTGGCTTTCTGTTATTCGGCCTGTGTGATTGTGCCGGGTTAGTGACGCTCTTTTCTCTCTGTCTCCAAGTGGCGCAGCTTGCACAACACTCCTTAATCTCTCAAAGTATGTCTAACATTTGCATGCAGAGTATTTCTATGTTGCTCTATGTGCTATCTTCCGAGCCCAGATCCGCGATCGTGTCGGCTGGCTCAGCTGTGGTCGTGACGGGTGGTGCCACGCTTTTTTTTTTTTTTTCTCGTTCTCTCCAGGTGACACAGTTTGCACAACATGCCTTATTCCCTGATGGCCTCCCACCTAAACACAACAGCTCTCTCTGTGTCATTTACACAGGTGCATTCACTGTTTACACTGTGCAACCTGAGTAACCATCCACACACACTCACACACACACACACACACACATGCATGCATACACGCCTACTTGCAAACACACACACAAATGCATCATGAGAGATACCTGAGTTACATAAAATGAAAAGATTGATTGTTGCAAAAAAAAAAAAAAACTGCAAAAGAGATGGAAATTATGCTTCAGGGTGAACATAGAGTTAAAAGGAAAGAAACCCCACTTCTCTCTGCAGACCGGCGTAACATGTGCCCCTCCACCTGTGGGCTTCCTGTTTAGTAGCCATGATCTATTCTCATATTAACTGTGCTAAAAGTGGGAGCTGTGTTCTGGGCCACACTCATTTAGGTCAGAAGCAGTTCAGTCTAAAAGCATTATTCACTGCTTTTTTGTCATCGCCACTGGGAGTTTTTCATAATTCCCCCAGCTGCTACTTTCACTTCCCCGTTTCCCACCGTGGTCACATCAAACACTCCTGACCTGGCATTTTGGAGGCTCGCTCAGTTCGTCCTGTTTGTACTCCAAACTGTGGAGAGACCCAGCAACATGTAGGTGCAGACAGATATTTGTGTTTGTGATGGTCTGTGTGTGTGTGTGTGAGTGTGTGAGTGACAACAGGTGCACCTTTGTTGCATCCTGTTGTACAGCTGCTGCCCTGCTTGTTGCCTCTACTGTTAACATCAGAACCTGAATCCTCCTTTCTTTCAGGTTAGGCTTTGTACTGTATTTTATCAGCCTGCGTTTTTGGCTCATGTGTTTAGCAGAAGTGAGAAGGCAATCAGCTGCTTCCTTTGCTGACGAAGCAGGTTCGGCGACAAATTGTTGATGTGAGCCAAGAACAGAAACAGAGGAGGGCTCAAGGACACAGTGATGTCAAAGTTGTGTCTTTGTGTTTACAGGCACGTCAGAGTGACAACTGAAGAGCGTCAGCGCAGTTGGACTGTGTGCTTTGATGTCATGCCCATGCTCACATCACCTACACATATGCTTTACAGCAGTGGTTGCCAAACTTAATTAAACCCTAGCAACCCTCCATTTTTTTCATGCTATTTCTCTGTGGTCACCCACACTTCATATATCATGTATAACAAATATAAAAAACATCAATATCACATGATCCTGCTCTAAATAAGCTCAAAACACAGCAGTCTGAAATAAACATTTAACTTAAATGAAATGGCAATTCAGGAGGCCAATTGGTTAATTGTGTTTCTTTTGTTGTGGTCAAATTATCTTTTATTTTGAAATTTCAAGCATAAAAAAGATTTATCCATGTATGCGCTGTTCTTCATTTACTTCTCTCAGTAACAGTACATGTTAATATTTTTGCTGGCTGAAGAGAAGTCTCTTGAGCTTCCTTAGCACTATTTCCACATTTGATAGTTTTTCTTGTCCATGAAAAGCTGTAATAAAAGTTGCTTTTATGGTGCAGTCTGATTTTAGTTCTTTCAGACATGTCCGTCCCTCCGCTGAGGGCCGAGATGCATCATCATATTCTTGGAGCTCTATCAGACAAACCTTTCCATCACACTGCACTGACAGTCCGTATATCTGACTGCTGTGCACCTGGAAGACATGTTGCATTGCTATGACAACCAGCAACTGTGAGCTGTGCTCTTAATTACTGCATATCTTCATTTTTTAATACAATGACTTCATTATTTATTGCTTATTTCTCAAACTTTTATATTTAAAAATGCAATATTAAAATGCGGCTAATGTTTTTTTTATTGTGACATATGAAAAATATACAAATATTGTGGCACCTATCCTTGAGGTACCTCAGGGTGCTGCAGCACACTCGTTTAAGAACCACTGCTCTAGACTACAATGTACTTCTTTTTCAACATGATGCAACGCTCTTGCAGATTTAGGCTGTTTAAATGCCTTCCTTGAGATGTATCCTTTCTCAACTCACAGTCGCTGAGCACAAGAGACACTGCTGAATTGAGACCGTGGACATAGTTTCCATGAGAGTTTTTGTTAACTTTGTCAAAGTGCTGAGCACACAGATTCCCAAATTCAACCATGTGTCATTCGCCACAGTGTGATAATAAGGTATGTTAAGAAATAGTAGGAGACTAACATTATCTCAGCTGTGAAAAATGAGCTCTAAATGAGCTCCATTTAGCTATTAAGCTAATTGTAAATGATGAGTAGCCCAGTCTGGTGGATTGGTGGAAAAAAGTCTGGTTAAAAAATATAAGAAAAAAGAAAAAAAGACAAACTTTGAGTGAGCACTGCATTCACTCTCCCATGATGGTGGGCAACAAGGGTGACTTTGTTTACAGCTGAAAACGATTGCGAATAAGAAAAATATTACTAATTTGTGCACCTGAATCTGAACTGGAAGCATCATCTCATGGTTTTTCATTTTTCAAAATGTACTAATCTGCAGCACCTCACTTTGAATGTTACTGGTCATCAGGCGCTATCGTTCCACAGTATGTGCTTGTGGTGAAGAGCAATGTTGAAAGTTGAATGTTGGAGGTGAACTGGGTGGAGGAGGGTTGCATAAATCTAACAGTGAAATGACAGCTGACAGCAGGGGAGTGAGAAATAGTTTGACCGCAATGAGATGATTGGCTCACAGAGGTCTGGGCAAAATCTGATTGGTTTAACTGAAAGTGTGAACACCCTCAGATGATCAAGGTGGAAGCTGGAACAGACACAGATACAGAGAGAGGGAGAGTAAATCATAAATAGAGAAAACATGAATATAGTCTCATATAGTCCTGATTGAACTTACACTAAGCTTCATTAGATCACTGAAATTTAGGCCTTGAGATGTCTCTGCAGGTTTCACTCGGATCTGTCCCACCAGTCTTCACCAGGGCTGTTTAATCCACAGGAGTGGGAACAAGAGGAATGGAAGAAATAAAAGACTCTTATTCCTCAGAGAAATTATCCAGAGAAAGGACTGATGACGACACCGGTGTCAGAGTTAATGAGGGACTCGACCCTGTGACCTGCAGGGTCATTAGGGGGTCTATGATGCAGTGTGTTGACGGATTACAGGCCTTATGTTACCGCTCGCCTACTTAGCACAACAGACTGTCCGACCTGAAAAGGCAGCAGTTGATGGACAGATTGATTGATGTGTGGATTGATCACTTTGGACAGCTAATCGGTTGACATGTTGATTTTTATGATGTGATGGCGAAAGTTTTATTTTTACTCATTAATTCATTTTCCGTATCATTACAGATTAAACATTTATAGTTATTCTGTAACAGAGGATTGCTAATTTATTTCTATATAAAAATATGTTTTTCCTGTTTATTTTGGGCTCTGGAATGTGGAAATTCCAAAGTAGACCCTCGGACCCTTTTCATTAAGAAAAGTTCCCATACTCAGCCTCATACTTTACGCGCGCTTTTCTTGCCTTGATAAAAAAAACCCTCCCTTTCCCTCTGTTCTTCCTGGAACCTCCCATCGCAGGCCCCCACCTCCCCACCCCTTCTAAACTTTTTTTTTTCTTGGAGGGACTTAAAGGAAGAATGTCATTCAACACATTCAAGCGCACGCCCCCAAATCTCTGCTGCAAACATGTTCCCACTGATTCTCTCAAAGAATTAATTGCTCCAAATAATCTCACCATCTGGTTGCGGAGGGTCCATACCTACGAGGCTGCTTGCATTGCGGAGGTTGGGGCCTATTCAGAAGCCTGCAATGCTGCTGTGGTGCAGAGAGAGAGAGAGAGAGAGAGAGAGAGAGAGAGAGAGAGAGAGAGAGAGAGAGAGGTGGTGAGGCTTGCCAGGAGGCTGAAAAGAGGAGGTAATGACAAAGACCACCATCTGCTCCTTGTCTTTCTTGTCGGCGACCTCGGACGCCAGCAGAGACCCTGAATCTCTATGATCCAACTGCAGACCGCTGACTGGAATGTTACTGAGAGAGAGGATGAGGAGAAGGAGGCAGTAAGTGAGAGAGAAAGAATGAAAAGAAAGAAAGACAGGAGTCTAGAGAGCGGGAAGATCCGACTTCTCTCATCATCATTTCGCTGTTGTTTTTTTTCCCCTTCTCCTGATGTATCTTTCCTTCTCTTTTGCATCCCATTAAACCGTCATCCAAATGTTATGCAAACTTCTGGAACACTGCAAAAGATAATATTCAAATGTGATGTGTGCTCACGAGCCAGGCTGAATCCTGATGTCAGAAAAATACACATCCACCAACACCATCATGCTCACAGCCAGTGTATATATTTTATTAGTGTTTGCTTTGACTTGTCTACTTTGATGCTCAAAACTATAATAAGCAAGGAATAAATGATAAAATATTGATGTGTATTATTCTATTTTTTCTTCAGTGGATAGCACCCCTTACATTCCTGCTCTCCAGGGGGTGTATTGTGTTTGCCACTGTAATTTGATTTGTGCAGTATTTTTGTGAGTATGCATTAAAAGTAGTTTGTTATATGACATCAGTTCCAGTGGGCTCACAGGCAGTTAACCAGCTGGGGGCTGAAGTTTGCTGTTAGCTGTTGCTTAGTCCCATTTGTGATTTAGCACTCCCTGCTTTACTCTGTGCTTCCATATGCTGCACAGTGTTGTGATTCACTCACTGACTAATAATGCAGAGCGCTGAGACGACAGGATTCTGGGAGTTCGAGTCATTTTCCTCAACCAGACGATACAGATGCTAATGGTACATCGGTGCAATGTGAGCTTGTTGAAAAATGAATGTCTTGTACTAACGCTTGCTGACTGTATGAGGCTATGACGTGCAAATGTCAGATGTCAGTCGATGGTTGTCTTAGAAATACCACCAACAAGTTTTCTACAATAAGTCCCAAAACAGATTTATCTTCTTCTGAAAAATCCCCAGTATCATTATATATACTTACACAAAATAGTAAGTCAAACCCACATTTCCATTGCTTTATCTTAATTAAAAGTAAATACAAATACAACAGAACACAGAACTTTCTTCAACAAGAAATATGAGCTTTTCTCATCACGACAACAAAATACATGGATGTGAACTTTTTCGCCTCTTTTCCTTCACCTTGTGGCTCCCCTACTGCCCAAGCCCACCTGTGGCGACGAGATGTGGATTTACATTGTGCCTGCTCTCCATAATGAACAGGAGGCCCCATGCAGGTTAACCCCCCCCCCCCCCCCC